>OY992888.1:7040582-7403082 GCA_963921405.1 Cepaea hortensis | reverse complement strand
AGGATCGCCGATTCCTCCGAAGTCGGAGAGTGTCTGCCTCTACGGCGAGGAACCACCAGTCTGCACACCAATAAGCCAGACATGGGACAACGGATACTCACACAGAGCTCAGGTCCTGTATGACATCACACTGATGTTGGACAACAGGATGTCTTCATCCGATATACAGGACTTCGCGTTGGAGCTCAAGCCAATGAACACAAGCAAGCAAGCAGCATTGGTTATTATCTAGAATTTCTGCATGGGAGAAGTACATCAACAGAAATGACGAGGAAAAACAAGGGCCCAGATCTGCGGAGAGACATGGAAGTCTACGCCACGTCTCAAGACACGTTTCACACACACACACACACACACACACACACACACACACACACACACACACATATATATATATATATATATATATATATATATATATATATATATATATATATATTGATAGACAGTCAAGCAGACAGACAGACAGACAGACAGACAGACAGTCGGACGGACAGACGGACAGACAGACAGACAGGCAGGCAGGCAGGCAGGCAGATAGACAGACAGACAGACAGGCAGGCAGGCAGGCAGTCAGGCAGGCAGACAGGGGGCAGGCAGACACGTAGGCAGGCAGAAAGACAGACACATGAGAATGATAATACATGAGGTAGTGGAACTAGCAAACATGGAGATTTCTTTTATTAAAAAACAACAACACGTAATTGTCTTAGCGAAGTTGTTTCTGTAGATAAAGGCTGACGATTCTTTGGACAGCCAATAGGATTAAACTAAATACGAAAGAGGTTAAGACACACAGTCAACTTATTACATTCATTAGACAGAGGTTGTCGTTATTATTTTCTTTCCTCACACTATGAGAAGAACAAGAAAAAAACAAGAAACACCTAAACCATGATGTAACAACTTGAATTCTTTGGAGAAATAGGAAGACAGTGAGACACGATTCTTAACAGTTTTGTGTCATGACTTGGAAGGAGATCAGCGGATGTACTGATCCATACTGCTGGAGATGTCGAGAAGTATGATCGCACACGCCAGTCGGCAAGGCACTTGATGATGATTACACACAAACACAAATAAAATTACACATACACACACACGCGCATATATGAATATGTGAATTCACACACATATACACACATACAAAGCACTTACAAATTCGTATTGTCTATAACGTAGTGTATGTAGAACAGGCCCGTCGGATCGCTCTTGAGTGGGGCAGTGAATGTCACGTTAATCAAATATTCATGCAGAGGCTGCTCCATGTTTGAGTTGAGAAAGTGGAAAAGAAGATTTAGAAAACACATCTTCCCCAGTGTCATTGGTCTCACCATAATAACTTACGTGTCGATGAAATGGCTGTCCTTTTCTTCGGGCACTAAGTCATCCCATGGCAGATCCTCTGCAAATCGTCGTTCATGGTGACCCTCCGTAAAGAGCCACAATCCTTTGACAGCTCCTCTGCCTCGTGCATTCACATGCCCATTGTGTTTTAAATGTCCTGTATCCTTCTTCGTGCTGGTCGACCACTGCATCTTCTTCTGGGGACCTACAACTGTTCTATCAAAACCACGATGACGTGTTCTTCTGAGTCTCAGCCGTAAATCGGGAGATTTTTTCCCAACGTAGGCTAGCAATATGTTCTGTGGGCAGATTCTCGCTAGCCGCATGTGTGTATGGTCTGTTCTGGCGGTCAGTCCGTCTATCCGCTTGTCTTAGAACTGAATATCAAAGGAATTGACGGAAGGGCCGTTTGCACGAGACTCTAGGCTACCAGTTGTTTGTGAGAGTCGCTATATAAAGGGATAACTGGCCGTGGCAGCCTCACGTCCACTGCAGCTGTGTCCGTCTCCAGTCGTCTTGCCATGCTCGCCACTGGAACCAGATGGACGCAGACGAGAGAGTGAGGTCGATGGAGTTGCGCGACCACTACCTCACTATAATCCAAACTAAAGCACAAGTCATTCGTTCTTCATCAAATCAAAAGATGCAATGAATGAATGGTCCTCATCATTCGTGATGGACGAACATCCATTCCAGCTGTCACGACATGCTATTTGCCAGTCAGTGTCCTTCAACATTCGGATCTTATAGAAAGGCAGCTGATTTATTCTTCTTGGTCCACCATACTCTAATATGTTTCTATAACATGTAATTACTTCAGTGAAGAAAGATATTATATCGACAATTGTGGCATCCCATTTGGAGAGAAGGACAATATATCGCATTACTAGGATATTTATGTTAAGTGGTTTATTTCGGGGTTTCTTTGGCAATTCCAATGCTCAGTGAAGATACATTTACATTAAAATACTTGTTCATTGATTACGTGCCACATGTGGTCCTAACCTGCATTATATCTGGCACTGAATCAGTTGAATTCAAAAGCCCTAACTTTCTTCTTTAGTGGTTGCGAACCCGCACATAATACACAGAAATAATGAATCCAGACCTTTCAAACTTATCCGGCACAAACGCGGCAAATGATGTCAACACGAACACGTCTTGTTGTCCATTGTTATACCATTGTGATTTTATAGTGTTGACTTTTCCAATACATGCACCCATCGTAAACATGGAGTAGATCTGATTGTTTGTTACTTTTTCTATCGACACTCCTGTAATATAATCTCCCAATGTGATTTTCTTGTATCGACTTTCCTGCAATAAAATCTCACACTATCATTTTCTTCTAACTCAATGTTTGTTTTTTCTATCAACACTCCTGCAATCTCTAATCACCCAATGTTATTTTCTTATATCGATTTTCCTGTAATACCTAATCACCCAATGTTATTTTTTTTTCTATCGACACCCGTGCAATCTCTAATCACCCAATCTTATTTTCTTATATCGATTTTCCTGTAATACCTAATCACCTAATGTTATTTTTTTTTTCTATCGACACCCGTGCAATCTCTAATCACCCAATGTTATTTTCTTAAATCGATTTTCCTGTAATGTCTAATCACCCAATGTTTTTTTTTTCTATCCACATTCCTGCAATCTCTAACTACCTACTGTTATTTTCTTGTATCAGCACTCCTGTAATAACGCACTATAACTGTCGGCTATCGGTACTACTGTCATCTCAAATTACACTCAGCTCCATCCATCATGTGCAATGCGGGAAAGCGTAGGCGGTCATGGCTCGCCATTTCACTCGATCACCATAGTCGTGGATCAGTTCAATGTTCCTGTCTCGACCATGACATGTGGCCAAGCTATACAGGTATTTACTTTTCGGTCTTCCCCTTGGTCTGTTCCCTTCGATCTTGCCAGTTGTCACCAAGTTCTCCAATTTATCCCTTCTCATAAAATGTCAAACAAATTTTGACTGTCTATGTCTAATTTCTCTAATCAATCTACCCCCTGTTAGTTTCTGTAACCTGTACTCCTGTAATCCTTTATAATCGATTGTTAATTTCTTCTATGAGTACTCATGTAATCTATAATCATCCAGTGCTAGTTTCTACATAATGAACAACAGAAAATGATAGATAAAGTGGTTGTAGAAAGTGAAAATATGAGCCAACTTTCAGTCAGTTCTACTTTATTTCTTCTACTTATGTTTCGTAAACTAGCTGTCGATCATTCTTAATTTCTTCCTTGTCTGTGTCACCCATTGTCTGCCAATATTTCTTCATAAATTCTTCCCTGTCTGTGTCACCTACTTTCTACCAATCTTTCATCGATTCTTCCCTGTCTGTGTCGCCTACTTCCTACCAATCTTTCATCGACTCTTCCCTGTCTGTGTCGCCTACTTTCTACCAATCTTTCATCGATTCTTCCCTGTCTGTGTCGCCTACGTTCTACCAATCTTACGTAACTTCTTCTCTGTCTGTGTCACCCACTTTCAAACAGTCTTTCTTCTTCATTTCTTACCTGTCTGTGTCGCTCACCTTCTACCAATCTTTCTTCTTCATTTCTTCTCTGTCTGTGTCGTCCACTGTCTGTCAATCTTTCTTCTCCAATTCTTCACTGTCTGTGTCACCGAAATTCTACCAATCGTTCGTGGTGTCTTCTCTGTCTATGTCGCCCACTTTCGACCAATCCTTCGTCATTTCTTCCGTGTCTGTGTCACTCACCTTCTACCAATCTTTCTTCTACATTTCTTCCCTGTCTGTTTCGCTCACTGTCTGTCAATCTTTCTTCTTCATTTCTTTTGTCTATATCCCCCACTTACTACCAATCTCTCGTCATTTCTTCAGTGTCTGTGTCGCCCACTTTCTAGCTGTCTTTCGTCATTTCTTCCGTGTCTGTGCTGCCCACTTTATGCCAGTCTTTCTTCTTCATTTTTGTGTGTCTAAATCGTCCACTGTCTGCCAATCTTTCTTCTTCATTTCTTCCCTGCCTGTATCGAACGCTGTGTAACAGAGCAGGCTGGGTACGGCCGATCGACGTACAAAGTCGGAGATGCAAAGTCGGAAATACAGAGTCGGTGGTGCAGAGTCAGGGAGGTAGAGTGAGAGGGTCAGAGTTCAGTCGCATAGGGTCAGTCAGGTCAGAGCAGGACCTAGTAGATATAGTGATAGAGTTCGTCACTGAACTGAGCAGTTAGTTGATTCTGTCAGGTGAATTGAGAAGCGTTTCTTTTTTAGGAGACTGTGGTATAATGTATTTATTCTGGTATTCCATCAGCGTCGATGTACGCTAGAAACCAGCGATAGAAGTTACGTAATTGTTAACCACTATACCATCACGGGCCAGACCCTCACAGCTTGATCGGTTAAAGGCGTCATATGTGCTGTCTTATTATGTTGAGTCATCGGAGCAATATTCAGTCACGTAAATAAACATTTAAATATTCAAACAAGAGCAGATTGTTTTGTTGATGAACGCTGACCTTTGACACAGGATATAACTAGTTACATTACTACAACTGTACACTTTTACATGTGTGTAGTCAACTTGGTGACGCGCTGTCTATACAACTGTCTGCCAATCGTTCTTCTACATTTATTCACTGCTGTGTCGCCCACTTTATGCCATTGACTAACTAACATCACATCTCATCTCATCTCATACCATTATATTCCTCTTGTACCTTGCGGTGTCGATGTGAAGTATGAACAGCGGGAGAATGCCCGCTTATGGGCTTCATGTATCCATATTTCCATGGACTCTGCTATTCCATCCGTCCATCGTTAACGTGGTCGGCCTCTTCGTCTGCTTCCATCTGGTCTGTACATCATTGCTTGTTGTGGTATACTGTTAATTAGTAACCTAGCTGTATGGCCAAACCATTTGACTTGCTGCGTTCTAACAACTAGTGGGATATCTATCTCTGCCTATAATCTGTTATGTTGTTTGTCCATCAAAAATGATGATGACCATTCATTTCATCCAGTGGGGTTGAAGGTATGGAGCCGTGGGTTCTAATCTATAGACTAACTAACATCTTGGGCATGTGCGGGAGTATCTCTGACTGTTACCCATTGACTAACTGCCATCTTGGGCATGTGGGATATGTATCTCTAACTATTACCTATTGACTAACTAATTTCTAGGGCATCAGCGGAAGTATCTCTGACTATTACCTATTGACAATTTAATTTCTAGGGCATCAGCGGAAGTATCTCTGACTATTACCTATTGACAAACTAATTTCTAGGGCATCAGCGGAAGTATCTCTGACTGTTACCCATTGACTAACTAACATCTGGGACATGTGGGATATCTATCTCTGACTATAAACTATTGACTAACTAACATCTGGAGCATGTGGGATATCTATCTCTGACTATAAACTATTGACTAACTAACATCTGGGATATGTGAAATATCTATCTCTGACTATAAAATATTGACTAACTAACACCTGGAGCATGTGGGATA
This sequence comes from Cepaea hortensis, assembly GCA_963921405.1. Classification (NCBI taxonomy): domain Eukaryota; kingdom Metazoa; phylum Mollusca; class Gastropoda; order Stylommatophora; family Helicidae; genus Cepaea; species Cepaea hortensis. The sequence continues at coordinate 7,397,241 of OY992888.1, read as the reverse complement.
TATATCTCTGACTATTACCCATTGACTAACTGACATCTGGGGCATGTGAATTATCTATCTTTGATTATTGCCTATTGACTAACTAACATCTTTGGTATCAAGAGCTCACCTGCATGTTTTTGTCCAGTTGGATAATAAGGAACTGCCTGGCCGTGTCCACTACAAAGCTGTCAAACGTGGGAGCTTCATATTTTGAACTTGTTAGAGCTTCGAATTTAATTGAGGATCGGTTCACGGTGAGTCCGCTGGCGTGGAGGGTAATGTTGGATGTTGGGTAATAACATCTTACTTTGATTATCACATTGCCCTGTGGAACATTACCTGCTACTATTTACATCGAATATCAACTAGATTTCATTCGAATAACGAAGACACAAACAATAGATTTCACGATTTAAAGCCTTGCACATTTCGCTGCATCTCGTCAGGTACATACTGCAGAATTCACACAACATAAAGTAAACTGTCTAGATAAATTCTTCCAGCTGAAATATACACATGTTCGCATAGTAATGTCAATTGTCTACCACGGTAATTTTAAAATGACTAACATGTCTTTCTGTTTGCACAAAACTGGCTTGTGTAGATTAATCATTATTGCTTCTGCAAAATTTAACAAGCGAGTATTTTGTGTGTTAAACAACACGCGAAAGGCCCTGTCTCTATTCATCACATGGGCGCTTTTCAGCAATTGCCTAGCAATTGATGAAGCGGGAAGCTTCCGGTGTGTCGGCCCCACTAAGCTCCCATCACCTGTGTGTAGTATCTTGTCGATCCATGAAGGTATGTGTTCAGGCACTCTTTTGTTCAACTGCCGCTCTGTTCTGCTGATGTAGGTAGAATGGCACCTACATGTGAATTGGTAAATACAATTGTTTTTGGCGTACAGAGGAACAGGCTCTCTTATTGCTGGGATAGGAATCTGCGTGGTTCTGTACCTAATGACTGGAGTTGCAGCACAGAATGTTCGGCCTACTGCTGTAATGAGCCGGTCTTGTAGACGTTGCATTACGTCATCCCCTCGAAATGTTAGCTGGATAAATACCTTGAGTTTAGGGACTGTAGTTTCGTCTCGTTTTTGGTTTGGGTTGTTAGCAGTGGCACTTTATAAATCCCGTGGAGTACCCATTCAAGTTTAAGACATTCTTCAGAGTTTCAAATTCCTCTGTCAGTGTGTCCTGGGTGCATATCTTCCTAGTACGGTCAAACAGGGTCCGTACTAAGCCCCGTTTATACTGGACAGGTGCGAAGCTCTGAAAATTTAAATATTGGCCAGTCCATGTTTCTTTGCGATACACCGATCTTTTAATTGTGCCGTCTGCTCTACGTCTCATTAGAATATCTAGGAACGGCAACGCTTCGTTGTGTTCATGTTCAATAGATAGAGAGATGTTTTTATGCGTCATGTTCATTATGGTCTGGGACGATGTTGCTTGTAGCTCGTCTGTGGTGATAATTAGTATATCGTTCGCGTAACGACGGTAGAAGACCAAGTTGTTAGTGTCTGAGGATTTCTTTTCTTCGAAATGTGCCATGAAGATGTCCACTAGAATAGGGCCAAGAGGACTCCCCATGGCTACTCCGTCAATTTGGCGGTATGACTTTGTTATAAAATTGAATTGTATGTTGGCGGTACATAGTAGTAATAGCCGACTGCGCCTGACACTGCAGCCAGTAGGGTTATGATTGGCTAGCCTCTTCCAAGAGGGATGAAAAGTGAAAATTAGTAGCCTGCCGATGACCCGCAGACTACACAAGTCAACCCCACCTCCACGTGGTGAAGACTGGGAAACCATGACCGCGAGGTCATGAACTAACGAGGTTATGGCTCGCCATAAAAGATGGACTCCGTATGGTCAGATTTTTGTCCTAAACCTGTGACTGGCCTAGCAAGCCGGCAGGGGATCTTCATACTGCTCGTAGAAAAACTAAGAAGTATAAACGGACTGGCCCTAATAGATATAGATCCGGCAATGTTAATAGACTACGAGATAGATCAGCTATTTGAAAAAAAATAGGCACAATGAACGTCTGCGGTTGGAATAGTAAAGAAGAAGAACTGATAGAAACAATGGAAGAGAGGAACATTCGACTGATGGGAATAGCGGACACCAGAATACAGCGGGAAGAATGCAAAGAGATCCACCACAGTTACACGTTTGTCTACTCTGGAGTGGAAGTAAAAATATAACTATAAATACTAGAAGTGAAATATATATAAGAAAGAATCATAAGAGTGGGAATAAAATAACAAACAATTACAACATATATACACATATGCGCACCATGTAATACAAACAAAAATGAGCAAGAATGCGAGGAATTATACGAAGGCATCCATGACAGGTGTTGCCACAATAAGAACCAACAGAAGAAAAAAGCAAAGACCGGGAAAATACATGCCATGCGAATCAGTAAACTTAAAAATCCTCAAAGGCGAGGCAGTAAGGAAAAATTATGAGAATGAAGTAACTGAAATTTTGTAAAATTACCTATATAAAGAAAACTGGTGGAAGAAGAATGGGAGATGTTCAAATCAACTATTTTAAATACTGAAAAATTAAAATGTGGAACCACGAAGAAGAAAAAAAAAAACACGGATGAAGAAAATAAGTTGGTGGAACGCATAGGTAAAGAAAGCTGTAAAAGACAAAAAGGAAAAATATAAAAATTGGCGGAAGAGCGAAAAGGAACGCGAATATATAGAATATACAATAGCGAGAAGACATGCGAATAGAATAGTAAAGAAAGAGAAACAAAAATACTGGGAGGAATATGGGGAAACCCTAAATTAAAACTACAAGGATGCTACTAGAAACTTCTACAAGAAGATAAGTGCAATGAGAACCAAAGGAGATCCCTTTGATCCAGCTTAAATATTTAGCAGCGAAAATAGAGAACCAATCTATGAACACAAACCCGAATATGATGGAAACAGTACTTCGAATAACTTTTCAACATTCCATCAGATGTAACAGGAATATAAAAAACCGACACAGATGCTAACGAAGAAACTAGAACCAGACATAATGAAAAAAACAATTATAGAAGCCGTCAGATTAGCCCTATTGAACAAATCACCGGGACAAGATGAAATACCAAATGAAATAATTAAAGCAGCGAGAGAGAAGTAGGAACAGCATGGCTACATAGACTTTTCAACCAAGTTTGGGTAGAACAACAGACACCATAGACTGGGGAAATGCTATAATTATCCCAATCGGAAAAAAGGCAGCAAAGGAAATTGCACACAATAGAGAGGCATTTCCCTTTTGAGTCATACTGGGAAAATAATTAGCAAAATTATGGAGAAAGGATTACGAACTATCATAGAACCCCAGCTAAGCGAAACACAACTTGGATTTAGGAAAATTAAAGGATGCACAGATGCCATTTGTTTCCAAAGACAACTTATAGAAAAATCAATCGAATTCAATGAAACACTCTACTTAGCCTTTGTTGACCACGAGAAGGCATTTATTAGAGTAGACAGAAACAAGCTATGGGAAATCCTTAAACAATATGGCGTGAGTACGCAACTAATAATCCTATGCAAAAGCTTATACAACAAGATTGAATGCATAGTGAGAGCAACTGGAGGACACTCAGAACCCTTCATCATAGGATCCGGAGTACGACAAGGTCTTGTCCCCTCTCTTGTTCACAACCTATATAGAAAACATATGTAAAGAAATCAGCCAAACAGAGACCGGACCGAATTACGAGAACACAGAAGAAGAAACATCTGCCAATTATACCATTAGAAAACTCCTGTTTGCTGACGACCAATTACCAATAGCAAAATCAGAAGCAGAATTACAAGACCACATGAACAGTCTAAACGAAATGTGTGGGAACATAACATGAAAATTAGCACAAGTAAAACGGAGGTAATGACTATAACTAAAGAAGGAAAAAAAAAACAACAATTCCACCTAAACGAACACCGCCTGAAACAAGTAAGGAGTTTTAAATACCCAAAAAGTATAATATCATCAAATGGCAAATGAGAAGACGAGATCAAAAATATATACAAGAAGGTAAACCAACTCATTCGGCAAATGACACCAATACTAAAGAACCAACATGTATCAATAACTACTAAGAAAGCACTATACAACACAAACTTCCTACCAACTCCTATGCTACCAATGCCAAACCTGGACAATGACAGAAACAAGAGAAAAGAAAAGTCATAACAACAGAAATGAGATTCATGAGAAGAATATTCAATGTATCAAGGAAAGATAAGATCAGAAATGAAGAAATCAGGACTAAAGTGGGGGTTATGGCAGCTCTGGATGTTATTAGACACAGGCTTTACCCAGGCATGATGGAGACACATGCATGCTTTCTCAGTGATCCCGTGAGTATGGTCAGGCAGATCGAGATGGTCTACGCGCCAGGACAATGAGAAGAGCATTTCAAGAGATTGGGGTGTGGTGGTGGAGGGAGGTGCTCGTGGCTGACTAAAAGCACATTAATTTTTGTGTCGAGTCACGTGGTTGTTAGTTAAAGTGAACAAGCTGATAGCATAGCATAGCATATCATATCATAGCATAGCACAGTACAGTACAGTACAGTACAGTACAGTACAGCACAGCACAGCGTAGTATAGTATAGTATAGTATAGTATAGTATAGTATAGTATAGTATAGTATAGTATAGTATAGAACAATCGTACTATTAGTCTTGTTTATGTATTACTAGCTGACCCTGCCCGGCTTCGCCCAGACCCTGGTGGGGAGCATCTCATTTAATTCATATAAGTAGTCATATAAGTTCTCGTTCCCGTTACCGACTGACTGCCTGTCTGTCTGTCTGTCTGTCTGTCTGTATGTCAGAGGGAGGAGGATGAGGAGGAGAGAGGAGGTGGAGAGAGGAAGAGGTAGAAGGAGAAGGGAGAAGGAGGAGGGAGGAGTGAGGAGGTAGAGGGAGGAGGAGGAGGAGGAATGATGAGGAGGGAGAGGAGGAAGAGGGAAGAGGGGAGGAGGAGGATGGAAGGGAGGAGGAAGAGGGAGGAGGAGGATGGAGGAGGGAGGGAGAAGAGGGAGGAGAGGAAGGAAGGAAGAGGGAGGAGGAAGAGGGAGGAAGAGGAAGAGGAAGAGGAAGAGGGAGGAGGAGGGATTAGGAGAGGGAGGGGGAAAGAGGAAGAGGGAGGAGGAGGAGAAGAATGGAGAAGGAGGGAGGAGGAGAAGGAGGAGAAAGAGGGGAGGGAGGGAGGAAGAGGGAAGAGGAGGAAGGAGGAGGAGGAGGGAAGAGGAAGGAGAGAGGAGGAGGGAGAGGGAGAAGGAGGAGGGGAGGAGGGAAGAAGGAGGAGGAGGGAGGTTGAAACGCAGGAGGAGGAGGAGGGAGGAAGAGGAGGAGGAGGAAGGAGGAGGAAGAGGGGAGGAGGGAGGAGGAGGAGGGAAGAGGAGGAAGAGAAGAGGAAGAGGGAGGAGGAGAAAGGAGAGGAGGATTAGGAGGAGGAGGGGGAAAGAGGAAGAGGGAGGAGGAGGAGGGAGGAGGAAGAGGAGGGAGAGGGAGGAGGGAAGAGGAAGAGGGTAGGAGGAGGAGGGAGAGGAGGAGGAGGAGAAGGGGAGGAGGGAGGAGGTAGTAGGATGATTGATTGCCATCCCACCAGGTTAATATGTTATCGCAGACCTCAGAGAGAAGTGTCTATGTAGAAGACCATTTCCTGGACGTACGTATTTTGGGAGGGGGAGGAGGGAGGAGGGAGGAGGAGGAAGAAGAAAAAAAAACTATGACAGTTGGCAGCTCTGGAATGAAAGGAAGGCGTGTAGAAAATTTCATCTCAATCGGATGGGCCGTTCGCGAGCGCATAAAGGACAGACGGACATACGGACATACGGACAGACAGACAGACAGACAGACAGACAGACAGACAGACAGACGGAGATCCTTTTTTATATATAAGACTAGGATTACTACTGGACTAGTAGTGTTGATGCTGTAGTGCAGACTATAACAATGTTCTACAACATTTAGTAGGTGCGGTTGTTATATACAGTGAACAATTAGGGTTAAAATTAAATTGCAATAAGACACAGATTATGTTCCTATCTAAGAAGACAAAAATATCACAATGTAATATACGGGGAAATGAGAATATTCACAATCAAGTGAATCGGTACAACTATCTCAAAACAGTCATAACATCTGAATGGAGGTGTTTTGAAGAGATAAGAACTATAATCGATATGACAAAGGTAGCCTTTCGCAAGATGGAAAGCGTACTGACCAATAAAAAGATATTATCTGCAACGAGGGGAAAAAAAAAGAATGTTGAAGTGCACAATAGAAACTGTGCTTGTATGTGGGTGTGAAGCGGGGACAATGAGCAGACAAGCTGAGAAAAATCTAATGGCAGTGGAAATGCGGTTTCGGGTGATAGTAGTAGGCCTCTTTCAGTCCTGAAGGACTATAGAGTTGTGCCGCTTGGGAGGTGCCTGGCAGCACCGCTGGTGACTGTATAGTCCAATTCGAGAATGACAATCTCTGTCACAGTTTCCGCATCTGTGAGACGAGGCAAGTCCCGCAGTAAGTGACTGCTCTTTGAGCCTGTGCCGTCTCTCCTCAGTTTTTTGGATCTGATTGCGCTCAAAGAGCACCAGTCCGTTTCGTACATCTCTTCTCCAGGAGCATCTGTCTGTTGCAACTCTCTCCCACGTGTCTGGATCTATTCCAATGGTTTTCATATCTTGTTTACACACATCCCTATATCGCATTTGGGGTCTTCCGGTTGGCCTCTTTCCTGTGGCTAGTTCTCCGTAAAGGAGATCTTTGGGAATACGTTCGTCCTCCATTCGAGATACGTGGCCCAACCACCGGAGGCGTCTCTGCTTGAGGAGGGTGTGCACTGTGGTAATATCTGCTCTTTCAAGCACCTGTTTGTTTGTTATGTGGTCTTTCCATGTTATGCCCAGGATACGTCTCAGACATCTTATGTGGAAGGAATTCAACTTCCTTTCCTGTCTTGAGCACAGGGTCCAGGATTCAGACCCGTAGAGTAGTGTGCTAACAACACAAGCTTTATATACTTGAGCTTTTGTACGCTCTGTTAGTCTATTATTCTCCCAAACTCTTTTAGCTAGCCTGGAAAATGTTGTGGCTGCCTTTCCAATGCGTCTGTCGATTTCTGTCTCTAATGAAAGATTATCTGATATTGTCGATCCCAGATACACAAAATCGTGGACGACTTTCAATTCATAATTAGAGATTTTGATTGACGGAGGCGCACCAGCATCTTGTTCCATCACCTGTATTTTATTTAGGCTAATGGTGAGCCCAAAGTCTTTGCAGGCGGCTGCAAAACGATCTATGAGCCTTTGGAGATCTTCTGCTGTATGAGTAGTCAGTGCTGCATCATCTGCAAAAAGTAGTTCTCTTACACATCTTGATCTTATTTTGGTCTTTGCCTTGAGTCTTGATGGGTTAAAAAGTTTGCCATCAGATCTTGTGTGGAGGTATATGCCTTCAGTGGCAGTCCCAAATGCTTGCCTTAAGAGAACAGCAAAGAAGATACCAAAGAGTGTAGGAGCAAGCACGCATCCCTGCTTTACTCCGCTGCTGATGCTGAATGACTGGGATGTTGAGCCGTCAAATAAAATGGTCCCCTGCATGTTTTCGTGGAATGATTTCACGAGACTAAGAAGGGTGGGTGGACATCCAACCTTTTCAAGGACCTTAAAAAGGCCGCTTCTGCTCACGAGGTCAAATGTCTTTGTGAGGTCGATGAAGGCAATATATAATGGCTTCCTCTGTTCTCTGCACTTCTCTTGGAGCTGCCGGAGTGAGAAAATCATATCGATGGTGGACCTGTTGGGTCTAAATCCGCACTGCGATTCGGGGTAGATTCTTTCAGCAAGAATGTGTAATCTTTTAAGGATTACTCTGGCAAAAATCTTGCCTGTAATGCTGAGAAGGGAAATGCCGCGATAGTTGTTGCAGTCGCTTCTGTCGCCTTTGTTTTTATAAAGGGTAACGATGTTTGCGTCTTTCATATCTTGTGGTATTGATTTTTCTCTCCAGCAGAGCTGTAATATTGCATACAGTTCTGGGATGATTGTTTCTTTGCTACATTTTAAAATTTCAGGTGGAATACTATCTTTTCCAGGTGCCTTGCCGGATTTGAGAGAGTCTAGTGCTTCGCTGATTTCTGTGAGGCAAGGTTCGTTATCCAAGGCATGCATGGCGGACTGTTGATCGATGGCTTCCAGAGCTTCTTCGCTGACAGTGTTATCCACTGAGTATGACAGTGTTATCCACTGAGTATAGCTCTGAGTAGTGTTCTACCCAGCGATCCATTTGTTTCGCTCGATCTTTTATGATTACCCCCTCAGTTGATCGTAAAGGGGCCATCTTATTTTTTGATGGACCGACAGCTTGCTTGATGCCCTCATACATTCCTCTTATATTTCCAGTGTCTGCACAAGTTTGAATTTGAGCAGAGAGCTGTAGCCAGTACCTGTTCGCACATCTTCTTGCCATCTGTTGTACTCTATTTCTGGCCGTTCGCAATGCCTGCAGTGTTTTCTCTGAAGGTGATGTTTTATACATCGAGAATGCATGTCTCTTTATCTCCAGGACTGGGAGCATCTCTTCAGAGTGTGCTTCAAACCAGTCGGTTGACTTAGTTTGCTTCTTGCCAAATGTTGATAGTGCTGTATTGTAGATGGTGTCGCGAAAATGACTCCATCTCTCGGTGGAATCTCCGTCTGTGGGGCCGGGCAGAGTATCCGCTAGAGCCTGCATGAATTTGTTGACCTTCTCTTTATTTTGGGTGCCACTGGTGTCAATGCGTGGTCTTCCTTCTGTTCGGCTTCTGTAGATTCTCTTGGGCTTTATCTTCACCTTGCTGGAGACGAGTGAATGGTCGGTGTCGCAGTCAGCACCATGATAGCTGCGAGTCATCCGTACATTGCGGAGGTTGCTGCGTTTAGTGAGCACCAGGTCGAGTTGGTGCCAGTTCTTTGATCTGGGGTGCCTCCATGACACCTTGTGTTGAGGTTTCGTGTCAAAGAAGGTGTTGGTCACGCACAGATTATGGTGGCTGCAGAATTCCAAGAGACGTTGTCCATTGTCATTGATCTTCCCAACGCCAAACTGTCCTAGACATGAAGGCCAAGATTCGTGGTCAGAGCCAACCCTGGCATTGAAATCCCCCAGGATAAAAAGATGTTGTTTCTCTGGTGTTTCACTGACTTCTTTGCTAAGGTCGTCATAGAACTTGTCTTTAGATTCTGATGCTGCAGTTAGTGTTGGGGCGTAAACGCTTATAATACTAACTGGGCCTGCCTCTGTCTGGAGTTGGAGCTTCAATATTCTTTCAGTGCCATCACTTGGTGGTATGATGGAATTGAGCAGCTTGTTTCTGATAGCGAAGCCAACTCCATGCTCCCTGGTCTCTCCGCACGGCTTGCCATGCCAGTAGAAAGTGAAGTCCCTCTCCTTGATGCTTCCAGATTCTTGGAGTCTGGTCTCTTGCAGGGCAACAATGTCTATCCCCAGTCTTAGCAGTTCGTTGTTTATCACTGCAGTTTTGCGGGCATCCACAATCTCATTTAGATCGTCTGAGATGCCACGGGTCATGGTTCTTACGTTCCATGTTCCCAGCCTTAGGGCCGGTTGTTTTGTTTTTTTCTTGCTGTTAGGTGTATAGATTGCGGTCCATGTGTCAGGATTTCCCCCCTAAGCTCCACACACCCTCAGGAGCAGATGAACCGTGGCGAGACAACACCTTATTGACTGGGGGCTGCCCAGCTTAGGCGGGCGGTAGCTGTCTAGTGAGATACGATGATCTCTCCCACCGTCGGAAGTAGCCCCTGGCGCCTTGCTCTACGCCAATCGAGCATTAAGACTTATAACCGGCAAATGCTACTTCCCGTGTTGTGTCACCGCTTTACGCGGTGCTGAAGTGACCTCTTCAGGGCACAAGCCTGGGCAATGGAAATCGGAGAACCAGCTGTTGCCCAGTAGCAGATTCCCCCTCTCCACGTCGCCGATGTTGACCAAGGGAAAGGCAGTAGCCAATGCAACTTGGCATCGGTGCCGTCGCAGGAGTTGCCAGAACTATGTTGTTTACAACATGGAACTGCCTTAGGGACTCCATCTCCTGATTTGTCCTCAGGGTTTACTCCCGAAGCCTTTCCCATATGGGTATACCCGCAAGGCAGCGGAGGTTTGAGATTTAGAGTTCCCTCTCTTAGAAGAGATACCAACCAAGGCTAACGAGCCTCCTCTGCCCGGGAATCAATAAGGAGGGAAGTCTACCATTCTTCCTTCCTGGCAGTGACCATACTGATCGGATGACCGTAGCCATTGTCTCTACTGAGAGATCCTCTGCCCACCGTCACTGACTTGAAACCATAACCAACAACTATCTGTCGGCTGCTCCCAAGTCCAATCCACCACCTGCTCCCATGGCTTCACGTTACCCTGTTGGGGGGGCTAAACAGGTACTCCACCTTGCCCAAGGGTGTCCCGTAGGCTAGCGGAGGGAAGGAGGCACCTTACTTCTCCTTTGATAGGGTATACCCCTACCCCGCTACCCCTAATGGGTGATAATGCAAAGGATAATATGGGCAAACAGTAAAACCAACGAGGGAGACAAATAAAAGATGTAAACTGATTAGAGAAATTAAACGTAGACAGTCAATATTTTTTTTGGACATGTTATGAAATAAACAGGAGAACTTGGTGACAACTGGCAGTATTGAGGGGGAAAGAACACGGGGAAGATAGCGAAGTAAATATCTGGATTGCATGGCCACATGGCATGGTCGAGATAAGAACACCGTTTTGATCCACGACTCTGGTGATTGTGTGAGGTGTCTATACAAGACCACCCACTCTTACTGGCATGGCACATCATGATGATAATGTATTGCTAGGAAATTTATTGGACTATTAATGTTGATGATTTATTCACAATAAAACTATCCAACTATTAGTGTTGGTGCTGTTTTCTGAATAAATCTATCAGACTATTTGTGTTGATACTGCATTCATTCATTTCATTCATTCATTCATTCATTGGCACCTTGCCGTCTTGACAGACGATAGTGTGTGCTTTAAAAAGGCATACTAACTTTTACCAATGGCGGTAGCGAATGCGACTAATAATTTAAGGTTGCATTCAGACACGATAGAATTAATAAAACAACGAACAGAAATGAATTAGAAAGAAGGAGAAAACGATAACAGCAGGATGAAGTATACACCTTTAAAATGAGGGGGGGGGGGGGAAGAACACAAGAAAGAACAAAAATCAATGATTACAGGATTGATGAACTTAGTTTAGTTAGTCTTTCCTCTTGAGCCTAAGGCGGCGCATAGGGCAGAAGTCCTGTCTCTCATGCTTGGCGGTTCGCTGCTACCTGTTGTAGATCTTGGATATTTACTTGGCCATTGAATGAGCCTTCTCTGATGATGGTTCTACGCAGGGTCTCTCTTGGTCTTCCCCGTTTTCTTTTCCCTACCGGTGTCCATATGAGGGCTTGGTAGGGGAGTCTTGACTTGTCCATTCTGAGTACATGGCCGATGTAGTTCCAACGGCGTCTTCTTATGAAATTGGATACTGTATCTTGCTTAGTCTCTTGTCTTATTTGCGAATTGGTTCTAAGTCTGTCCAGTGGATGTTTAGAAGTCTTCTAAGAAATTTGTTCTCAAAATTGTCTAATTTTTTATCTAAAGCTACCGTTGATTTCCAACTTTCACATCCATACGTTAACACTGGAATCACACAAGAGTTGAAGATTTTAAGTTTTGTGTGTTTGCTGAGTGTCTTTGACTTCCAGATGTTTGACAGTTTATTGAAGGCACTAGATGCCAGTGCGATTCTAGATGATATTTCTGGTGTTGAGTCCCCTGTAGATGTCATTTTGCTTCCTAGGTATGTAAAGCTGTTGACTTTTTCAAGAACGTAGCTGTTCAATTTGGTGTCATCTGAACTGTTGGTAAGATCAATAGTCTTTGTTTTTGTGGTGTTAATTTGGAGACCAATTTGCCCTGAAACATTTTGGAGGTGGTTTATTTTCTCTTGGGCATCCGGGTGTGTTGAACTCAAAAGCACTTTGTCGTCGGCAAAGTCCAGGTCTTCTAGAATTTTGTCAACCCAATGGATACCCATATTTGTGTTGTTTGTGCATTTGCGCATGACCCAATCGATAGCTATTCCAAAAAGCATCGGTGATAAGACACAACCCTGTTTCACTCCTGTTTCGACTGAGAACCAGTCAGAGTTGCCTGTTTCTGTTCTTACGCAGCAACGTGTCTCTTTGTAGAAAGATTTTATGACGTTGGTATATTTGGAAGGAAAACCATAGATGTTAAGTAGATTCCAAAGTGAAGGACGGTGGATACTGTCGAAGGCTTTTTGAAAGTCGACAAAGTTGGTGATTAATTTCGACTGGAATTCTACGGAGTCTTCAATGATTATTCTGAGGGTGAAAATGTGGTCTATGCATGACCGTTTTGGTCTGAAGCCTGCTTGTTCTTCTCTGAGCCTTTCATATATCGCCTTTTTCAATCTCTCAAGTAGCATGCTGCAAAAAAGTTTTCCTGGTACTGACAATAGAGTGATACCACGCCAATTATTGCAATCAGACATATCGCCCTTTTTAGGCAGTTTGAAAATTACACCATCTTTCCACTGTTGTGGTGGGGATTCGCTTTGCCAGATTTCATTGATCAGCTGTAACAAACGTTGTAAGGTGTTCTCATCTGCTGCTTTGAGCATTTCTCCTGAGATTTCATCTTCACCAACAGCTTTGTTGTTCTTCAATTTTTTTATGGCTGCTTTAATCTCTTCCATGGTGAATGACTCGCAGGAGGCATCTAGTGGGGGCATAGTAATTTCTCCATCCAGGTTCGGAACAGTGTCAGGCTGCGGTCTATTTAATATTTCTTTGAAATGTTCTGACCATCGTTGCTTTTGAAGGTCATCGGATAACAATTGATTGCCTTGTTTGTTTTTGATGGGTATATTTGGTATAGGTGAGTGATTGCATAGTTGCTTCATGATATGGAATACGGCTCTGTTGTTTCCAGTTCTGGCAGCTGCTTCGGCTTCGGAGGCCAGGCTGTGAATAAAGTTCTGTTTGTCTGTTCGTGCGCTTGATTTCACCTCTTTATCCAACATAGAGTATTTTTGCTTATGATGAACTAGAATAGGGAAATATCACAAGAGTGGAAAAATATTTCGAAATGTTAAATAAATGAAGTTATTGACAAAAAATGTTCAACCTCAATTAAATGTATCTGTGATAAGTTGGAAAATACCGTAACCGAATCTAGAAAAACTCTAGAAAGATGGCAGGAATACTGGAGAGGAATTTATGATATGAATGACTGTCAGGATGTGAATGAGATACAAGAATCAATGACAGAAGAGATTGAACCTGAACCCTCATTAGATGAAATTATTTGGACAATAAAGAACCTGAACAATGGTAAAACATCAGGATTTGATGTGATACCAGCTGAACTAATTAAATCAGGAGAAGAAGAACGAATACACATCTATCATGCATCATGTCAAAAGATTTGGAAATATTGTTTATAGCCAACAATTGGAAGACAAATATCTTCATTCCAATAGCAAAACAGAGCAACCTGAAATGATGCAACAACTATAGAACAGCTTCCCTGATCGGTCATGTAAATATAATTCTATTAACAATCAAAGTGGGAAGACTTCGCAAGAAAATGGAAGAATAGATTAACTTGGTTCAAGCTGGATATAGACAAGGAAGAGGAAGAATAGATTAAATACTCAATGTGAGTTTAATAATAGAGAAATGTAGAGAATTTAATGTTAAACTATTCTCATGTTTTGTGGATTATTCACAGACATTTGACTGTGTACAACATCAGAAACGTTGTGAAATCATGAGGAAAATGGGCCTTCCATCACATGTAGCGCAATTCATAGAAACGCTCTATCTAGACCAACAAGCAGTGGTTAGAATAGAAAGTAAGACATCAGATTGGTTTGACATTATGCTAGGAGACCGTCAGAGCTATGTGCTGTCCCCAATAATGTTTACCTTTTCGCCGAAAATATAATGAGAAATGTCAGAGAAGATATAACCAAGGACTAATATGATGATTATATATCGGTGGTCATAACACAGGACATATCAGGGATTCAATATGCTGATGATAGAGTATTACTATCCACATCACAGAATGTTATATAAAAATTAGTAACCTCAAAACAAAAGAATAGCGAAAATCACAACTTATATCTTAACATAACAAAACAAAAATAATGCGTACAGATGAAACTAAGATGGAGAAAGAAATATATGGTAATGAGGAAGAATTGGAGGCGGTGGAACATTTCGAATATGTTGGGTCATTAATTACCAACAATGCTGACACAATGAAAGAAATTAAAAGTCGAGTATCTTTTGCTCTTGAAAACTAAAACAACAGAATAAATTGTTGAGTGGGACAGAAAATTCGATGTTTAAGAGCATCAAATTGCAACACATGCCTGTGAGACCTGGACACTTACTAAACAAGCTAAACAGAGCATACATGCTTTTGAATTTAAATGTTACAGACACATTCAAAGACTATTTTGGATAAAGAAGCGAACAACGGCATCCATTCTTCAAGATCTGAAAATTAAATAAGGTTGGCTAATTGAAACGATACAACAAAGAAAATTGAAATACCAGTATACTGGTCACTTGAAACGTCATACAAGTTTGGAGAGATCAATAATGGAGGTGTATATTCCTGGGAAGAGAGGAAGAAGAAGACTAAAGAGAATATGGGTGCAGAATTTTGCGCATGACCTCCAGATGGGTGTATCGGACGCGGGACGTCTTGCTTATAACCAAGAAGACTTCCGGAAGGTTGTTATGGAAGCTAGGTTAGGCAAAGGACATGCTAATGAATGAATGAATGAATGAATGAATGAATTACTCCAACTTGATGTCTAGTTTTCTCACATAAGGACGAAAAACGTGTTGAATTCCCATGATTGACTGTGCACAAGTACCTCAGAATTCGGAGAATGTTTGACTCACAGCGAGGGACACAGCCACTAGGGAAAGCAAACATCAGTCCAGTGGACATATTTATGGTAGTAAGTGCGTGAGCCTCGCTCTGTTCAAGGCAAGTGAATAAGAAAAATAAGAACTCGTGCGTTAGTCTTGAGAATATGTGCTGACATTGTTTTGTGCGGACCAAGGCTCTATCCGCAAGGCCTGTGCTGTCACTTGTGATTGTCTTCAAGTAAAACTGACCAGATCGTTTTCACAGATTTTCTCATTAAGAAACTGTTGGAGATTCATTATAGACACTCTTTATTTAGGAGACGTCACTTTGTCATGGTAATGATGATGGTGATGAACGAACGAACAAACGAACGAACAAACTTTATTTTCAGAACAGTAAGAATTGTGCACCCAATCCCGTCTAACATTCTGCCCTTCTGAGCCCCTCTCTCTTTCATTCATTATTTCATCTACACATCACTTATGATTCTGTCCATGATGATGATGATGATGATGACGACGATGATGATGAGGATACAAGTAAGTACGTTTTTTATGTTAGTATCTCCTGTAAAAGCACTGACATTGTATGCAATACGTAGGCCAATATTTCAGTGTTTGCATTCACGTTTCATGACAGAAACATAGATTCTCACCTTGAACGTGAAATTATCTGGGTCGGCGTTTTCCATCTTCGGCTGCAGGGTGACCTCATAATATAGAGGAACCACGAATTGTGTCAAGCGGTAACCTGTGGCATTATATAACGCCGGTTTTGGCGTTGTCTCCTTGTTCTTTGCTTTTGCTATCGTCTCAGCTACTGAGTCCAGTGCTGGTTTCAGTGTGGAGGAAGCTGCACGACCAGATGGGGCAACATCAAACACACCAAATATGACTAAGGAAATCGACATATAAAAACATGCATGACTAGACTAGATCTAATGTCAGCCAATCCGTATGCGACTTGTAGGGTCTAACTATTAGACAAAGGATTATAGAGTCAACTATACACACACACACACACACACACACACACACACGCACGCACGCACGCACGCACGCACCCACGCACCCACACGCACCCACATGCACCCACGCCCCCACGCACCCACGCACGCACACACCGGTGGAAAGCAAGGGGATACCATCGCTGTATTTTCCCAAGACAATCATGCCTCTAACCAAAAGTGTATGTGCCTTGCTGAAATATAATATGGTGACATCGTAATGCCAATTGCAACATGAAAAAGAGTGTTGAAGTGCTACATAGAACCTGTACTTTTGTATGGATGTGAAATGTGGTCGATGAGCAGACAGGTTGAAAAACGTCTGAGGGCTGCGGAAATGTGGTTTCTGACGAAAATGCAAAGGATACCATGGAAAGCCAGAAACTCAACGAGCAGGTCCTACAAGAAGCAAATGAAAACCGCAAACGGAATGGAGAATTGAGACTTAGACACCCACATTTTTGTGGCCACTTTATAAGAAGAAATAAACTAAAGAATTACTGACAACTGGCAAGATTGATGAGAAAAGAACAAGGAGACGGCAGAGAAATAAATATCATGATGGCTTGACTACATGAAATTGTCCGGACAAGAACACGGATCTGTGAAAGACGGCAAAATATGCCAGCCTACGTCTACCGGCGTGGCACATGATGATGCCGATGATGACATCTTAATATGCCCCTGCACAGACGGGGAATACAGGTACTGATATTTTCAACCCAATTTCGGGGGATTAGTCTCTCTATCATTCTGGTAGATGTCAGCCAGGGCTAGGAGGATCAGCCTCTATACCAACATCATTCTGGTAGATGTCAGCCATGTCCAGGGCTCTGGAGATCATTCTCTATATCAACATAACTATAGTAGATGTCAGCCATGTCCAGGGCTCGGTAGAACAGTCTCTATATCAACATCACTCTGGTAGATATCAGCCAAGTCCAGGGCTCGGGAGATCATTCACTATATCAACATCACTCTGGTAGATGTCAGCCAGGGCTCGGGAGATCAGTCTCTATACCAACATAACTCTGGTAGATGTCAGCCATGTCCAGGGCTCGGGAGATCAGTCTCTATACCAACATCATTCTGGTAGATGTCAGCCAGGGTTGGGAGGATCAGCCTCTATACCAACATTACTCTGGTAGATGTCAGCCATGTCCAGGGCTCGGGAGATATGTCTCTGTACCAACATCACTCTGGTAGATGTCAGACAGGGTTGGGAGGATCAGCCTCTATACCAACATTACTCTGGTTGATGTCAGCCGTGTCCAGGGCTCGGGAGATCAGTCTCTATACAAACATCATTCTGTAGATGTCAGCCATTTCCAGGCCTCTGGAGATCTGTCTCTATACCAACATCACTCTGACAGAAGTCAGCCATTTCTCTGGTAGATGTCAGACATTTCCATGTCTCAGAAGACCAGGACAGTCTTTATATCAACATCACAATGGTAGATGTCAGCCATCACGCTAGCCCAGACGACCTGGACTTCATTGCAAGAAATTAATTGTTTCAGTGCTAAACTAAAAAGTAGATCTGGACCACATGTGGCATAAAATCAAATGAGCAGGTATTACAATGGCAAGTTCCGTTCACTGAGCATGGAAATAGCGGAAGATACCACGAAATAAAACAAATAATACGCTGAGACTAGTATAGCGACATATCACCCCTCTCTCCAAATGGAAGGTGACAATTGACAATATATTATCCTTCGACACTGTAGCAGTTAAGAGTTAAAACTTAGTTCCTCCAAAGGATTCATAACCCACTAAAGTATTCGTCTTCCGTGCTGTACCCCTCACCTGCGTATGGGGCCTCCACCAACTCTCTCCAAGCCCTGCCCTTATCTAACCATTGCTGGTACGTCCTTGTCGGCCCCATGTAATTTATATCTGCTCCTTTTTGTCTTGTCCATGTATGTGTGGGTCTTCTTGATGCCCCTTTTGTCGTGTGGATTCCAAACAATAGCATTTCTAGTTAGACCATTCTCAGGTGCCCTTAACTGAGTAAGTGTCACGGGATGAGTAACTCTCTTAAGCGAAATCCCGTATCTGCCATGTACTTTTATAGATTGGTTTTCCCTATGCAACCCTCTTTAATTTAATAAATAATGCAGCATGTCTGCTGCCATATTAACAACTTTTAAATCAACTGTGGCACACCTCTACTTCCCAACCTTTCGTCAGTTTTGGTTTGGGCCAAGCCTACTCTTTGCTTAGTCAAAGCCTAATTTTTGTTTCGTTTACGCCTACTTTTTTGTTTGGTCCAAGCCTACTTATTGTTTGGTCGCAGCATACTTTTTGTTTCGTCCAAGCCTATATTTCTGTTTGGCCAAGCCTACTTTCTGGTTGATCCAAACCTATTTGTTTTGCTTGGTCCAAATCTACTTTTTCATTTGTCCAAAACTAACTTTTGTTTAGTCCAATCCTACTTTTTGTTTGCACCAATCCTACGTTTTGTTTCATCCAAGCCTATCTTTTTTATTTGGTCCAAGCCTACTTTTTATTTGATCCAAGCCTACTTTTTATTTGATCCAAACCTATTTGTTGCTTGGTCTCAACCTAGTTTTTGATTGTTCCAAAACTATGTTTTATTTGGTTCAACCCTACTTTTTGTTTGCGCCAAGCCTACTCTTTGTTTTTTCCAAGCCTACGTTTTGTCGGTCTCAAACCCACTTTTGTGTGGTCCAAGCCTATATTTTGTTTGGGCAAAGCCTACTTTTTTGCTTGATATAACCCTACCCTTTCTTTGGTCTAAGCATACTGTCAAGATCTCCAATAAGACCTTACAGAGTTAAGGAGAGTAAACATAAGTCTAGTAGGGAGACACCAGACAGGAGAGACACCAAGCACTATAAATAGCCTCACAAGAAGACACATTTGTGTCAGACCAGGGGCCACTGCGTACAGCTGAGCGAGGGCTTTCCCCAAGCCATTGGCAAGCTTGTCCTTGCGAGTAACCGTGAAGTGCCCGGTTACTCGAGCTCACAAGCCAGCGTGCTGGCGAGACCATGCACGCAATAATAGCTACTGCACGGAGGGGACAGTGTCCGTGCTTGTCCACGCAATGTGTAGCTGTGGACAGACCCGACTGGAGACGGTAGAGAGCAGACGTATCCTTAACAAATGCTATAGTTTCTAGGCAATAGGCAAACATTAGGCTGTTTATTTAGATTGTGATTTCGAGCATCATTTCTCACCACTTCATTGCATTCATGTTTGTATAACGATGATGAAGTATTACGCTCGCAGAGCCATTCAAATGTCGGCTCTAAATAAATTGCATTCCTTTCGCAAATGTCACGAGTTGTTATTTCGTGCGGTGCAAAAGTAGGGGAGTCCTGAGAATCTGCAGCGAACAAGCCGCTGACACATACTTTTGGTTTGGTCCAAGACTACTATTTGTTTGGTCCAAGACTACTATTTGTTTGGCCCAAGCTTACTTTTTATTTGCTCCAAGTCTACGTATGTGAATCTGTTAAGATATATCTAACACCTCGCCCTTGAACCATCCAACTAGCCAGTGGTCACGATATTTAAATATATTGCTATAGAAGAACCACACTGTGCTGAATGGCATCAGCATAATAATAAACAACGTACTTACTGGAGTCCATGAAAAGTGAGCAGCTAGGGAAACCACGGCAATCACAGAAAACCACAGCCCTGCGATACAACGCCCAAGGGCAAAGGGGGGGGGGGGGGGGTCTTGAGCCTGAGGAATTAAGGCCTCCTGGCTAGTGCAGTCGCCGCGAACTGTGCAAGTTAGGGTGTTATTTTTGCCCCCGACAGAAACAAATCTTCACCTTACCAAGGATTCGAACCCGTGTCTCCCGAAAGAGAATTCAGCATTCTAGCCACTTGGCCAGCCGCTCCTCTACAAAACTTCGGTAAAATGCAAGTTTCTCGGCATGTCTCATGGTGGTAATATCGTGTGAATATTTATACAGAAATAAACTTGTAGAGATTCAATGATACATTGACGCTGGTCACTGCTGGCATTTAATGACATGTATCAATGTTGGTGTATATTGATTTATTGAATGACATTGATAAACATAGTATCACCATCGTCGTCTTCATCCTCGCCATTATCATCATCATCGCATGCCATGCCGGTAACCGTGGTCTGTATGGTTTGCCAAATCACACTATCCCGAGATTCTTGAATCAGCTCCGTCTTCTCGTCCCATTATGCCATATGACCATGCCATCCAGGTATTTATCTCTTTGCCTTCTTTTTGCTCTTTCCCATCGATTTTGCCAGTTCATTTCTAAGTTAATTTCTCCTCATAGCATGCTCAACAAGTCTTGACTCAATCAATATTGTTTCATGCCGGAAAGCGTGGGCGGTCATGACTCGCCATCTCACTCGATCCACAGAGTCGTGGATCAGCTCAGTGTTCCTGTCTCGACCATTCCACGTGGTCAAGCCATCCAGGTATTTACTTCTCGGTCTTCCCCTTGGTATCTTCCCTTTGATCTTGCCAGTTGTCACTAAGTTTTCTAAGTCATTTCTTCTCATAACATGTCCAACAAATTTTGACTGTCTACGGCTAATGACTCTAATAAGTTTACGATCTTCATTTGTTTCTTGAAGGACTTGTTCATTGGTTTTTCTGTCTGTCCATGGTATTCTTTGCATTTTCTCCAGAAACCATATTTCCACAGCCATCTGCTGTTTTTCAGCTTGACTGCTTATTGTCCAAGCTTCACATCCATACAAAAGTATAGGTTCTATGTAGCATTTCAACACATTTTTTCTCGTTTCAATTGATATCTTTTTATTGGTCAGATATCAATCACGTTTCACATGCATTAATATCATCGAGTGCCTTGTCGGTTGGTCTGGTCGGCCATGCTTCTTCACAAATTGCGATGTCCTATGGCATGGATCAATTCATGTGTTGACTCCCTTCCGTGCCATGACACAACAATGTCAAGAATTTTCTCACGCTGTCTTCCTGTATCTCTCTTTCCACATTTCTTTCCTGTTGTCACAATGTGTTCCAATTTTTGGCTTCTCATAATGTGGCCAAATAATGATTACTGCTTCTTACTAATGTATCAGATAAGTTGTCTTTGCGACTTAGCTATCCTCATTTGTGCTGCCCTATTAATTTTCAGAATTTTTCTATAAAACATCCGCAAAACCTCCGTGGAATTTTTTTGCCTGTTTACTAAGTGTCCATGATTGACAGCCATATGCTAAAATTGGTTCTATGTTAAATGCATCAACTCTTGTTTTAATCATCAAGGACAAGGACTTATTGCACAAAACTGTCTTCATTTGATTGAATGCAATGTTTGTTTGTTCTAATCTGTTCTTTATGTCAGTTATGCATCTTCCATCTGATGTTATCTATATGCCTATATATCTGAATCTCTTCACTTGCCCCAAAATAACGTCCTTTATTTTAATTGCACATTTAGGCAAAATCTATTCTTTGATATCACAATGACTTCTGTCTTTCTATTATTCAAGCTAAAGCCCATTTTTTTTTCACATTCTATAACAACTATATCTATCAATTCCTGTAGTTCCTTTTGACTTGAATATAATATATAGGTTCCATATAGCACTTCAACACTCTTTTTCTCACTGTTACTGCTGGCCTTTTATTGGTCACTATATATTTCATTTCTCCGTAATCCCGTATCCTCTCGTAAGTAACGTGACATTGTGCAAGAATCGGTAGCGGTTCTCTCCGCGTCGGTAACTTACGGGGGATGTGAGACGGTCTTTCAGAAAGCAATGGCAAACTACTGAGCGTTATCTTGCCAAGAAATCAACAATCAGCTGAAAGATGCTGATGTTGACAGCGATGTCCTTTAAAGGATACGTGAACACACACAAAAAACATTTCATTTGGCAAAAGGCTACCTTTGTCACAGCGATTCTATAATAATAATAATAATAATAAGTCTTTATTTTCAAAGGGTTAAGAATTGGGCACGCAGGCCCGTCTGACATTCTGCCCTTCTTCTCTATTTCCTCTCATACATTCTTTCATTCAACATCACTTCTGATCAACACAGGGACATTTGAAATAGTTGTCAGTCGTAACTAAGACTTGCCATACTCACATATGTCTATGATAACCAGGAGCACCACAACAGACGCAAGAAGATGACTGGTGTAGCAACGTCTGCTTGTCTTTCCAACGGAAGGAAACATGTTTGTCTGTTATCACAAGCTATAATGACGTCACTGGGTTGTGTTGCTAGGTAACCAGTCCAGCAGCTGTGCAGTGTGTGTTGCTTCTGTAGCGTGGATTTCTCGTGGAGTTAGAGGTCCTGTGAGAGGAACACGTCACTGTGAAGAGTATGTTGGTTTGCACATATGAGTGCAACAAGATAATGTATGTCTTCGCAGGTTGTTGGATTTATAACGTCAGGAACAGTCTGTTGCATGGAATTCAGGAGAAATAAATTATTGGCTATTTAGATATTTACAATATTAAAGTTGTGGTATTTTAACGTATTTATACACTATCCCGTGCCACACACCGGAGAATTAAACGTCAACTATTTCTCCCCACGATGCTTGATGGCGAAAGTAGAGTATGATGATGATGATACTGTAGAGATGCTCTCCTACAGTAAAATCCATGTCTTCTTCTGATAGACTATGCCATGTGGCGTAGGTGATCACAGGTTAACTGACTCCCAGGCTACCATACTACCCGACTTCCAGACTACCCGACTCCCAGGCTACCTCTCTCCCAGACTACCCGACTCCCAGGCTACCTCACTCCCAGACTACCCGACTCCCAGGCTACCTCACTCCCAGACTACCCGACTCCCAGGCTACCTCACTCCCAGACTATCCGACTCCCAGACTACCTGACTCCCAGGCTACCTCACTCCCAGACTACCCGACTCCCAGACTACCTGACTCCCAGGCTACCCGACTCCCAGACTACCTGACTCCCAGACTACCCGACTCCCAGGCTACCTCACTCCCAGACTACCCGACTCCCAGACTACCTGACTCCCAGACTACCCGACTCCCAGACTACC
Source organism: Cepaea hortensis (assembly GCA_963921405.1). Classification (NCBI taxonomy): domain Eukaryota; kingdom Metazoa; phylum Mollusca; class Gastropoda; order Stylommatophora; family Helicidae; genus Cepaea; species Cepaea hortensis. The sequence continues at coordinate 7,374,194 of OY992888.1, read as the reverse complement.
TGACTCCCAGGCTACCTGACTCCCAGACTACCCGACTCCCAGACTACCCGACTTCCAGACTACCCGACTCCCAGACTACCCGACTCCCAGACTACCCGACTTCCAGACTACCCGACTCCCAGGCTACCTCACTCCCAGACTACCCGACTCCCAGACTACCTGACTCCCAGACTACCCGACTCCCAGACTACCCGACTCCCAGACTACCCGACTCCCAGACTACCCGACTCCCAGACTACCCGACTTCCAGACTACCCGACTCTCAGACTACCCGACTCCCAGACTACCCGACTCCCAGACTACCCGACTCCCAGACTACCCGACTCCCAGACTACCCGACTCCCAGGCAGCAGCAGTGTCGGACCCACATATTCGAAAGGGTCCACTTCACGTCACAGAGAATGCTGGCCATCCAGTCTAGTTAACTGTCTGTGTCTTATTTGTTCTTCTTTTTTATTTCCTTTGCGTTCCCTCGCTTAAGCGTAGTCCATATAGTGCTACTTTTGCACGTGGATTAGCCTTCCTTATGACCAGTGTCCCTCGCCATCAGGCGAACCCACTCCGACTTCTGAGGTACTTATAATTTACGTACCCAAGTTAGGGACAAAAAAATCAAAACGTTAGTCCAGGAGTTAAACCCACTACCTCGGTATCAGTACACCGGAAGTGTAACAACGAGCACTCTTATCCATTCTGCCATGCTGACCCCCAACTGACGTTGGGAAGAAGGCAAATCTTCTGAGCTTAACCACAGACAACACTCGATAGTGTGGGTTGGAAGTGAGAAAGTACAGCCACCGAGTGCGTTGGTGGCCGGAGTTTGATGCTTGCCGAGTTACTTGTCTAGCAGTATATGGATAGTGTAGGTGTGTACGTGAATGGGTATGTGTGAGTGTGAGTATGTGTGTGTGTGACAGAGAAAGTGACAGACAGAGAAAGAGAGAGTGAGTGAGAAAGAGAGAGAGAGAGAGAGAGAGAGAGAGAGAGAGAGAGAGAGAGAGGGAGAGAGAGAGAGAGTGATAGAGAGAAAGAGATTGTGAGAGAAAGATAAAAAAGAGAGCGTGTGACAGAGATAGTAAGAGAGAGAATGAGTGAATGAGTGTATATGTGTGTGTGTGTTTTGTGTGTTTTTGTGTGTGAGAGAGAGAGAGAGTCTGAGAGAGATGGAGAATTAAAGTGAATAACAAAGACAGAAAGAGAGAGAGAGAGAGAGAGAGAGAGAGAGAGAGAGAGAGAGAGAGCGAGAGAGAGAGAGACGGAGAGATAAATAGATAGTGAGAGTGTGAGAGAGCGAGTAAGAGAGAATGATAGAGTTAGTGTGTGTGTTTGTGTTTGTGTGTGTGTGTGCGTGTTTGTGTGTGTGTGTGTGTTTGTGTGTGTGTGTTTGTGTGTGTGTGTGTGTGTGTGAGATAGAGAGAGAGAGAGAGGGGGGAGAGAGAGAGATTGTGAGAGAGAGAGAGAGAGACGGAGAGATAAATAGATAGTGAGAGTGTGAGAGAGCGAGTAAGAGAGATTGATAGAGTTAGTGTGTGTGTTTGTGTTTGTGTGTGTGTGTGCTTGTGTGTGTGTGTGTGTGTGTGTGTGTGTGTGTGAGATAGAGAGATAGAGAGAGAGGGGGGGGGAGAGAGATTGTGAGAGAAAGTAAGACATCTGTGGCTTGAGGACGTGGTAATTATAAGCCACTATAACCCACTAGCAGATAGTCGCATACCGGCGTCTGTGGATTGAGTGTAGAGAACTCAGTCTCACAAATCCGACACACCGTGTTCGAAGTCAACTGTAGGCCATTTGGGAGCAGCCCGCTTTGCGTTGATTGTCACAATGTATAAGCGTCAGTAGTTCAGAAAAAAAGTGGCACACTACTAAAAGTAAACTTACCTTGAATACAACAAATAATGATAAATGTTGGGTTGATTGCGACGTCCAGGACACGCAACTAAGCTTAGATACTCGTGTAGTGCAAATGTGAAACGTGTAAAGTAAATACTAACCTGCCAGATCTAACTGTCTCACAGAGGGTCCTTCCGAACAGACACGTCTGTTTTAAGCCCACCAGCCTGGCGTGTGACGTCTTGAATGCTCGTCTCTGTATGTCCTCTATGTATGTATGTAGTAGAGGAGGAGCTAGTGGAACGTTTCAGTAGGGTTCAGACACGTAAGCGTTGTAAGTGATCTTCAGACACGCCCATTTGTAAAGTACCTGTCTCCTGATGACAAACATTAAGTATTCCGCCATTTTCTGCGGTTGATCGTTTGTCCACGTGTACATACACACGTACAGATCTCCTGCAGTAGATAATTATTGTTACAATAAAAATATATTGTATTATAACGTATGTATAATATAATGTATTGACCACGTGTACATACACACGTACAGATCTCCTGCAGTATCTCCCGCATTCCACATAAGCCTCTGTGTACAAACGCTGGGCCGTAGACTACTGTGGGTACAGCAACAGAACCCCGATTCTTCACCAGCAGATCTTGGATACTGAGCACGGACGCGCTCTTTAAGATCCCAGTGTCTAGGACCCTGTGTATTTACATAAGTTTCTCCCAGTCCGTCTCTTGCTGTTATCCACCAATCTGGAACGCTGTCTTTCTCTTGTTGAGTTGACTCAATAAGTAACATCACGACTGAGTTCAGTTCAGTTGAGCTAAAAACCGACATCACTGCACTCAGGACATTCCAGCACGCACTTCGTCCCTTCGTTCAACAGCAAGAGAAGAGTCATACTGCTAATCGTTCCAAGTGTCATCTGATTGAAAGTGCTCCTGGTCTTCCTTCTCAGTTTTGAGAGTCATCCAGACGAACACCTCCCGATCCCCCACCATCTCATTTTCTCCACATATGGGTTCTCAGTCTGTTCCCCCGCTTTCTCCACCCGGTCCCAAGGACGCCCAACCACCTCTCCCTTGTCCATAGGTAATCTACCACCGAGAGGTGCATTTCCTGCCAGCCTATCAGACTGTTCATTCCCCAGCACACCCAGGACAGAATATCCATACAATTCTCACAATATGTAACCTCTGAAGTGAGGCAAGCCATTCTAAACGAAGCATTCCCTTTGTACCCACCTTAATAAGCATACTCCTTTGTCCGTAATGAATACATCGTGTTGCACCGGCCTCCTCCAACCAGCGGAAGTTTGCTTTTACTGCTTCCACCTCCATTCTCGTGCTGGAGGTCGTAGTCTCATATGCTATACCTTCTGACTCTCCTTTTTCAAGAATCGTTCATTTCGCATTGAAACCCCAGCGACTACTGTGTTTCTAACCACTGACCAATCACATCAAGTACTCGGTGCATCCTCATACGGGCTCTGTCCTCATATTCGACAGCCAGCGAAAAGTTCCAATACTAAATGGTAACAGTCTGAATATGTTACCGTCTGGCCTTTCCTTCGAGTCCCGAGTGTCGGTCAGATCCTCTGGTCTCTCCCTGCAGCACCATTATCTCCTGGCTGTGATGATCTAACTGTTCTTCTGCATTATACACACGATCCCTCACGGCCCCGATCACGTCTGCCTGATTATACACCAATATCCATACAGAGCGCAGCAGACACAGCCAATCTGGCCGCCTGCTCGTTTCACACCACGCCAGCATGTCCTGGAGAAAATATCCAACAGATGCTCTAAATATTTTACTTTTGAATTGCCGCCTGATTTCGTTGTCCCCCTAAAGGAGTGAAAGACCGGTAGCCTATTCCCCCGAGCATTCAGACTTATAAATAAATGCACACACGTTGTTTAGCGTTTATAGAAGATGGGGTGAGAATTAGAGACTAGAGGACACACTAGGCAACATAAACATTGAAAGCTGTTGTTACAGACAATGCGAGATTCGAACCTGTTACCTCCAAATAACGACAGCGCCTCACTGCAGGAACAAGTGTACTTCAACAATACGTGTGTATTTATTTATTAGTTGTCTTGATATCCTCAAAGGGTTCCCCAATTGATATGTATGTGTAATACGTGTACAGACCTATACAGCGTGATAGCCTGTGCACAAGACAGACTTATATCAGGCTCCTAACATTATGTATCCATTGTCTTTGTTTCTGCTTCTTCTTCCTCTTCATCTTCTCTTCATCCATTTACTTTAGTGAAGTCCTGGTCTGCCATGACATTTAGTCTGTATGGTGCATTTCCTCGCACCAGGATAAGACTTGTACCCTCCCAATTGAATTCCTCCGCCTGAAGCCGTTGGTACAATGTGGGATGTCGAGCACCGCCCAACTTTCGGCGTGAACAGAAAGCAGATAGTACCATCTACTGTCATATGGTAGCTCAAGCATATCCATATGTGACTAAGGTCTGACTAAGACATTATGATATTGATCGATGATAGTTATATGCCACAGCTGAGATGATTGATAAGCTCCATTTACTTGTAGTATACTATTCTACAACAGGTTTACTGTGGTTTACAATATAAAGTAACACAAAGTAATGCAGTTTTATAGAACAGAATTACGAAACATACATATTTTCATCAGCAAACAAATATATACACAAAACTCAACATATAATCATAGAGAAGACCCTCTAGTTTAGTTTAGTCGATGGATCAACATCACGGCACACGAATGCAACCCATAAGTGCTCCCTTCTCCTCCTAACTCAAATCTGAGTCTGGAGAAACTCAGCTCAGTGCACTAACTCCGTAGCACCGGCGAGGATCCTGAAATACTTTGGGTAGATTTTTAACTCGAAATTTTGCCCGGGCAGCGCCGTTAGGCTACTCTTTTTCGATTTCCAACTGCCAAGAGATTTTTTACGTGCGCAACAATACACACGGGCGTCCGATCTCACTACCCAGAGACCAGGGGAAATTTTATTACTAGAAGTCCACGTGAAAAAATCCCGGTCATCACCGGGGCTTGAACCCGGGACCTCCAGCACTCGAGGCGGACACCATACCTTGAGACCACGCAGCCCCCTAAAGTGACTACATTAAGACATAAGAACAGGATGAGAAGAATATAAAAAGATGATAAACGAGAACAATGAAGAGAAAATGAAAATTTAAAAAATAATTTTTTGCTACTTATCTCAAAATCCCAGGTTGTGATACTAACACAAGTTCCAATTCCAATTCCAATTCCAATTCCAATTCCAATTTTCAAAAAAAAATATTCCGAATTCGTTCTCGTCTAACCTGCTTCCTCAGCGGTGGTTATTGTTGAGAGCCGTGGTTTTTGTGGGTATTTAGCCCTGTTTCTTGTCTTGTGCGCGCTTACGAGTGAGTCCTCCCTCGGACTGGTTACATAAGCGTTTGTGTCTGTGACGTCAGCTGGGGAGTTGGTCGGCGGCTATCCTTTGTGTCCGTCTCCTCTTTTGGTTTTCTTTGTTGGTGCAGGCTCCTGGCTAGTCTGGGTGCAGTCCTTATAAGAACTTTTTATTTGGACTTTTTGTCTCTTTTGTTGTGTATTTTCTGTAGGAGCTTTTCGATGTTTTCATCTTCCTCCTGTTTTCACTGTCGAGTTTGAGTTTCTGTTGCCTTTCGATTTCTTCCTTTGCGGTCAGCCATGGGACCATCTTTCCGTCTTCTATGTAGTACATGTTCAGGGTCGTATTGTCTATTTTGGGTATTCTACCGGTCTCCTGAGTTTCTTGGGCTTCGTCTTTTCAATTTCATCCCAGCGCCTTTTAAATTCCTGGCACGGAGTTCCTCCACTCTTGCCGGTTCTAGTGGCTCCTCCAAGGTAGGTCCCCGGCGCCTCTCCGTGCCGTCACCAGGGTGCTCATCTCGGCTTTCATCAGATGTCTGGCGAGATATTGGTTTCCCCTTGTCGGTCGTGGTTGGGCTGCTAGCTTTAGCTTGCGATTCAGGCTCGGTCTCTTGGTTTTCATATTGCGGTTTATCTGGGGTTTCTTGTATGGCTTCTGTTGGTTTGTTTTGGAACAGTTCCAGTTCAGCTTTCTGTAGATCTCCCTTTGAGTTAATTGTTTGCAGGATTTCTTCGTTCTCCTTCTTTATCAGTGCCATATGTTCCATTTCGTGCTTGATATTGTGATGGATCTCCTTTAATTCAACCAGCAGTTTCTCATTATCGCTGGTCGGAGTCGGCGTTAGCAGTGCCTTGACTTGCTTCTTCAACTCGTCTATCTAATTTTGCAGTTGATCTTTTTCAGCTTGTGATATACCCGTGGCATTCTGACACCTCCGCATTGCGTCCTTATATAGTGTCTTTGTGGTGATGGCGAACTTTAATACGTCTCTGTGTCTTTGAAGGTACGGACAGCCTAAGGTCCAGCAAACCGGTAGGGGATTTATTTGTTCAAGTACTATTGCTCAGCCGGCTTCCTGGCCTAGATATTAGCAACTTTTCTCCGTAATCTCGTATACTCTCGTAAGTAACGTGACGACGGTGAGAATCAGCATTGGTTCGAATCGCGTCGGTAACTTACGGGGTATGTGAGCCGGCCGCTCAGACAGCAATGGCAAACTACTGAGCGTAATCTCGCGAAGAAATCGACAATCACCTGAAAGATGCTGATGTTGACAGCGATGTCCTGTAAAGGATATGCAACCATTTTATTTTACTATTGCTCATTCATTATGGAGGAAATTGAGAGAGAAGCGTGTCTCAATCAGCGCTCACACCGGAAACACACCGAACAAGCGAATAACAACAGCTAAAGTACGAAATAGACAGGAGATATTCGGGACTTGGAATTTTAGTGGACTATGAGATAAAGTACCAGCTCTCGTAGAGTTTATGAAAAAATCAAATATTCAAATATTAGGACTCGCAGATACGAGAAAAAAAAAATGGACAGAACACGAAACGAACACACGAAAATTACATTCAAATATGGAGTGGTTTCGAGCAGAGAGCTAAACAAGGAATGGGATTTTTATTACATCCCGAAAAAGCGAAAGCCATTATCAACAGTCAATTTATTTCAGAAAGAACAATGCTAATACAGATAAAAGAAGGCAGTAAACCAATGGCCATTATAAAAACATACGCCACGTGTAACGATACTTACAACGATGAAGATAAAGACGAATGTGTTGATAACCTTGCAGACACATTAAACAATGCCAGTGTGACAGATGAACTTATTATGATGGGTGATTTCAATGGACGAACAGGCACACGAAGATAACCGTGGAATGAATGATGGGGCCAGTCAGCGACACAGAGACTGAATGTAACAGCAATTGTGAACACTCAGCATATGCTCCTAACAAGCACTAATAATAGCAAATAGGTATTTTTTTTTCTTTTCAACATCGTCGTATAAATGGAACACAATAGATCAAGCTTCTCAAATTGACTTTATTCTACTTAGGAAATCAGACATGATACCACTTATGTATACAAGAGCACTGATAAATACATACACTGACACTAATCACAAACCAGACATAATTTTAAAAAAAAAGAAAAGAATTCAACATGCAAGAAAATAAGAAACAAAAAGGTAACAACAGATGTCATCAATTATAGGAGGCTTCACGAAAATACGGTTAAAGAAGAATTCACACAATAAATAACAAAGCTACATAAGAACACCCCGGATGATTACTCAAGTGTAGATAAGGAATTGTAAATTTTCAAGGCTGCCATGCTCGATACACTGGAAAAAATATGTGGAACCAAGAAAGTAGGACAGGACAAACGATTAAGAACAGTTTTCTGGAACAACGATTTTAAATATAGCATACTGAGACAGAAGATAACGTTAAAAAAAAATGGATCACAACTAAATCTGAACAAGACTATGTTACTTACAGAATAGCACGACGAAATGCCAAAAGAACAATTTGAGCATCGTGAAGAATATACGGTGAACAGATGGTGACTCTTAGCAAAGAATCCGCAAGAGCGTTTTATAAACGTGTAAATAATATGAGAAACAGAGATGCATGCTACAACCCAACCACCACCATTAACAGCAAAAGAGGTATACAATTATTAAATCACAACAAAGATTAGCAAGGTGGGCAGAATATTTTAAATAACTACTTAACCCAAACATAGTAACATAGAAAAATTCAACTTTTGTGCCAAAAAATCATGGACAACAAGATTTAATCCCTGGAGAAGTCAAATCAGTAATACAGAAAAGTCCTAAAAACAAAGCACTAGGGCCAGATGGAATAACCACAGAAGCTATTAAATTGCTGACAAGACTTTTTAATTTAGCGTAGTACTAATATGTAAAAGAAGGGCAATATGAGAGAGTGTGAAACATACATATGTATATCACTCCTGAATCATAGAGGGAAATGCACGCAAAATTCTAGCTACAAACGATGTTTGTTTAATATGACTGATATATGGCGTGCATTCGAGAATTACCAAAACATATGTTGTTTTCTTTATAAATTCCTTGATTGTGTGCTATGGCTCATGCCAAAACAGCTGTGATTTCATTATGAAAAGCTGTCACGGGAAACTGCGAGTTTAGTGATTCCTCAATAACTTACATATAAAATTACTTACAATATATGTGAATGGGAAAATTATGGACCGTGAGTCAGAATAACAATCGAGCCTTCAGTCTTGAGCGAGGACAACGTGTGGGATATTGACCGAATGATAAAGAAGAAAAATACAGTTGTGATAAGGGGTCAATGACTGCCGATCTTATCGGACGAGCAACGGAGACGAGGAGACATCGGGTTGTGGAACACACGAAGACGGTGATCAAAGAGTTAGAACTCTTTGATGTGCGACGAGTGGTGAACGCGGGAACCAGCGGAAGAACGGGACGGAGCGGGCAACTAACGAATACGTGACTTCACAGACTTTTGATGTGGAGAATTACGGCAAATTTGATTGTGGATCAAAAACAACAGAGAATTGGACACTCGGTATAAATTGGTGGAAACTTGTTTTGGGGTTAGTGTGTGTTCCCAAACTGTGCGGAGATTATCTATTTGTCCGTTTTAAGGAAAGAGATATACGTCCCTTATTGTTTAAAGGCGATGGGATATTAGCGCATCTGCGTTTGTGTATTTCAATTCATGGACTAACATAGATTATATAAGGTATTTAGCTTTAGCTTAATAGTCTAGTATAGAGAACAAGGTGTCTGTGCTGGCTGTTACCATTTCCTTCTAACAGCGAATAGTTCAGACTTAGTGTATTCATTTGTCTTATGTCAGAGTATCTTTCGGAAGCTTCTCAGTACGGCTAGAGAAAGACTCTCACATAAGAAATAGTATGAAGCAGACTCATATCACCTGATTAAATATATTTCCCACAGGTTCCACTAACACTCTTGAGCTAATCAGAGAAGAAATGAAGTTTACTTCACTTGAGCAGATAAAGTACCTACCTAGAACCACTAAGACCATAGACATGTTCTAATCGTGAGAAGAGATAACCTAACGTCAAATAAAGAACTCTGTATACACAAAAGAATATACAAGTAAAGCACGTAAATGAAAAAGACGTTAACCTGTTGAAAGCAGGGAGACCTAAAACTGCATGCATTTGCACTGTGGTTAAATATAAAACTTTACTAACTAGAGACAGTGTGTGGAACATTTATAGTAGCACTAGACAATGTTGGATAGTGGCGATGTGTATTCCGTGATTCCATCTTTTCATGGAGTTCGCTCTGGAATAGTTGTTAGGGGGATTCAACTGGGGCAGATCGGTGGTTTCTCTGCAGAGTCGTTTGGCCTGGTGGATAAAACTACTTCTTTTCAACTGCCCTATAGCTAGGTTTTCAAATCTGTTCTTCATAGGGTGGCCTGGCAAGCTGAGAAACTTTTCTGCTTGTATTAGCGTTTTCGTATCACTGTGCTCTCTCAGTGCTTGTGTCCTCCCCATCTTCTCCATTTCCACAATAGGGGTTGACCTCATCCCTCCTGTGGTGACCCTAAGTGCTTGATTTTGCACTTTGTCCAGCTCTTGTAGTGTGGTTTTTTATGTCGAACACCACGCAGTTGACCCGTATTCCAGGTGTGGTCGTATGCTCTATAGATAAACTTTGCTAAGTATTTTCCCACTGGCTCCCCATGTGGTTCCACTTAGCTTTCTCAGTATGGCTATTTTCCTTCTGGCTTTTGCTAGTGCTTTGTTGATGTGCTTTCACCATGTCAGCCTGCCATCAAATGTTACTCCAAGGTATGTTGGTTCTTTATCTTCTCTTAGGGGTGTTCCATTTATCTGGATGGTCCCTCCCTTTTGTTTTGGAGAGAGGGTAAATGGGGTGGTGCTGCACTTGTCAGTGTTTATGCTGATATACCATCTATTTGCCCATGCAACAAATGTATCTACAGCTCATTGTAGCAATCTCTTGGCCACCGATGCATGTTCATTTGTGCTCCATAGAACCATGTCATCGGCGTACATTGCCGCTTTAATTCCATGCGGTAGATTAGCAACGAGATCATTGATGAAGATTAGAAAACGTGTGGGGGACAAGACTCCACTATGGGGAACACCGTGACGTAGTAGTACTTTCTTGCTCTTTAGTCCGTCTATCTGTACTCGGGCTCTTCTGTTGTGCAAGTATGCTTTCACCCATTTGTACATTCTTCGATTGACTTTGAAGTTTCTCAGTTTATTCATCAGACCTTCTTTACAGACTTTGTCAAAGGCTTTCTTCAAATCTATCCATGCCGCAAGCACCAGCTTCTTCTCTTGGAATGCATCCTCAATTTCTTGAGAGAGGTAGGTTGTCTGATCTTCCGTAGAGTAGCACTGCCTAAAGCCAGCCTGCTGTGGCACAAGGATGTGTTTACTTTCAATGTACCACTGCAGTCTGTGATTGATGATGCTCTCCAGTGTTTTGCAGAGATAGCTGGTGAGGCTAACTGGTCTGTAGCTAGAGGCAATGGAACTATCTTTCCCTGATTTTAGGAGGGGTATCATGATTGCTTCTCTCTCGAGGCTTGTGGAACACTGCCTAAGGTCCAATTGTTATTGAAGATCTGCAACAGCTTTGCTTTTGTCTCTGTTCCTAGGTTCCTGATAATTTCATTGGAGATACCATCAGCTCCTGGTGACTTTCTCATTTTCAGTTTTGATATGGCTAGCTCCAGTTCGCTGATTGTGATGGGTGCCTCCAGAACCTCATGTACTATTTCCTTCTGTCCTGTATGTTGCCGTGTCTCTCGAATCTCTTGTTGTTTCTCTGAACTAATTTTCATATTGTTATCTTGTGCGAATGAGTCCGCAAAATGGTAGCTGCTTGCTTTCTTGTTAAGATGTTTCCATCTTTATGTAGTGCAATTTTTGAGTTTCTCCCTGTGCCCTCATCGTTATGTTGTTTTATTAGCTTCCACAATTTCCTTGTGTCTCTTTCAAATTTCAGAGACTCTGTTTTTTCCTGCCAGCTTTTCCGTCTAGCCTGCAGCTTGGCCTTTTGAAATTTGGCTTTTGCGTGCTGGAATTTATTGTGGTGCTCTTGGCTGGGTGTGGCCTCTGCTTGCTTTCAACACACTTTCACATCATTATGCAACTGTTCCAGTTCACTACTCCAGTAGGGTTTATTTTGTTTACGGGCTCTTCTTGGAACTGTTTCTTGCGCTGCCTGTAGTATGCATTTCCCAAACTCTTCAACTACTTTATTTATGTATTTCTCAGTGCTCAAGTTTCTAACCAGTATGCTGGTGCGATTCTTGTACATTGCCAGTCTGCTTTCTTGTAGTTCCACCTCGAGAGGGTGCTGCTTTCACTTACAAGCTCATTTTCTACAGTTAGAAAGACTGGCCGATGGTCACTGCCACCAAGTTGTTTCCCAACAATTCGTGTAATGTTCCACTCCAGGTCTGGTGAATGAAACGCCAGGTCAGGTGTAGTTGTAGTGTGCTATGATCTCGAGTATAAAGTATGTGGGTCGGAAGGCTTGTTAACCAAGATGAATCTATTCTCATCCTGCCAGTCTCCAGTCTCTCTCCTCTCTGGTCCATGTGATCATAGCCCCAACTCTGCGAGTGGCTGTTGAAATCGCCACACACACAATCATTGTGTCTGTTAATGGTAGTGTGTCCAGTGCCTGTGGGCGGTCACTTGGACAGTAGTAATTGATCAGATGTAGGTCTGTATAGCCTGTCTTAAGTTTAAGTGTCTGATACTCAGCCCCTTCCATGTAGACTTCAATTTGGGAAGCAGTAATGTTATTCTTTACAAGGGTAAGTATCCCACCTTTTCGCCTGTTCTTTCGGTCAGATTGGTAACACTGGTAGCATCTGATTTTGAAGGCTATATTTTCGTTGAGGTGAGTTTCTTGCAAGCAACATATGCTTACTTTTTCTTGGTCCAGGATGTTTTCTAATTCTATTGTTTTGTTTCTGATTCCCTCCGAACTCCAGTGCATTAATTTAAGTCTTTGTTTAGTATGGCCAGCCGTTCTATTCTCATGGTCCCTGGCTCCACAGGACATCTGAGAAGGACCTCCAGTAGTTGGGGTTGGAACCTTTCGAGACATAGGGCCCGGCACTGCACCTGCCTGGGGGTCCAAAGCAGGGCGAGCACCATAACGTTTAGCAGCAGTCGACATATTCCATTTTACGTAATTGCGTGGCATCCTGATTTCTGTTGTGCGCCTCCTGGCTGGTTGCCTCCGTCTTCATCACCTTTCCTTTGCTAGTGCAGACTGTGGTCTCGCTCGAGTTTAGATGTGTACACAAGCACACACGTGTCTGCACATGCATGTATGTGTATACACATCTAGAGCACACTGGTTATTTTTCGGCGCCAGAAACTCACCGTCGCCCCTTCTCCTGTTAGTGATGTTGCGCTCATTAGTTGTAGTAAACGTCCATGTTTGACATTTGCTTCGTTGCCTCCCATTGCTTGCTTCGTATAATTTATCATTGCTACACGCGAAAGCCAAACTCTGCCCAGCTAGAAACTGGGCAATTGCAGTGTCCCACTCAATGATAGCTCGTCATCGTCTTTGTCCATATTCAAAGTGCAGCTGTTGCTCTTTATAAATTATACGCAAACAAACGAATTGTATTTTCAAAGGGTCACAATTTGGGCAAATTGACCCGTCATACAATTGACCCTTCCAACCTTTCGTACATCTGTTATAAATTGGGGATGTTAAATTATGTTGGCAAGAGGTGTTTTAAACCCTTACTACTTTTCACATGTTTCCACGGTCTAAACTGGCTTAGCCGGCTTCGTGGCTTAGAGGTTAGCGACTTATCTCCGTAATCTCGTATACTCTCGTAGGTAACGTGATGACGGTGAGAATCAGCAGTGGTTCGAATCGCATCGGTAACTTGCTGGGTATGTGAGCCGGCCGCTCAGAAAGCAATGGCAAACTACTAAGCGTAATCTTGCCAAGAAATCAACATATAGCTGAAAGATGCTGGTGTTGACAGCGATGTCATGTAAAGGATATGCACAACATTTATTTATTTAGACTGGCTTAGGACCACTATAAATGAGTATCTAATTGTTGTCGATCTGAAAACTCGTAAGTATCTTTCAGTTTTTGTTGTTGTAAAACAACGAACTTGCAAGAAAAGCAAAACAGTATATTGGATTTTGTAGAACAGATTAACACAGGCTATATGTTTGTAACAGTTTCTCTAGACACGTGATCGTAAAGGCACGTCACACTAGCTTACATCCTCTGTTAGGGATTCTATTTTATGTCTTTATAAAAGCGAAATAATGAAACAGCCCCAGTCGCTCCAGATATGTAGCCGTCTTGCACGGACCGCACACCGGACTGCTCCAGCCCTGAGTATATATATATATATGTGTGTGTGTGTGTGTGTGTGTGTGTGACAGAGAGAATCTGTGAGAGTAACAGACAGAGAGTGTGTGTGAGAGATAGCTGGAGTGAGCGTGACAGAGAGTGAGTGTGTGTGTGTGTGTGTGTGTGTGTGTGTGAAAGAGATGGGGTGAGCGTGTGTCTGAGAGAGGGAGAGAGATAGAGAGCGTGTGTGAGACAGATGGCGTAAAAGTGACAGAGTGTTTGAGAGATAGAGTCAGAGTGACAGAGAGAGTGTGTGAGAGATATGGAGTGAGAGTGGCAGAAAGAGTATGTGAAAGAAATGGAGATAGAGAGAGTTTGTGTGTGTGTGAGAGAGAGATGGAGTGAGAATGAAAGAGAGAGTGTGTGAGAGAGATGGAGTGAGAGTGGCAGAAAGAGTATGTTAAGCAAATGGAGATAGAGAGAGTGTGAGTGTGCGAGAGAGAGAGAAAGAGAGAGAGAGAGAGAGAGAGAGAGAGAGATGGAGTGAGAATGGCAGAGAGAGAGAGAGAGTGCGTGTGTGTGAGAAAGAGAGATGGGGTGAGAGTGACAAAGAGCGAGTGTGAGAGAGATATAGATAGTGTGTGAGAGAGATGGAGTGAGAGAGACCGGGAGTCTTTGAGGCGGATGGAGTGAAAATGTGTTAGAGAACTGGAATGAGAGTGACAGAGATAATATGTGCAAGAGATGGGGATAGAGAGAGAGAGAGAGAGAGAGAGAGAGAGAGAGTGTGTGTGTATGTGTGTGAGAGAGATGGAATGAGAGTGAGAGAGAGAGAAAGAGAGAGAGATGTAATGAGAGTGACAGAGATAAAGTGAGTGAGAGAGATAGAGTGAGAGTGACAGAGAGAGTGTCTGTGTGTGAGAAATTAAGTCAGAGTGACAGAGAGAGTGTTTGAGAGTGATGTAGTGAGAGTGAGTGTGTGAGAGAGAGAGAGAGAGAGAGAGAGAGAGAGAGAGAGAGAGAGAGAGAGAGAGAGGGAGAGGGAGCGAACTAACGAACAAACATTATTTTCAAAGGACTAAGAATTTGGCCCGCAGGCCCGTCTAGCATTGTGCCCTTCTGTCACTCCCTTTCATACATTGAGAGAGCGATAGAGAGAGAGAGAGCAGACAGAGAGAGAGAGAGAGAGAGAGAGAGAGAGAGAGAGAGAGAAAGAGAGAGAGAGAGAGAGAATTAGATACACAAGAAACGATAGACACTATAATTCGGTTTGCAAATGCAGTTTATTTTAAGCAACAAGTGTATTAAACCCCACACAAATTCTGCGTAATGACAATAACGTTTTCAAAAGTAACTGTTACAAGAAATTATTGACAAATGTCCTTGTAGTGTGAGAAGCTATATTAGACATGTAGGTCTGCTGAAACATAACACTCAAATAATTGGAGGACCGACAAATAGTTCTAGATATTCACTTCCGTTTCTTCTTCACTTCCTCAATTTACCCCAGGGAAGTGTTCGGGGGGAGATGTAAAGATCTTTTATGAGATCTTTCTAATGCTCTTTAAAAGTTGTACTAATTTCTATAAGGTTATACTTGACACCATCACTCCATGGTTTACGTGGCCTTTCCCTTGTTCTGTATTCTTTATATTTCTTCTATGTGGCCCTTTGTGGCAGATACTACCAGTGCATTCTTGTGAGGTGGCCAAATCATTTAATATGTTACTTGTTAATGAAGTGCATGACAGGTATCAGACATCGTGTTTCTCTAATTTCCTCATTCCTAATTCTGCCTCTCAGTTACTCCCACACTTCCTCTAAGGCATCTCATCTCTGATGTTAAGATGTTGCGCTCAGTAGTTGTAGCAATCGTCCATTTTTTAAATTTGCCGCGTTGCCTCCCATTGTTTGTTCGTATACTGTATCATTGCTACCCGTGAAAGCCAAACTCGCCTCCGCTAGAAACTGGACAATTGCAGTGTTCCTCCCAATGATAGCTCATCGTCGTCTTTGTCCAGATTTGTAGACATTGGTAGCATCATGTTGTGTAATGTGTATGTGTCTGTGTGACCCTCGCTTCCCCCTTCCCTTGATTGCGGACTGTCTTTTCCTAATTAGAGCAACCTGTTCCTTTTAGAGTTGACTTCTTTCAAGAATGCTTTATTGCTCTTTCTATCCTTCCACTGTATTCTCATAATCTCTCTATAAAACCACATCTCCTTAGCTTCTAAAAAAAAAACATTAGAGGCCTAGTAGAGAATCTACAGAAAAATATGTCGTATTTCATGGAAACAAAGACAATCAACGACAGAGGTTCTAGATAAACCGGGAATGAAAAGAGTGTTGATGAAAGAAATGAAAAAACGAGTGCGTGAAATATTTCGGCCACGTTAACAGACATATCAATCAATCATGTGCCGTCTCCGCAATGAAGGTTGGCTGCAATGGATCTCCAACACTGTCTGTCTCTTGCATTGACTGTACATTTTTTCAGGCTGATGTTCGTCCATCTCTTGATGTTATCCTCCCACATGTATCGTTGTCTACCTCTTGCTCGCTTGCCCTCAACCTTGCCTTCCAGTATGGCTTTTATAAGAGTATCATGTCTTTTAACGTGAACAAAATACTTCACTTGTCTCCTCTTTATTTCTTTCATCAACTTTCCCTTAATTCCCAGTGTTTCTAGGACCTCTGCATTTGATTGTTTTTGTTTCCATGAAATACGACATATTCGTCTGTATATCCACATCTCCAGGGCTTCTATGCGACTTTCTAGTTGCTTGTTCAATTAACAGACATAACACTTTTGTAAAAACCATACTAGAGTGTAAGGTTGAAACCAATCGAGCAAAAGGTAGATCACGATACAAGTGGGAAAGATAACATTAAAAGATGAACGGATAGGAGATTAGCTGAATGTACAATCAAGGCGAGAGACAGGCAAGGTTAGAGATCCATTGCAGCCACCCTTTATAGGGGAGACTGCACCTGATTGACTGCTGTTTGAACACATTACCATTCTCAGTAAGATAACTGATACCATTACGCAACTCTAAAAGCAAAGTTACAGCATACGAAACGCTTGACGTCGTATTAAATAGTGCTCATGGTTTTCAAATAGTCGTTGCTCTTCAGCCAGGATCGGAGTGATGGGACGTTGGATTTCATCCACACAATGTTGGCCTTGACATCGTCGAGAACCTTCTCGAACGGTTTGGTCTTCTGTTCTATGCAATTCGTAAATAAGAAAGCTCTCATCTGTTGGAGAAACACGTTAATGTTGACCTTACTGTATGACACTACATACACATATATGACATCACCACCACCAATATCATCACCATTACCCTTATCATCATCACCATCACCATTATCATCACCATCAGCATCATTAGCATCAATATCACATCATTATCATCGTCGCTATCATCATGATCATCACCACAATCATCATTATCCCCATCATCATCATCATCATCATCATCATTATGATCATGATCATCACTATCATCATCATCATCATCACCATGCAAACCATCATCATTATCATCCACATCAGCCTCTTCCTTCTCATCACCATCATCACCATCATCACCATCATCATCATCATCATCATCATCATGATCATGATGAACACCACCGTCATTATTATCATGAACAATAACATCATCATTATGAACATCACCATCATTAACACCACCATCATTATCACAAACATCATCTTCCTCAGCATGATGACGATCATCACCACCATCATCATCATGAACACAATCATCTATATCAATAACACCATCAACATCATCATCATCATACACCACGTCCATTGAAGACGGGTGCTCTCTCAATGCTCGTTGAAAAAAGTCTCTCGATCCCTTGTCACTCCTACCGTCCATATCCTGTCATGCCCAACGTCTCTGCAATGTCCTGTGCCCTTCATCGTGCTTGTCCACCACAGCCTCTTCTACCAGTAACCACACTTCCGATCCCTGTTCAATCCCAGCCATTGTGAGGGTTGACATGCTCAACGTATTTCAGTTTCCGAGACATGCTATTTTTTGTGAGGCATTTTTCATTAATGTTCACATCTTGTAGAATTTCAGGAATTTAGTAATCTTGGTCCACAATATTCTAAGGATGTTTCTGCACATTTGAGCTCAGAAGCCCAACTATTTCTCTTTAGTGGTTTCTAAGTTGTCTAGGGCTCACATCCATGCGTTGCCACAGAAAAGATATATATATATATATATATATATATATATATATATATATATATATATATATATATATATATATATATATATATATATATATATAAGCATATCCTTTTACAGGACTTAGCTGTCAACACCAGCTTCTTTCAGCTGTATGTTGATCTCTTGGCAAGATTACGCTCAGTAGTTTGCCATTGCTTTCTGAGCGGCCGGCTCACATATACCGTAAGTTACCGATGTCATCACGTTACCTGACGAGAGTATACGAGATTACGGAGAAAAGTCATAACCTCTAAGCCACGAAGCCGGCATATATATATATATATATATATATATATATATATATATATATATATATATATATATATATATATATATATATATATATATATATACGTATTTCCCTCGTAGTTAGATCTTCTCTCACTGTTGTGGTATAATGTTTGTAGTTGTTAGATCCACACTCAGAGTATTATAATTTAACTGATAGATCGTCGATCGGAAATGTGTCTATACTTTCTCTCATAGTTCGATCTTCACTCAGAATTGTGTTTAACACTTTATCTCATAATTCGATTTCACTAGAAGTTGTGTCTATAATTTCTCTCATAAATCTTCACTCAGAGTTGTGCTTATACTTTCTCTCATAGTTATATATTCATTCGGAGCTGTATCCATAATTTCTATCATAGTAAGATCTTCATTCTGAATTGTGTCTATAATATTTATCTCATAGTTAGACGTTCACTCTCAGTTTTGCCTAACATGTATCTCCTAGTTACATCTTCACTCAGTGGTGTAACTATAATTTGTCTCATGGTTAGATATTTTCCGTAGAGTTGTGTTTATACTGTCTCCCATATTTATATTTAACTAATAGTTCTGACTTTATTTTCTATAGTTTTTAAATCTACACCAAGAGTTGTGTCTATAATTTCTCTCATAGTTAGATCTTTATTCAGAGCTGTGTCTATAATGTCTCTCCTAGTTAGATCTTTATTCAGTGCTGTGTCTATAATTTCTCTCCTAGGTAGATCTTTATTCAGAGCTGTGTCTATAATGTCTTTGCTAATTAGCTCTTCACTCATAGTTTATCTATAATTTCAATTGCCAATTTCCCAAACCGCGTGTCTACGTTTCACAGCTCTTTATCGCTACTCCCTTCAGTCAGTTATCGCCACAAGGCAGTGAATGAGTTAATTGATGTCCTATAGGCTTCCTTAGTCTAACGCTTTAGCTCTTAAACTACATGTTTAAAAAAGTAAAGAACCCTATAATACGCAACACAACACCCGGAATACCAAATTAATGAACTCAAGAATTAATGACATCACTAACAAAAGAACAAACACACACACACACACACACACACACACCCACACACATCAAAGGGTTGCCTAGAAATCCAAGATGGCAAAATCATAAAAGAAAACGATAAGATTTTACATGCGTGGTCAGATTATGTGAAGAACTTTTAATGTTAATACAAGAGAAGAACAGTATGATATTCGGAATAATAATGAAGGACCATCAATTTTGAAGATGGAAGTTCAGAATGATCTTTACCACATGAACACTGGCCAGACCCCGGGTCCAGATAACATCACAACAGAAATTATCAATGTCTTATAAAATTATGGAATAGACCAAGTCACCGACTGCTGAACATAATATATGCTACTGGAGATTTACCTCTTGAATTATGTAATTATATTTATTGCAATCCCAAAGAAATAAGGAACCTTGGAATGTGATCAACATTTAACAATTAGTATAATTGTATAATAATTGGATGATTGCTTGCTTGTGTTCGTTGGCTTGAGCTCCAACGCAAAGTCCTGTATGTCGGATGAAGACATCCTGTTGTCTAACATCAGTGTGATGTCATACAGGACCTGAGGTTTGCGTGAGTATCCGTTGTCCCATGTCTGGCTTATTGGTGTGCAGACTGGTGGTTCCTCGCCATACAGGCAGACACTCTCCGACTTCGGAGGAATCGGCGATCCTATTGACTTCAGCCAGGACCCCGAAGGGACCTGTTGCCCAGGACGCTCGGCGAGGACGCGTCAATAGGTCTTGGCCAGTATATAACCCGGCCCTGGTGCCTTGGAAACACCTCTGCGTCCCTAATAATTGGATATTTTGCTAAGAATCATAGTGCAAAGAAGAAGAAAAAAAAAAAGACCTGAAATAGGAGAAAAACAATGTGGGTTAGTAGAAGTCAAGGATATGTGCTAAGAACATTAATTGAGCATTCTATCAAAGTAATTAAAGACCCACATCTTTGCTTTATAGACTTCTGCAAGATGAAACGCATACTGACCAATAAAAAATGTCAAGTGCAAGGAGTGAAAGACTTTTGAAATGCTACATAGAACCTGCAAATTTGCATGGATGTGAAACGTGGACACTGAGCCGACAAGATGAAAAACATCTAATGGCTGTTGAAATGTGGTTTCTGAGAAACATACAAATAATACCATTGGCAGACAGAAATATTAGTGACCAGGCCCTACAAGAGATAAATGAAAACCATAAACTGATTAGAGAAATTAGACGTAGACAGTCTCAGTTTTGTGGACACTTTATGAGAAGAAATAAATGTATGCATACTATCACAATCGATATATCAAAGGTAGCCTTCTGCAAGAAGGAATACATCATCATCATCATGCACAATGCCGATATGTGTCGGCGGTCGTGTTTCGTCATCTCACACGATCACCAGAATCGTTCATCAGCTCCATGTTCTTGTATCGGCTTGCCACGTGGCCAACCCATTCAGATATTTACCTACCTGTCTTCCCCTTGTTCTTTTCCCCAGAGTTGTGTCGGTTGTCACCAAGTTCACTAGTTTATTTTCTCTCGTAACGTGTTCAAATATATTGACTGTCTACGTGTAATTTCTCTAATCAATGTGCGGTTTTCATGTGTTTTCTGTAGGTAGTGGTCATTGGTTTATCAATCTGTCCGTGGTATTCTTTGCATTTCCCCTCAGAAAACACATTCACCCTATCTTTAGATGTCTCTTTGCCTACGTTTCACATTCATACAAACGTACAGGTTCTATGTAGCACTTCAACACACTTTATCTCGTTGCAAATGACATATTTCTTTTTGTTTTGGTTAGTATGGTTTTTGTTACGTTAGCGTCGATTTTATCCTTCATCTCTACTTGTGTGATCTTCAATTTCATCCACCACCTGCACCCATGGCTTCACCCTGATATGGAGAGGGAGGAAGGAATGGGTTGATAAATGGGTACTCGACCTCCCCCAAGGAGGCTTACTTTGATATGGGACACCCCTGTCCCGCCACCCACTGGAAAACATACCAGCCAATAAAAAGCTGTCAGATGCAATGGGAAAAATAGTGTTGACGTGCTGTGTAGAACTTATACTGTTAAATGGACGTGAAGCATGGATAATAAGAAAGCAAGTAGAGAAACATCTCATTCAGAGTTGATGTGGTTTCTGTAGGAAATTTACAGAATACCAAAGATTGGAAGATAGACCAATGAGCAAGTCCTACTAGAAACAAATAAAAACCGTAAACTGTTTCGGGAAATTAGACGTAGACAGTTACAATGTTAGAACATGTTAGGAGGAGAAATGAACTGCACAGCGACAACTGGCAAGACTGATGCGCAAAGAGTAAAGGGTTGGCTAAGACATATTATCTGTATGGCGTGGCCTCATGCCATAATGGCAACAAGAACACAGATCTGATTCATGGCTCTGATGATCGCCTGAGATGGCAAATTATGGCCGCCCTGGATTATCGGCATGGGACTTGATGTTGATGATGACAATCATCATCATGTGCCATGCCGATAAGCCTGGGCGGTCATGTTTCGCCATCTCACAAGATCATCAGAGCCATGAATCAGATCTGTGTTCTTGTCTCGACCATACCACATGGCCAAGCCATCCAGGTATTTTATTCTCTTCATTCCATTTGTTCCTGTCCTCTCAATCTTGCCAGTTGTCACCACGTTCTCTAATTTATTTCTTCTCATAAAGTGTCCAGACATTGTGACTGTCCACGTCTAATTTCTCTAATCAGTTTACTGTTTTCATTTGTTTCTTGTAGGACATGGTGTCGGAAATGTTACTAAGTATGGAGATCTGCGAGCTCCAATTTGTTAGCTTACTGAGTTAGCGCTCATACTGGCATTGTAGTGGTTGCGGTTTCACCTCTTCGACGCTCCCAATCGAAGCAAGCAAACTTGGGACAAATATCTTAGGCTGAATACAAACCACATCTCTGGATAAACAAGCACGCAGCTCGAAAAGGCTCGTTAAAAGGTAAAGTCAGCTGGTCGTGGTATACGCAAGGAGTGTGAAGAAGGAGGTTAGTGCTTAGATGTATATCTCTTAATTGACTACTGGGTAGGACATATTTCCTCCCTGACAATCTGCACTCCATGGTTAATATAACGAGTCATCCACCAAGAATTGTTAGTAACATTTACACATACACAATTACATACACATGGAAAATATTAAGATAGAACTATGAGTTACACTAACTACCACTCTGTTTATTTTCGCTCAAGATAAATAATGCAGAACATGATGATTTGAAGTGTGGTGATGGTGAACTGGTGATTTCGAGACATAAGACATTTACAAATACTAGGTAGTTTTGTGAAATGATAGTCGTTTGCAATGAAGTAAAGAATAATATGAATTTACGTCAACGTGGACGATAAAGTACGTAGCTTAAAATGTTATTTGTATGACAGGAATACAGATCTCAGAATGAGATTTCGCCTTGGGTCAGCTGAGACAGTGTTCTTTACAAATACAAGTCCTGATCTCTAAATCCAGGAAAGTTAAGGCTAGGAGAGTGCGCAAGACCTTCCGGTATGAATGGACCAACAGCCTTCTTGGACGCCTCAGACAGGAGGCATGCAACAGGACTGTTAAAACTTCTTTTATTTTTTGCAGCCCCCATGGTGGACCACAGAAGTAGACAATGCTTGGAAAGCAAAGAGAGCTGCAGTGAAGCAGCTAGGGAAAGTGCAACAGACACCCCGAAGCGCGCGAGAGGAAGTGGACACAGCGGAAAATGTCAAGAAAGTCAATGTGGAGGCTTTCAAGCGCTGTTCTGCAGAGGCCAAGAAAGTAAAATGGAAATGTTTTATGAAGGAGATTGGAGTTGATAAAACACTGCGAAAATTCTGGAAACTGCACAGACAAATGCAAAGAGAAGATCGGCCTATGACAGTGGGAACAATTTATAGAGAGGATGGTGTGCGCGTGACAACAGACAAAGAGAAAGGGGAGGCGTTTCTCCAGAGATTTTTAGAGCAGACCAATCATAATGATGCGGATACCACGGATGCAGTTAGAGAGAAGTTATCTGGCACAATGGAGAATATGTATTATGAAGATATCATACGGGTGTAAGATGTTAAACATATTTTGAAAAAGGCAAAAGTAACGGCACCAGGGCCCGATGGTGTTAGGTATGGCCACATGAAGGCTTTGAGCGATGTAGACCTGAAGGAAATGACCGACTGCTTTAACCAGAGCATTAGGACAGCATCAGTACCGCAGGATTGGTTACATAGCTATCTCAACCCTCTCCCAAAACCATTCAAGGATCATTCAAAGCTTAGCGAATTTAGGATCATCACCCTTCAAAATACATTTGGGAAGGTTTTAGAGAAGACAGCCGCTGTTAAGCTGCAGGATTTTCTGGAAAGGGGGAAGCTTCTTCCAAGAGGCCTGGGGAGCTACAGGCCAGGAAAAGATACCTGGTCAAATGCAGCCACTTTTGCCTTTGATGTTTATGAGGGGTTCCAGAGTAGACAAGAAGCGATTGCGGTAGCGCTTGATCTCGAGGATGCATACAATAGAGTTCGATATGATATTTTGATGACCGCACTGATGGAGAAGGGGGTCAATCCCTGGTTGGTGAACTGGATAGCAGCCGTCCTATATTCTCGTCGGGTTGCTCTCCGTCTGGGTGCATGGACCTCAGAGCCACATATTTTAACCTCAGGACTGCCACATGGATCTGCAATCTAACTGGTGCTCTTTAACGTGTATACGAGCAAGATTGCAAACCTAGAAGCACCAGGGGTTGGAAGGATACTGACATTT
The DNA here is from genome assembly GCA_963921405.1 of Cepaea hortensis. Classification (NCBI taxonomy): domain Eukaryota; kingdom Metazoa; phylum Mollusca; class Gastropoda; order Stylommatophora; family Helicidae; genus Cepaea; species Cepaea hortensis. Next base: position 7,350,226 of record OY992888.1, on the reverse strand, counting down.
GCAGATGATATTCTTGCATACAGGCAGGGAAGAGATAGGGAGCAAACAGTCCAGGAGCTACAGGCGACAGCAGACAAAGTGATTGACAGTTACACTGAAATGAGTGCTGTGGTGTTCTCTGGACAACAGGATTGTGAGAAATGATGTCCCAAGCCTCACGATAGATGGTAGAAGCGCCAACAGTGAGAACAAACTGAAGTATCTGGGAATCACATTTGACAGGAGCCTGTCCTTCAAGGACCATATGGAGTCGGTTGTGACAAGATCTAAAAAGGGACTCAATGCACTTAAAACTATGGCAGCAATGGAGACGGAGCGGAGAATGCTTTTCACACTATACCAGCACTTGATCCTCTCAGTGATTGATTGTGGACTAGCACTGCTCAATGTCTCAAAGTGTCAATTGGTGAAATTAGAGCGCATACAGAACGAAGCTATGCGGGTCATTCTGGGATGCACCAGGGACACCCCAGTAGTGTGTATGCGTTACATCCTTGGTTTGCCAACTGTTGCTGGTAGGCTGAAGGTTGTGCAGGCGAATGCATACCTCAGAGTAGCTGCTGACATAGATCACCCGTTGCATGAGGCGCTGGACGCCGTTAAGGGTCAGCGACTGATAAGAAGGAAATCATGGCTCAGGCAGAGGATACGATCAGACAGGTGTGCATCTTGGAGAACATTAGGCGAGGAGAAGAGTGGGTCAGAGTGCCAGCGGAGCAGTCAGACTTGTGCAGAGTTATAATCACATTGAGCCTGGAGTGCAGGGAATGGCCAGCAGGGGGGGGGGGGGGGGGGCACGGAAGTGGAAATCCAGCAACTAATTCAGGATAATGCTCGCCCAGGTGATGTGTTTATATACACAGATGGTTCGTTGTTGAGAGGCAGGAGAAGTGCCTGAGGGTTCTTAGCAAAAGCTAATGGTCGCCGTTTGGTGCAGGAGAGCCTGGCATATGATACCACAACATCTAGCTTAAGAATTGAGGCGGAGACGGTCATTGCACCTTTCCACTGGATGGAGAATACGATAAACACACACATCGTGATTGTAACTGACTCAGAAAGCATGCTGAGTAAGGTGAGGACAGGCAAGCTTCGTGCAGAGTGGCTTGCTTCGCTTCGGAGGTCACGGGTAGCAAACATCACCTGGATCTTTTCTCCGGGGCATGCTGGTGTGCTGGGGAATGAACAGGCGGACAGATTGGCTGGGGAGTACTGATGCATGATAAGGCAGACGTGGTTGCGGCCTTGTGGGAGCACGTGTACACCTCGGAGGAGCAAATGGACCACCATGGTCTGGCAAGAATGAGACAGTGAGGGGTGACGATGGGGATCTGGCCGACGATCGACGCTCAGAGGAAAGGAGAGACGGACATACAATCAGATTGCTACTGGTACTATTAGTGTTGGAATTCTTCGCTGGCTGCTGAGGATGGGGACGGTGCGCTTATTGGAATGCCCCGAATGCTGTGATGTCGGTTCCTAAATCAATCAATCAATCAAAAACCAGTCTTTTTCTCCACCAGGTTACTCATCGATGTCACAGAATAGGAACGTGAAACCTGATTCTTAGGTTGAGAGCTAGAAATATACGTCCAAAAATGTATAGTTTCTAAGATATACACACATAAATCATATCTATACATATACCAACATACACATATACAAACATAATGATAATGTCCGACAATGTCTCTCACCCAGATTTACCGCTTGTATGCACCTTTATCTCGTTCTCTCCACTTCTCTACATCACTATCTGTCGAGTCGGAAGGAATTGTATGTGGTGGAACAGGTCCCGTCGTTACAATTGCCGCCTTCACATTATCGCCATGTCATCAGGAATGGAGTGTCCTAAGTCCACGTCTCTCACTTAAATGCAACGTTTCTTTGTGGCCGCCAAAACTTGCTTCAGCAGATTAAATATTCAATGGTGTTAATAGAAGAGTGCCTGACCCTGGGACTTATCTGTCGGTGATCAGTCTCTACGCCAGCCTCATGTGAGTTACAATTCAATTAATCAATTACATCCATGGGCGGTCATGACTCGCCATTTCACTCGATCACCATAGTCGTGGATCAGCTCAGTGTTCCTGTTTCGACCATACCACGTAGCCAAGCCATCCAGGTATTTACTTCTCGGTCTTCCCCTTGGTCTGTTCCCTTCGATGTTGGCAGTTGTAACTAAGTTCTCCAATCCATTTCTTCTCATAACATGTCCAACAAATTTTGACTGTCTACATCTAATTACTCTAATAAATTTACGATTTTCATTTGTCTCCTGTAGTACTTGGTCATTGGTTTTTCTGTCTGTCCACTTACAGTTACAATTAACACATGTTAATCACACACTTGAAATGGCTACACACACCATATACCCGTCATATAGTTTGGATAATGTATACACTACAACACCTATGCTTCAAACACAACCACGATAATATCATATAACATTCACCATGGAGTAACATATTACATAGAAAACATACTACAACAATAAGTAATATGCATACAGAAAGCTACTAGTGGTAAAAGCTCCGCTGAGGAGCAAACACGGTAGGGGGATTCTGATCGTCAGAAGTAGTCTCCATTCCCTAGTTCCGGCCCTTTTACCTTCGTGACATACTCTAGGGGCGTGCGCGGGCTGGTTATGACTCCGGGTGTCTTTACCCTGTCGTGAGAGACGTTCGCTCGTTTGCGTTGTCCTTGTATACCGTGCTTGCCCCATACCTGCGAACATGTCTGCTCTCAAGCCACCCCTCCATCTGGTAGGAGAGCCTGTACACCCAATGCTTGGTGCCCCCACACCGTCCTAGCACCTGCCTCTGTCACCTCCTTTCGTCGTCGTTGCCGTGTTCCTTCTTCGTGACCCCTTCACAACGCCGCACTCTGGGAAGCGGCTCATCCACTGGGTTCCTCGACCCTTCTTTCAGTCTTTGCTGCGGAGTGCTGCTTGCGGAAGATGACTACCGCCCTGGTATGTAGGTTGAACTTCGGCCGATATTTGTATGATTTGGCGAGTGCAACCGTGCGGCGATTTGCCCCACCGACCAGCCCCGTATTCCGGTGCACTACCCTCGCTCGGAGGGAAGGCTACAGAATCGACACGAGACAGTGCAAATTCTAGCTCTTATTGAGAGACTGGTTCCAATTTTATTTGTTCTTACGTACAGACTGAAATTACACCATACTACTGTCGAGACTTGTCCGATTATATGTTCCGGCAGTTTCACAGCCAGCACGAAGCCTTTTAGGCTGCCTCACCAAGTTGTTTTTGTACCCGAGTTCTCGCTTGTTCTTTATGCCCATTTGCTTTAACACATCATACACGGCGTTCACGACTAGACCTCTTGCGCCCACCTCAACGGCAAATAGCCAGACAGTGTACCCTTCCAGGCTCAAACTAGCGACCATGTCACTGCACTTCTCCATCTTATAAGTATTCTGCTCCTCGATGTTCCACTCGTATTGCGCTGACAGCTCAATCAGCATTAGCTGCTTAGCCGACGAAGAGTGAAGTGCGATGTCAAGTCGCAAGCAAAACCTTTGGATCACCTCAGGGTTCTCCCCACGGCCCTTAAGGTCCACGGTCAGCTCCCAGTCACCCTCTCCATCGAAAATGGTCGGAAACGGTAGGTCGGAGGCGCAGACTTCCTTGTAATAATAGCACAACAAACATTTACCCTGGTGTGCTAAAACATTCTGTATATCAGATTATAATTACAAAGTATGTTTAGAAACTATTCCTAGCATAGCATGATATTCCAACTTGTGTGGTAAGAATAAAAGAATTATAGTTATACAACTAAATACAATACGATGAGGAAATAATAGCTCTAATTGAAGTGTTGTTTGTCCGTCAAAAATGATGATGACCATTCATTTCATCAAGTGGGGTTAAAGGTATGAAGCCATGACTTCTAAAATGGCTGATAAGGCCCATTTTGGCTCGAAATGTTATTTGACCATGTGGGCAAAGAATGCTTGACGTTGCAGGAGGAAAATCTCGTGCAGCGGTTTTCCTGTCCAAAATTTTCTTCACAGCTCTTGCAGTCCTGTTTGCTTCACAAGTGTCTGCACCCTTGCGTAATGATGTACACCACGGATGTCGGTCTTTGGCAGCTGTCTCCCAGGTGTCATGATGAATTCTAAAAGCATTCAGTGAGATTTTCAGAGTGTCTTTAAAGCGTTTCCTCTGACCGCCTTGAAAGAGTTTACCACAGCGCAGTTGACCGTAAAAAAAATCGTTTACGGAGCCTGTGATCTGGCATGCGAGTTAGGTGACCAGCCCAGCGAATCTGATTTTTCATTAGTAAAGTGTGGATACTGGGCATGGACGCTCTTTCTAGAACTTCAGTGGCGGGGATCTTGTCTTGCCATTTAATCTTCAATAGCTTCCTAAGGCAGACTGTGTGGAAGTGGTTTAATTACTTAGCTGAATAGTTACTAGGACATAACGTCCATTGAAAAAATTCTAAACAGCAAACGAATCAAGACGTATCGACAAGTGATATATACATATGCCATTGCAATTTACCTGATTCGACCAGAAGACGACTTATTTTAGAATTCCTAAGTCCAAGTATATATACACAGGTCTGATTATAGCCCTTCCCTCTTAGCCGGCCTTTCCGATTCCTAGCTGTGCTTAGTGAGTATTTCAGGGCAGGTGGTCCTGAACCAGGGGTTGATCAGTTCACATATTAGTCTGGCTGAAAGTGTACTCTTATTCTGGAATTCCTCGACGACGTGTTAACTAATGGATTAGTTTCGGCATTTTGTTTGATGCCAAAATCACGCAAGTAATTACAAGTTATAATTACGCGTCATTTGCTGGTAGACGGGGGAGTTTAGTGTCAGACAAACCAGACTGTGGCCGCTTTGTACAATGGCTGTTATACTAGCACAATTGTGCGTCATAGATTTGTAGACACTGAGCAAAGTGGTGAAGCTTTATTTGTCTACCTTCTCATTGCTCTTGATTGTATCTTTTTTTTTTTTTTTGTAGAATGAGAGATTCATTCTGATATTCTCCGAAGCGTTCCGTCACACTTTGTCATTGGTTATTCTGTCTTTCCATAATATTCTTTGATGATGATGATACTATCACTAAATACATAATGACATTCTGCTTACTTCCTGTAGTTCCATTTCTGTATTAAAATATTCAGAGATTTCAGGTAGAAACTTCCTGCACTCTAGGCATGAATACCTGAAAAATATAACAGTTCAGTATTAACTTATAAGCTTATGTATATATACCAGCATGAAGTATAGACATAACATGGTACACAGATGTAATTTTGTTTACATACAACCAAAAGGCTCGAAAGCGACTCCCATTTGTATATTATTTCAATATAACGATGCTTCTTCTATTTTTTTCTTTTACCCTCCTTTCTTCTTAGGAAAAAAAAGGGGGGGGGGGGGAGAATATCAATCAACTTACTTCAATCTCCCATTGTGGCAGATAATCTCACACAACTCACTCCAATACCCCATTGTGGCAGGTAATCTCTACCAGCTCACGCTAATTCCCCACTGTGACAGATAATCTCTATCATGTCACTCTAATCCCCCACTGTGACAGATAATCTCTACCAGCTCATTCCAATACCCTATTGTGGCAGATAATCTCTACCAGCTCACTCTAATCCCCCATTGTGGCAGATAATCTCAAACAATCTCTTCCACTGTCCTTCTCTGCTGACTGTATCAAAAGCCTTGGTAAGATCAATGAAAATGGAGAACATTTCAGAGTTCTGTTCCTGAAATGTCTCTTACAAATGCCTTGCAGTGAAAATCATATCACCAGTTCCTAGTTCTTTTCTGAAGCCACACTAACTCTCAGGAAGAAGACCTTGGTCGAGATGGGCTGTGAGGCGATTGAGAAGAATTCTGGAGATTATTTTCCCTGCAATTGAGAGCAAGCAGATGACTCGGTGGTTGTCACGTGATTGGCGGTTTCCTTTGCGTTGGTAAAGGTGGACTATTGACACGTCCTCGAAATAGTGTAGCATGATTTCGTTCATTCGTATGTTTACAAAGACTTAGTGAAGCTGCTCCAATAGAACTGGTCCACCTGCTTTGTATATCTTTGCCGGGATTGAGTCAGCACCAGGCGCCTTGCCGCTGAACAGTTTTTGGAGGCTTTGTTTGCTTCCACTATGCTATGGTTGACAGGTCAGCAAGATTATCATTAGTGGAGACTTGAGGAAGGCAGTTGATGTTTTCATCATCGATGGGGTAGGTTGCGTTTAAGCTGTTGCTAAAATGCTCTGCCCAGCGTTGAAGGATTCCTTTCTTATAGGTGAGCAAGATTCTCCCATCTGAACTAAGGAGGGGAAATATGCCTGGTAGTGTAGGATCATAAACCGTCCTCAGTGAGTCGTAGATGTTTTTCATATCATGTCTGTCAGCAAAGCCTTGAATCTCATCAGCTTTGTTACTCAGCCAGGAGTCCCGCATGTGTCGAAGTTTCTGCTGCACTACTCTCTGAATGTTATTGACGGTATCTTGTTTATGTTAACTTCTGATCGTTCAAGTATGCTTTGTAGAGAAGATGTTTCTCAGCCAGCAATTGGTTGATGTCTTCGGAATGTCTTCGGAATGTCAAACCAGTCTTTATGCTTCCAGGGGGCCGGACCCAGGGTTTCCACAGCAGTGGAGTAAATCTTGTCCTTTAAGGCGCCCACCCTGTTTCCGCATCTTGTTTAGCCGAAGCACTGGGCTTGAGGTAGTCGTCAAGCATATTTTCAAACGACAGCTGTGTTTTTTTTTTTTTTACTGTTTAGGCGGATGCCATTTAGTTTTTTGTGTACTTTTACCCCTTGAGGACGCCGTGGTGGTTTGATGTGCATGTTTATTTTTGAGACAATAAGACGATGGTCTGCCCAACATTCGTCACCACGTATGGATTTTGTCACCCGAATGTCTTGTCTGTTACACCTCCTGACGATGCCATAGTCAATGAGGTACCAGTGTTTCTAGCGAGGGTGCATCCACGATGTCCTATTTCTCATGGGAAGACGGAAAAGTGTGTTGGTCATCAGGAGATCGTGTTCGGCACAGGTCTGAAGGAGGAGGAGTTCATTGTTGTTACAATTTCCGTCTCCATGCTTTCCAAGGATGCGACTTAAAGAGGCGGCGGCCTTGTCTACTCTGGCATTGAAGTCCTCAAGGAGTATAAGTTTGTCTCCTTTTGGATCAGATGTTATTACATTGTGCAGGTCCTAATAGAACTTGTTTTTGACGTTGTCTTCATTGGTCATGGTTGGTAGGTAGACACACACGATGGTTGCATGCTTCCTTCCTTTCGGTAGGGGTAACAAACTCTACATACTATACATACAAACTTTACATACACACTTTACATAAGAACTCTACATACAACCTCTACCTAAAAACTCTACATACAAACTCAACATACAAACTCTACATACACATTCTACATGCAGACTCTACATACAGTCTCTACGTACGAACTGCACATACAGAGTGTACATACAGACTCTACATACAAACTCTACATACACACTCTACATACAAACTCTACATACACACTTTACATACACACTCTGTATACAAACACTACATGCACACTCTACATACAAACTCTACATACAGACTCTATATACAAACGTTACATACAAACTCTACATACACACTTTAAATACAGACTCTACATACACCTCTACGTACAAACACTACATACACACTCTACATACACACTCTAGTACAAACTCTACATGCAAACATCTTCATATAAACTCTACATACTAAGCGATACTAATGACAGACAGATGCCAGGATAAGAATAGAAAAGGTAGCGTCAACAGAATAGAATGTGACTGGTAGAGACACATCACGTGGATATAGCGTCCCCCAGCTTGGGCGCCGCTTTAATAAAACCGCGCACTTCTATGACTTCAGAGCGAGCGAGCAGTCGCCAAAGCTATGTGTTGTCCAACTTTCAAACTTTTACAACGGGCAGTTTGATCTAGTCTGAGGTAAGCGTGTGATTCTCAGATCTAAGTGGTACCACGATGTATAACGTAAAGGTATCCAGTGTTGTGCGTCCAATGAATTGTATTTTTGATAAAATAAATCTCTGAAAATGTGAAAAACTGCCGATCGCAACTTCAATACTGGCGCCACTTCCCCGGCGAAACCGACATCTTATAATTTCTCAAAACTGCAAAACTCTGACTTTCTACACTACATCTAACAACTTCACTATGTGCATATGACTATAATCTATCACAGAATAATGTACAAGATGAAATTTCCAATGCACTCAAATGCTTTTCATCAAAAACTTCTAGGAAAACGTTTCTGCAGAGATAGTCAGCTGGTGCAAACGAAACACTACCTTGCTTAAAAATGTACTTAATTCTGTCTATTTTGCAATCTAAAGAAATGAAACAGGAATTATACTCTTCCTTTTCTCTTTACGGATTGAAAACAAATAGTATTTGATAGAAATTAGTTTATTCATGTGTCAGATTTTATTTAGACAACGCACTACATCAACTGCATTGCTTAAAATAGGTTTATGTTCACAAACGTCATTTGTGATAGCCGACCTACTTAATCTGCTCAGACTAACGGGTGATAATTACCTTGGTCTATAGCCAACTGTGTCGCCAACAGAATGGACATGATATGCACTGGTAAAAGATGTAGGAGAAGTATAAGTAGACAGAGAGGAGGAGAGTATTAGGGAAAAATACTTTAAGTAATAATTTTTTTCTAATATATTGTGTCATGACCTTGTATAGATTACATTTTGTAACAAATACACATCAGAAATTCTGTATGTTGGACATGAACCACAATAAAAGCACACTAGATGAGTTAAACTCATATTAACTGATGTAGATGTGAGGACAATTAGTACAAGCTATGGAACCCCACACAACAGAAGTTAACTCAACACAATACACTTCACACCACACAACTCCACACCACAACAGCAGGAACAAGGAAATGATTTAGAATAGGAAGTAGTTGCCTTGGAAAGTACAGATAAACAATTATATACACAATGTAGAACAAATAGAGTAATGTGGATGTTTAAATGTATGCCATTTATACAAATGCATCTCATACTTGTGTTGATCTTGCCTGTCAGCTTGATTACCATGATTCAGGGAACATCGCATTATCACTCTTATCTGTGTCTGACTGTACACTACTCACTGAACTACAGGTCCACTGAGGAAATGCATACAGCAGGTACCAGACAACAGAAGCTGCATCCAGTGTAATAATCTCTGACCCACCCCAAAGTAACACAACAATACTTCTTCTGATCTTATCATTTTTGTTTTGTTATGTTGTGTTCACACTATGAACATGCTGTAAAGGATTATACATACCTGTATGAATTTTAAACAGTGATGTCTTGGTGCCACACCTAACCAACAAGGAGGGAAGAGGAGTGAATGAGATGATCAACACCTGTGATGGCAGATGACTCCAGCCTTAAGCAGAGAATGAGAAGTCTTCAGTGAAGCTAAACTGGCCCAACCTGAAGTGGATCCATCAGACCATGGACCCAGGCTTATCCACATCTCATCACACCAGGTTTTCTTATCACTCCCACAAACTTCACCCTCTCAGAAAATGATTTTCTTGAATTATTGTTGGATGTAGAAATTGTTAACTATAACACATTTTGGTAGTTAAAATATCTCACTATACAATGAATGTTATTATTTATTGACTGACTATACTTGGTCCTATGAAAGTTTTTTTTTCTATTTCATTCTGTAAATGTCAACAGCTGATGAAAAAACGAAGAAAATGTCAAATAGGCCAAAGGAAACTGGCACAGTCAATAAATTTGTTTAAATGTGAAGATCTCTTCCACTTAATTTGTCAGTCCAAACTATCTGTGGGAAAATCTCTATCTTGTGTGTAGAACATGTCTCAATGCTCCCTTGTGTTTGTTGAATGTTTAATTAACAGATACACATTCACATAAGATAAATTCTTAGTTGGAGAGAGAGAACAGGAGACTCTTCATCTTTAACTGTTCCAAATCCATGTTATATTGCACCTGATTCTTATTGAGAAAGTCTTTTCAGACAATTTCTTAAGATGGAAGAAGGGGGTTCGTGAGCTATACCATTAAATACCAGGTGGAAGGACAGGGGACAAACCTAGTGATGACTTTTCTATTAAAAGAGGACCACACACCCTTAGACGAATAACCAAATCCGAGTCTGTAAATCTTTCAAGGGTCGTATTCTTGATCTATTTACATATAAGAAGAGGATGGGGCCCAGCTACCTTTAACAGAGATGGGTCATGCACTTTAGTGATTGCCAGTCCCTTCAAAATATACGACATATATTGGATGCCCGTCCCGGACTTTGAAACCCAGCAGACAGTTTAGATAACTATTATCCTAGATGATAAACCCTGGGAATAGATAGATATCTGACGAGGGATTCTAAACTATAGTAGATCAGTGACACTAGATGTGAACAGTATTCATGTGTGAATTGGTGACATTGTACTTGTTTTGAACAATTATAGAAATTGTTACACAAATTTAGATTTCCAACTTTGTCATGTTTACATATGTTGAATAGACATCATGTGGGGTACTGATTGACTTCCATATGATATGATTGACAATTATAGAGGTTGTTAAACAAATTAAGATTTTTAACTTTGTCACTTCACATATGATAAATGAACATCATGTGGGGTACTGATTGACCTCCATATGATATGAATGACAATTATAGATAGAATATGGCAAGTGACTGATCATTTCTTCTGAAAAAAGGAGGGCCTCTTTCAAATAGGTCTATATTTCAGAAAAAGGTGTTCCAGAGGAAATAGAGTGAGAATTTACCATCTACAACATTATTCTCTTTCGAGAAGATGTCTTTCTATAGAGGAATTTGGACTTAGAGAATTTCATCACCGACTGGGAAAAATTTTTCTCCATAGGGAAATCTCTATCAAAATTTCAGGTTCTTTTGGGAAGAGTGCAATCATTCTGGGTACTTCTTTGCTTCTGTCTTTAGCTTGAGGAGCATTGACAGAAAGACAAGAATTTAAGTTGCAATTATTTCTTAGGTCAGATTCTCGTGGTGTATAAGAACTATTTTACTTGGGTCAGCGGACATTAGTTAGTTTTTGCTTGTTAATATTGTGCATGTTATGCTGTATAATTTCAGATCCGGGAAGTGACAGGCTTACCCAGACCTGAGCAAACTGCACAGTATTATTATTTTTTACAAAGAGATAGGGTAAACAAAAATATAGCATGGCCGAGGCTGCTAAGTTCCGTGCCCAGACAGTAGAAATAGGCAAGCTATGCAATTTAGACGGCCCTGAGCTGGCTAAATTTGTATCAGATGAATTCGACAGGAGGGAGAAGTTGCAGGCTGAAATCGCTGAAAAGGAGAAGCAACGCCTACAATCATATGAATTAGAACAACAGAAACTTCAAGCTGAAATCGCTGAAAAGGAGAAACAACGCCTACAAGCTTATGAGTTAGAACAAAGGAAACATGAAGATGAAATAAGGGATAGGGAACGAGAACGTCAACATCAACTGGAGTTGAAGAGAATGGAGACTGATCTGGAGATCCGAAGACTGGAGGGAGGGATTCCCCCCACCCCCTCAAACTCACTAGGTTTTCCAGTGACAGAACAACATTCCAACGTCTCGTACCAAAATTCCGGAGCGATGTCATTTCCACTAGAACCATTTAATGAACAGACGGACAATGTCGAGGCTTTTTTATCACGTTTCGAACTTATGTGCGTCAGTTGTGGTCTAGAACAGGAAAAATGGGCGACGAAACTATCGCAAGCTTTAAGGTCTACCTCGTATGACGTGTTCTCTAGACTCACTCGAGAAGAACAACAGGATTACGAAACACTCAAAAAGGCACTCTTGAGCCGATTCGAAGTGGACGGGGACTCTTACAAAGTTCGATTCAAAACCGCAAGGAAAGAACCGGGCGAAAGTTATGCGCAATTAGTTGAAAGGCTGAAATCTTATGTTCAACGATGGGCAAGTCTAGGTAGGTTTGATGAGAGTTTTGAAGGGCTCCGAGAGATGATCATCATAGATCAGCTAAAAGGAAAGATGTCGAATGAAATGAAAGCATTCTTAACCCAGAACGGAGCTGACCGACTAGAAAGCATCATCATCCTAGCCGAGAGATTTGAGAAATCTCAGAAGGAAATCGGAGGTAAGGGACGTTCGGCCAACATTCCCCCTCAGGATAAAACTTCAAAAGCAAAGGAAGGTGATGGCAACTTAGGCACCAAGAAAAATGGGAAAACCAAAAACATCCCTCAGAACACAGCCCAAACAACAGCGAAGGAGGAAAAATTATTCTGCACTAATTGTAAAATTAAAGGACACACATTGAAGAATTGTCGGAAGAAGCCACCTCCACACACAGCTGCTTGTTTGGCCAGCCGAAGAGAGAAAGGAGTGAACACTGATGAAACGTCCAACCAGACACCTCATAAAGACACCGCATCTCATCTTCCGGTTGTCGAGTCCATATTGCTGAATGGATTCAAGACGACCTGTCTCTATGATACCGGGTTATCGTACGACTGTGTTGTATCATCATCCTTAGTTCACCCGGAACAGGTGACAGAGGAGATCGTCGAATTACAGGGACCCCTGAAGAGCTCTGCAACTATGTCTCTTCCGGTGGCAAAGGTGAGCATAGCATCTCGTTATGTCACTGGGACAATCAAGGCTGCAGTCTTAGAAGATCCTATATATCCCGTAATTCTTGGCCGTAGATTTATAATTCTAGGAGAACCTGTTCAACCTGTGGCGATGTCGACGATGACAACTCGATCCCAGATGAAAAAGACTCCGGAAACAACTACGCCAATCCCTCGAAAGGAGGAACTGAAGAGGGCACAAGAAGCCGATAGCACCTTGGAACCCTGCTTCAGGAAACTGCCTAAATCACATTTACCTCCACGTAAAGGTGAGCTGTTTATGAAGTCAGCACTTCTATACAGGAAAGCAGGGAGAGCTGGACAAGAGTTCAACCAACTTGTTGTACCAACTCCACACAGGGCTCAGATTCTTGAAATGGGCCACAGTCTACCCTTTAGTGGGCATATGGGTATCAACGCCACTACACAGCGCATTGCAACTCACTACTTTTGGCCAGGGATGAACGCAGACATACAACGGTTTGTAAAATCATGCCCACAGTGTCAGAAAGTATCACCAAAACACCGGACACCACCGGCAATGTTGGGTGATCTGCCCATAACTGGAATACCGTTCGAGAAGGTAGCTGTAGACATAATCGGACCCCTCTCCGCAACGAAGAGGCGAAATCGATTCATATTAACGCTTGTGGACACAACGACCATGTGGGCCGAAGCGGTTCCTATGCCAAGCTGTGACTCCAAACACGTTGCTGAAGCATTATTAGGAATATTCACACGTCTAGGATTCCCCCAAAGAATCTTGACGGACAACGGTTCACAGTTTCGTAGTAAACTTATGGAGGAGACATTTAGACTTTTTCATTCACGCCATATCTTTAGTTCACCATATTACCCGCAATCCAACGGACTTGTGGAGCGGTGGAACGGGACCTTGATTAGTATTCTGCGCAAAATTGCCCAGGAGAATACGGAGGATTGGGATTTGTATTTACCCGCAGCACTATTCGCTTATAGGGAGGTACCCCATCACTCAACAGGTTTTGCTCCAGCAACATTGTTGTTTGGACGACCAATCAAGGGGCCATTGGAGGCATTGCTACGAACATGGACTGATGATCATACAGACGATACAGTCGTGACTGCATCTACGTATGTTGCCGAGTTGAAGAATCGTTTACAACACAGTTGGAAACAAGCGAATGTCAATCTACGTAAAGCCAGACGAAGAATTGCTAGCTACTTCAATCGCAAGGCAAAAGATAGAGAGTTAGAGGTGGGAGAGAAGGTGATGTTGCTGCTTCCAACCAGTCAGAATAAGCTGCAAATAGGATGGAGAGGACCTTATGTAGTGACGGAGAAAATCTCACGTACCAACTACAAGATTTCTGTCAAAGGCAAGATGAAAGTATTTCACATAAACCTTCTGAAGAAATATAATGAAAGACCCTCAACCACCGAACCTGCACATCTGATGGCCATGAGTGTGGCTACTGAAGTCGAAGAAGGATCAACAATGGGAGTCGAGTACCCACTGCAAGCCAAAGAAACCTTTAAGGATGTGGAAATTAATCCCAACTTAACAAAGGATCAGCAGGAGCAGATTCGGGAACTTATGGTTATGTATGCAGACGTACTTACAGATAAGCCAGGAAGAACTGATTTGGAGGAATTTGACATGAAGTTAAATGACACAGTGCCTGTGCGAGTCAAGACTTACCCAGTTCCTTATGCAAAGCAAAAGACTTTAGAGGAAGAAATACAACAGCTACTCACCGCAGGAATAATTTCACCATCTGAATCACCTTACAGTGCCAGCGTCGTATTATTGAGAAAGCCAAGTGGAGAACATAGATTGTGCATCGACTATCGACAGCTCAATGCTATTACTGAATTTCAAGCAGAACCTCTGCCTGATCAGAACAAACTCTTCACAGCACTCAACCGAGCGAAGTACTTTACTAGGATTGATCTCAGTAAGGGATATTATCAGATTCCTGTAAAGGAGGAGGTTAGACCATGGTTAGCTTTCAGTACGCCTGGAGGACACTATGAGTTCAACGTACTTCCATTCGGATTAAGTAATGCTCCTAGCGTTTTTACACGTATGATGAGAAAATTACTTGACCCACTACACCATCCAGACATTAGTCACTTTATGGATGATATACTGATCGCAACTGAAACATTTGACAAGCATGTAGAAACACTACATCTTTTGTTCAGACGACTCAGAGAAACTGGATTAACGGCTAGGCCAAAGAAATGTCAAGTAGGATTCCAAGAATTGGACTTTTTAGGTCATAAGATATCTCATGGACTAATAACTCCACAGGAAGGAAACGTGGACAAACTCCAGAGAGCACCTCGTCCAAAGACAAAGAAGGATGTGAGATCATTCGTATCTTTGGGTGGATTCTATCAACGATACATTAAAGACTTCAATACTCTGTCAGCACCTTTAACGGATCTTACCAAAAAAGGGAACCCAGAGAAAGTCAATTGGTCTGCTGAATGTGAGAGAGCTTTCACAGCACTCAAACAAGCCTTAACCAATCACCCAGTTTTACATCTGCCAGATCTCAACCAACCATTCGTACTGCGTACAGACGCCAGTGACGTAGGAATTGGGGCAACGCTGTTGCAGAGAAAAGGAGATGAAACATCAGAGCTATTCCCTGTAGCTTATGCCAGCAGGAAATTGAATGCAGCGGAGAAGAATTATAGTGTTATCGAGAGAGAATGTTTAGCTCTCGTATGGAGTGTACAGAAGTTTCAGGCATACCTATATGGAAAACACTTCACTGTACAATGTGATCATCAACCACTTATGTTTATCGCAGCATCCAAAAATTTGAATGCAAGACTTATGAGGTGGTCACTACTTCTACAACCATACTCGTTCCAGATAGAATATGTCCCTGGAAAGATGAATGTGGGAGCAGACTTTCTAAGTCGACACCCAGTGTCTGATGAACCAGGTCAATCAGATACAGGAGAGAATACATTGGAGTAAATCATATAGAAAAAGCTTGACCACTGTAAATGCTGGAAACTTAGTTCCATACCCTAGAACAATCTGGAGTGGGGCTATGTGACATATTCACCTATCCATCATTTTCAGCGCGTCAACGTTACACAGCAACCCAGAGATTATCGAAACAATTACAGCACCGTAGAACATCGAACGCACTAAGCGATACTAATGACAGACAGATGCCAGGATAAGAATAGAAAAGGTAGCGTCAACAGAATAGAATGTGACTGGTAGAGACACATCACGTGGATATAGCGTCCCCCAGCTTGGGCGCCGCTTTAATAAAACCGCGCACTTCTATGACTTCAGAGCGAGCGAGCAGTCGCCAAAGCTATGTGTTGTCCAACTTTCAAACTTTTACAACGGGCAGTTTGATCTAGTCTGAGGTAAGCGTGTGATTCTCAGATCTAAGTGGTACCACGATGTATAACGTAAAGGTATCCAGTGTTGTGCGTCCAATGAATTGTATTTTTGATAAAATAAATCTCTGAAAATGTGAAAAACTGCCGATCGCAACTTCAATACTGGCGCCACTTCCCCGGCGAAACCGACATCTTATAATTTCTCAAAACTGCAAAACTCTGACTTTCTACACTACATCTAACAACTTCACTATGTGCATATGACTATAATCTATCACAGAATAATGTACAAGATGAAATTTCCAATGCACTCAAATGCTTTTCATCAAAAACTTCTAGGAAAACGTTTCTGCAGAGATAGTCAGCTGGTGCAAACGAAACACTACCTTGCTTAAAAATGTACTTAATTCTGTCTATTTTGCAATCTAAAGAAATGAAACAGGAATTATACTCTTCCTTTTCTCTTTACGGATTGAAAACAAATAGTATTTGATAGAAATTAGTTTATTCATGTGTCAGATTTTATTTAGACAACGCACTACATCAACTGCATTGCTTAAAATAGGTTTATGTTCACAAACGTCATTTGTGATAGCCGACCTACTTAATCTGCTCAGACTAACGGGTGATAATTACCTTGGTCTATAGCCAACTGTGTCGCCAACAGAATGGACATGATATGCACTGGTAAAAGATGTAGGAGAAGTATAAGTAGACAGAGAGGAGGAGAGTATTAGGGAAAAATACTTTAAGTAATAATTTTTTTCTAATATATTGTGTCATGACCTTGTATAGATTACATTTTGTAACAAATACACATCAGAAATTCTGTATGTTGGACATGAACCACAATAAAAGCACACTAGATGAGTTAAACTCATATTAACTGATGTAGATGTGAGGACAATTAGTACAAGCTATGGAACCCCACACAACAGAAGTTAACTCAACACAATACACTTCACACCACACAACTCCACACCACAACAGCAGGAACAAGGAAATGATTTAGAATAGGAAGTAGTTGCCTTGGAAAGTACAGATAAACAATTATATACACAATGTAGAACAAATAGAGTAATGTGGATGTTTAAATGTATGCCATTTATACAAATGCATCTCATACTTGTGTTGATCTTGCCTGTCAGCTTGATTACCATGATTCAGGGAACATCGCATTATCACTCTTATCTGTGTCTGACTGTACACTACTCACTGAACTACAGGTCCACTGAGGAAATGCATACAGCAGGTACCAGACAACAGAAGCTGCATCCAGTGTAATAATCTCTGACCCACCCCAAAGTAACACAACAATACTTCTTCTGATCTTATCATTTTTGTTTTGTTATGTTGTGTTCACACTATGAACATGCTGTAAAGGATTATACATACCTGTATGAATTTTAAACAGTGATGTCTTGGTGCCACACCTAACCAACAAGGAGGGAAGAGGAGTGAATGAGATGATCAACACCTGTGATGGCAGATGACTCCAGCCTTAAGCAGAGAATGAGAAGTCTTCAGTGAAGCTAAACTGGCCCAACCTGAAGTGGATCCATCAGACCATGGACCCAGGCTTATCCACATCTCATCACACCAGGTTTTCTTATCACTCCCACAAACTTCACCCTCTCAGAAAATGATTTTCTTGAATTATTGTTGGATGTAGAAATTGTTAACTATAACACATTTTGGTAGTTAAAATATCTCACTATACAATGAATGTTATTATTTATTGACTGACTATACTTGGTCCTATGAAAGTTTTTTTTTCTATTTCATTCTGTAAATGTCAACAGCTGATGAAAAAACGAAGAAAATGTCAAATAGGCCAAAGGAAACTGGCACAGTCAATAAATTTGTTTAAATGTGAAGATCTCTTCCACTTAATTTGTCAGTCCAAACTATCTGTGGGAAAATCTCTATCTTGTGTGTAGAACATGTCTCAATGCTCCCTTGTGTTTGTTGAATGTTTAATTAACAGATACACATTCACATAAGATAAATTCTTAGTTGGAGAGAGAGAACAGGAGACTCTTCATCTTTAACTGTTCCAAATCCATGTTATATTGCACCTGATTCTTATTGAGAAAGTCTTTTCAGACAATTTCTTAAGATGGAAGAAGGGGGTTCGTGAGCTATACCATTAAATACCAGGTGGAAGGACAGGGGACAAACCTAGTGATGACTTTTCTATTAAAAGAGGACCACACACCCTTAGACGAATAACCAAATCCGAGTCTGTAAATCTTTCAAGGGTCGTATTCTTGATCTATTTACATATAAGAAGAGGATGGGGCCCAGCTACCTTTAACAGAGATGGGTCATGCACTTTAGTGATTGCCAGTCCCTTCAAAATATACGACAGTTACATACAAACTCTACATACACACTTTAAATACAGACTCTACATACACCTCTACGTACAAACACTACATACACACTCTACATACACACTCTAGTACAAACTCTACATGCAAACATCTTCATATAAACTCTACATACTATCGAGCGAATCAGAGGTATCGCCCCGCTGATGGCAAGAAAGGGCATTCCGCCCCTACCTCATCATTAAGTTGGACGCGGACGATGGCCCCTCGTTCAGATGGCAATGGCAAGCTACTGCACGTAAACTTGTATTGAATGTATTTCTACATAGGACATGCAGTATGCTATATATAGCTATATATGAAGGGTTACAGTGCTTCTTTGCTTTGCTTGACCTGTAGGTCCCGGTAAGGAACGGGCGGTGTCGTAATTTCAAGTCTCTTTCTCAACTCTAGACAGTACTACCTGCTTTCTGTTAGCGCCGAATATTGGGCAGCCCTCACCAAACCCGACACCCCATATTGTGCCAACGGATTCGGTCGAAGGAGTGCTATTGCGATGCTCCACGCTTTAGCCTAGTGCGAGGCAATGCATCCTAAAGACTAAATGTCATGGCTGGGCAGACCAGGTCCGAAATCTTGGTCTAAGATCGAGGCTCCAACCGGTGGACAATTAGAGCATTGCTGTGATTATCCGGTAGCACAAGCAGTTTGTCTTGTTCCAGTCGTTTTGGTGTGACCTTTACTCTGGCCAGCCGAGAGGGAGATCACACTGCAGGAGGACACTGGTCTAAGTTCTGCCCTGGTTTTGTACTATGGAGCGTTATAACCCCATTTTGCACACTATAGTCTATCACGGCGGCAGGGTACCAGTCAGGTCTCAGAGCTAAGTGAAGCGTAATTGTAACTAACATATTGTATGTGTGTCGATGGTGTCACATACTTGAGGCTTAGCATTTTGTAATTGACTCTGTAGAAGTCCCATGACAGGTATCTGCCAATCGGGTTCAAACCCACAAGGATGATGATGCCCTGGGCATGCTTGTTAGTATAAGTCACGTCCTCTTCCAACAATGTGTGCAGGTAGCTGAAATAAAAAGTACACATTATATGTAAGTATGTGTTGCTGTATCCTGTAGTAGTTAAATTACACATACACATTATGTTTAAGTACGTGTGGCAGTGTCCGTTAGTAGCTGGAAATATAAGGTCACACGCACACATACATATACACATACACATATATATCATCACGTGATCTGCTAGCTGGCGTAGGTGTTCATGACTCTCCACAGATCTCGGGTTTTGGTGTTCTGCATCAACTCTGCTGATGATATTCCTCCATGTCATACAGCATAATTTCTCTGGTTCGGTCTCCATTGCCTCTCTTCTCATCTCGTGACGAAAAAAATATGTTTGTCATTTTCGTATTGTTGTATATAGTGTTCTAGTTGTATTGGCTTCTTTTAGGCAATCGTTGTTTGTTACTCTGGCAGTCCAAGGAATTCGCAACATTCGTCTCAGGAATCACATCTCTATTGCATCTTAGTTCGTCCTAATCTGTTCATTTACATTCCAAGATTCACAGCCATACAGTAAAATAGGCTCTATATAGCACTTTAGCTCTCTCTTTCCTACATTCAATGAGAGTGACTTGTTGCATAAGGTACTTTTCCTTTTCTGAAATGCAGCTGTTGCTTTCCCTATTCTGATCTTAATTTCTGTTGTACATCTTCCATCTGATGTTATAAATGCCTCTAGTTATTTAAAATTATCCACTTAGTTAAGAATGTCCCCTTCTCTTTCTATTTCATATTTTGGTGTCACCGTTTTCTTTGACCATCACCAATGCTACTGTTTTCTTGATATTGAAGGGGAATCCTTTCTTTGCACTCTATGTTACTACAATGCCCAACAATAATTGTAGATCTTTTGCATTATCCGCAACCAATACTGTGTCATCTGCATAGCGTATATTGTTGATATTATAACCCTCGATTAGTATTGCTGGCGTCTGTTTTATCTCTCTAATTATTACTTCGCTATAGTGGGAGAAGAGATCATGTGACAAAACACAGGCCGGCTGTACTTGTTGTCACGGGACCACTGTAATTAACGATAAGATGATAGACTAACATAGGCAGTCTGTATTCACAGCTGCAACTGTTTGTTACTAGTGGGAAAACACGTCGGATTAAACGAAACTACCAGTCTTTGAGATTTCCCTAGGAAAGGAAAATTGTCGGCATGTTATTTGCCCGAATCGCAAGATGAAAGGAAAAAAACTGTGCGTCAGTTGTGGAAGGGGGGGGGGGGGGCAACTATTCTTGTGAAGTTGGCAACAGATTGTCTGCCGATGGGGCCACCTGTTGTTGACATTGAGTGACGTCACTAGGACAATCACCGACTGTATGAAAACATAAATTATTTGCCGCCAGTGTGAACAAGGGAGTTGATCTAGGCTGAAGTGTGACTAGCTATGTTCTAGTTTAGAAAAGAATCTATTGTGTTCTGTGTCAATTAAAGTTGAGGAACATGTGTCTTTCATGGCAAAGTGTAGATTCGATTCAGGATAGAGCTGAGTTTTCATAAGGTATTTACTCGTTAGCATTTAGATGTAAATAATGTAGAACAGTCTAGTGATAGATAGTGTTTAGGACTTAGGAATAGTGTTGTTGCTTTATGGTTAGGCATTCAAGGAATGGCGGCGACAATAGGCAGTCGCCTTGTTGAAACTAACTAGTGTGAGAGGTCAATTAGCACAGCTGGTTGGGAATAGTGAGGTGGGATGATCTGTGGAAGGATTGAGGATGGTTGGGGGATGGGGGAAATGTCCAATGGTGGGATTTTCCAGTGGGGTGTCTACTGGGGTTCTGCACTTTACATTTAGTCTATCCTTGTCTTACCCTAACTCAGACCGAAGTGATGAGCTCCTCTGCCCCATGACAGAGTTTGGTTCACTGTTATATATATCTGAGTGAGGCCGTCGGCCTACACTCATCTAATAGGAATCAGTAGCAGGTTGCTCTCACTAGGTGTGTTCTCTCTTTCACAGGTTTCCTTCAGGTTATGAAGATACAAGCTGAAACATCACTGTAAAACTTATGGATGATTCAGTGAAGGACGTTTTATTCAGCGGCCTTTACACTGAGCCCATGATCAGGAGAGTCTGAAGGAACATGGCTCTGTTGAGCTGAAACATATAGTTATCTAGGAACATTTTCTTTGTGATAGAGTTCACTATGATTGCGGGAAATCATTTTCCACACCACATGTACTATGACCACTACGGGTTTTAGAAGGAACACTGAACATAGCATTTTCCTAAACTAGTAGATTCCTGTAGAACTGTACCCTCTACCTTGCGATCGTGAAAACTTTAGGACAATTAGTAATAAACAGTTGTGTTACACGGGACAGTGATACATATTTTCACGATACAAGGATTGATGAATATTAGAACTGTAGGGACATTTAGTAACTGTGTGTGTGATCAATTAAGGATCAGTATTGGACTGTATCCATTTTTGGTGATCATGTCTCGAGATTATCAGGGAACCACCGGAGGAAGTCAACATCTGGCAGGAGGGACACATCGTTTGGTGAGGTCATTTTGTGCTGAACTATAATGGTGTTGTGTAGTCCTTACCGGGATGATCAGAATTTGCTCCTGAGCTGTTCAGTCTGATTCTGCAGACACACTAGAGTATACGACATACATTCTACACATACACTTCTCACATACATACACTCTTCTTCATTAAATTAATGTGTTATTAATTTTAGAAGCTAGAGTTATTTAGTATGTTGTTTTAGGGAAGTGTGAGAGGGGGCATGATCCAGTGGTGAGAGAGGGAGAGAGAAAATGATATCCCGTGACCGACGGAGTGTGCAGACGGAATCTAGTGAATTCTCTAGAATAATGATATGGGGTTAAAAATAATGTGGGTGTTGATTCCCCTCACTCCAGGGACGACACTATAAAAGGAAACACGACACTTGTGGCTGTATTTGTTCATAATTGCCCTCTTTATTTCCCATTATAATTGCTGCTACTTGGTTCCAGTAAATATTCATTATTATTATAAGATGTTTCCCATCAATGTTGATATCTTCCAACATTTTGATCAATTCATGATGTTTCACTTTATCAAATGCCTGATTATAATCTATGAATCACACATATACGTTTTTCTGTCTCTCTATGAATCTTTCTATTATTGTTCGTAATGCATATATTGCATTGTTTGTACCCTTTCCTTCCACAAATCCATACTTTCCATTAATAATTTGTAAAATAGTGTTTCTTCTCCTTATAATTCTGATTAAAAGCTTAGTGACATTGTTTATGAGGTTAATTGTACGAATATCATCGCGTACAATTGCTCCTGGTCTATATGGTATAGCGACACACACACACACACACACACACACACACACACATATATATATATATACACACACACACATATATATATACACACACACACACATACACACTGGAACATAGCGATCTTGACATACGACAGTTAATGCATTGTGCTTCAATAACTGCAACCCATGGCGGGCAGACCAATGATGGAGTTACACTTTTCCATAGCACAAAGCCTGGACTGAACTGTAAAGACCATGAGTTGGCCATGCAGGAAAGCTAATATCTGGAACATGACGAGTTGCAGGAGCTACCGGATCTTCAAAGCACTGCTCTAACTGTCTGCCTGTCGATGCTTCATTGCTAGTCCAGCTGCCAACCACAAATTAGGACCTTGTCTGCCATGACCTGACACTTACTCTTTAAGTTGCATTCCCTTGCACCAGGATAAGGCTTGCACCCTCCCAATTGCGCTCCTTTGCCCGAAGCCGTTGGCACAATGTGGGATTTCGGGTTTGGTGAGCGCCAACCAACATTGGGTGCTAACAGAAAGCGGGTATTACCGTCTACTGTCATTCAGTTGCTTACTGTGCAAGATTTCACAAATATAAACTTACTGATTGAGAATCCATGGTTCGTTCGAGCATGCCATGGAAAGTATGAGGGCGTCTTTTGCTGAATCACTTTCAGTCTCCTGGTACATCTAAATGAAAGTTCAAGGAATATCAGTGTTACCATACATGCGTGGTGCAATCATCCACTATGTGTGAAGTTTAGGTTAGTTTAGTTTAGTCGATGGATCAACATCACGGCACACGGGTGTAACCCATAAGTGCTTCGCTTTCCTCCTAACTCAAATCTGAGTATGGAGAAATACAGCTCAGTGCACGAACTCCGTAGCACCGGCGAGGATCCTGAGAATACTTGGGTAGATTTTTAACTCGACATTTTGCCCTGGCAGCGCCGTTACGCTACTCTTTTTATATTTCCAACTGCCAAGGGATTTTTTACTGCGCAAAACCACACACTGGGGTCTGATCTCACTATCCAGAGACCAGGGGAAATTTTATTTCTAGAAGTCCACGTAAAAAAATCAAGGTGTGTGAAGATCAGTCACAACGGAGTACAATCCAACTATGCACACACACAGATGTGTACAAATCGGGATTGATCTTGTTATACATTGTATAGCAGTCAACACATTCTCTCTCTTCACTTTGAGCGATATTAACTGAATTATTTGGTATACTGTAATGTTTCCGCATAACACGTTGGGTATCCCTAATAAACGTTTACTTTCACTTAACCGATCATCATTTCTCGGAGCTTCTGGGCGAGTGGCTTGAACGCGGCGATCCCATTCCGGAGACCCGGATTTCCCGTCGTGGGTAAGGTGATATATTCTTTTTTTTTTACGGGGACAAAAAGAAACACCAACCTGCACAGTTCACTGCTACTGCCCAAACCATGGGGGTCATAATTCCTCAAGCGTGTACCACACAGACAGGTTTTATAGTTAGTAATGTCAATTTGTTCTTTTATTTATTTCATGCCCTAATCGCACTAACATTTGACAGCGCTACTGTCATCGAATATATTTCCATCTTTTCCTGGCAACTGCACATGTTTTCAATCAATCATGGGCCATGCCGGAAAGAGTGGGCAGTCATGACTCGCAATTTCACTCGATCACCAGAGTCGTGGGTCAGCTCAGAGTTCCTGTATCGACCATGCCATGTGGCAAAGCCATCCAGGTATTTACTTCTCGGTCTTCCCCATTGGTCTGTTCCTTTCGATCTTGCCAGTTGTCACCAAGTTCTCCAATCCATTTCTTCTCGTAACATGTCCACAAAATTTTGACTGTCTACGTCTAATTTCTTTAATCAATTTACGATTTTCATTTGTCTCCTGTAGTACTTGGTCATTGGTTTTTCTGTCTGTCCATGGTATTTTTTGCATTTTCCTCAGAAACCACATTTCTGCAGCCATCAGATGTTTTTCAGCTTGACTGCTCATTGCCCAAGTTTCACATCCATACAAATGAACAGGCTCTATGTAGCACCTCACTCTTTTTCTCGTTTCAATTGACATCTTTTTATTGGTCAGTATGATTTTCATCTTGCTAAAGGCTACTTTCGCCATGGCGATTCTTGTTATAATCTCTACAAGGCATCTCCCATCAGATGTTATGACTGTTCCGAGATAATTGTACCGATTCACTTGTTGAAGAATATACCCATGTAATTGTATATTGCGTTGTGGTATTTCGTTCTTCCTAGTGACGACCATAATCTGTGTCTTTTTACAATTAATTCTAATCTCATTGTTCACTGTGTGCAACAACCACATCTACTAATTGTTGAAGATTCTGCTCATTGTCTGCAACCAATACTGTATCATCTGCATATCTAATGTTATTGATATTTCGTCCTCCAATGCTGATTCCATTTATGTCTTCTACATTTCTGAAAATATTTTCACTTTAGAGCTAAAAAAGATCTGGAGACATTACACATCCCTGCCTAACACCTCTCTTAATAGGCTGATATTTTCCCACTTCTTTATCAATCCTTATGGCAGCTTGTTGTTTCCAATATATGTTTTTTATAAGTCTAATGTCTTTCCCATCAATTTGTAGATCTGCAAGCATATCTGCCATGTTGACATGTCTTACTTTATCGAAAGCCTTTGTGTAGTCAATAAAGCAAAGATGTATATCTTTGTTTACTTCTATAGAATGTTCAATAACTGAAAGCAGCATATACACAGCATTTACTGTACCCTTTCCTTCTACAAACCCACATTGGTCTTCCCCTATTTAAGGTTGTATTTTCTTCCTCACTCTTTGCATGATAATTCTTAGCAAAATCTTTGTGATGTGGCTCATTATACTAATTGTTCTATGTTGATCAAATTCCAAGGTTCATGATTTCTGTGAAATTGCAAGAAATACATAATTACATAATTTAGAAGGTATATCTCCGGTATCATATAATGAGTTCAGCAGTCTGGTCACTTCATTAATTCCATATTCTTCTAAAGCTTTAATCATTTCTGTTGTGATGTTATCTGAACCGAAGGCCTTGCCAGCTTCATTTGTTTAAGAACATTTCGAACCTCTATCTTCAAAATAGGCAGTCCTTAATTATTAAATCTAATATCATACTGTACCCCTCTGTTATTATCATACATTTTTTTCACATAGTCTGACCATACATTTAGAATCTGAGCTTTTTCTATTACGATTTTGCCATCTTTAGTTTTTAGACAGCCTGCTGATGTACTTGTTCTTTTATTAGTAAGTTCCTGAATTCTTTTGTGCACTAATTTGGTATTTTGATTGATGTGTTGTTTTTCAATTTCTAAGCAATTTTTCTCAAGCCAAGCTTCTTTTGCCTCCTTACATCTATTCTGAGACCACGAGGACGTCCAAGAAAAAAATGGATTGACGACATCAGAGACATTGTACAACCACACGGAATGACACTATCCAGTCCCGTCCACCGGGCGCTGGAACGCAAATTATTCCTCCCCACGACGCTTGACGGCAGAAGTGGAAGATGATGATGATGATGATGATGATGACATCTATTCTGACTTGTCTGTGAATTTCTTCATATTTGGCAGAATTACTTTTGTTGAGTCTTCTTGTTTCCATTAGTTGTAAAATTTCTTCAGTCATCCATTTCTTACGACCCACCTTCTTTAATTTTGGAATAGTTATTTCTGCAGCCAAACTGATTGAATTCTTCAACATTTCCCATTGATCATCCCCATCCTGGAATAGGATCTTTAGATCAGACAATATATCAAATCTGTTCTGTACTTCTATGTTGAATTTGTTTTGTATTTCCTTGTCATCAGTCAATGTACACAAGTCATATTTAGTGTTTCCTGTTATACTTGACTTTCTTTAACTGTATCCTCAATTTTCCTGTAAGTAATCTGTGGACACTATAACAATCAGCACTGGGAACTGTTTTTGCTATTGTTAGCGCATTTCTAAATCTTCTGCTAATACAAATGTAATCATTCTGGTTTCTGATCCTGCTATCAGGACTCCTCCATGTCCATAATCTTCTAGGCTTAAACTACGTGTTTCCTACAATCATTTCCTGCTCTTCTGCACACTCTACAAGTCTGTATCCTCTTTCATTTTTCTCTCCTAAACCATAGTTTCCTACTGTGTATCTGTCACCTTGATTTCCTACTTTTGCATTGAATTCCCCTATTATGATGTTTATTTCTGAATATTTACATTGATTTAAAGCATACTCTATGTCATTATAAAATTCTTCTACACTTTTTTCACTGGATTCTCCTGTGGGGGTATATACTTGAATAACATTTATGCCAAAATGTCTTCCGCTTAATTTAACTAGTAGAACTCTGTCTGACACGACCCAATATCCTTGAACAGATTTTGATGTTTGCTGGTCCAAAATAATTGCTACCCCCCTTTGTCGATATTCTCATTCAGAATAAATAATCTTAAAATCGTCATCTATCTTGATGCCTGCTCCTGTCCATCTCGTTTCGCACATCCCTAAAATATTAATTTTCTCTCTTTCCATTTCTTGTTTGATGTTATCTAATTATTCGTCGTCGTTTAACGTCCTAATATTCCATGTTCCTCAATTTAATGTCTCTGTCCTTGTCTTGCGATGATCTGTCTTTAAGCGAATCATAATGAACTAGGCACTTTTAAAGAAGATAGTTTGCCGTTGTTTCCTTCTTGGCAGTGACCATACTGGCCGGGTGACCATAGCCACTGTCTATGCTACATTGTCTATGGACATGTTTTATGCTACTACAAATGTTCCTTACCTACTGCTTCTTTTATATTTTTGACGTCACATATGATCGTTCGTGTATACTAGTTGCGGTTTAGTTTGTTGTATTCCATCCTTGGTTGCCTTCGTTTTGTTTTCTTCTATGTGCCTGGATGTTTAATGTATTAGTTCGTTTCGTGAGCGCTATGTAAAGATCGTGTTTTGTGCTGATGAAGTGAGATTTTCTCTTGATTATGTGGACAGCTCATGGAGAGAAGTGGATAGGGAACATAACATGGACATTAGCATAAGTAAAACGGAGGTAATGACTATAAAAAAGAGGGGAAAGAATAAATATTAATCTAATAGAGCACTAAATGCAACACGTGAAGAGCTACAAGTACTGAGGAAGTTTAATATCATCAAATGACATATAAGAAGACGATACGGAGAATAGATGAAACAAGTCAAACCAACTCATTAGACACATTGCATCAACGCTAGAGAACAAACACGTATCAACAGACACTAACAAGCACTCTACAACACAATCTTCCTACAAACTCTATGCTAACAATGCCAAACGTGGACAATGACAGTAAAAAGCCTTTTAAAAAGTACAACAAAGGAAATGAGATTACTGAGAAGAATACGCAATGTATCAGGAAGAGAGAACATTAGACATGATGAAATCAGTACTAGTTTGGGGGTGGGGGTGGGTTATTACAGTGCTAGATTTCATTAGAAAATAGTAAGTTCAATACATGGTTCGAGCATATAGCTAGGCTAATGACTAACAGTATACCACAATAAAAAATGCTGTACAGACCGAATGGAACCAGAAGAAGAGGCCGACCATGTACATAATGGACAGAAGGAATAACAGAGCCTTTGGGAATCTCGATATATAAAGCCCATAAACGGGTACTCTCCCATTATTTATGCTTTACCTCGACACCACAAGGTACAAGATACAAGAGGAACGCAATGAGATGAAATGATGGGATGATGGAGACAACTAGACAATTACCAGTGAACAAAGAGGTGACGAAGAAACGCTGACGTTGGATAGTGCGTACGTCGAAACCCTGACAACATTATAGCTAGAACAACGTCTGTCGGGAATCCCCGGGGCACAAGAAGAAACGCTATGAAGAAGAGAAGTAGAGATAGAAATAAATAGTATGGGTTAAACATGTTCGGAGCTGCATGGGATAGCTAATGATAGGAAGGCCCGGAGTGAATATTTGGGGCAACTATGCTTCAGTGATCAGGGATGTGTGATGTCTCCAGATCTTTTTTCCCTGTACAGTGAAAATATTTTCAGAAATGTAGAGGATATAAATGGAATCATCATTGGAGGACAAAACATCAATAACATTAGATATGCAGATGATACAGTATTAATTGCAGACAATGAGCAGGATCTGCAACAATTAGTAGATGCGGTTGTTGTACACAGTGAGCAACTGGGGTTAGAAATTAAATTGTAAAAAGACTCAGGTTATGGTCGTCAGTAG
Source organism: Cepaea hortensis (assembly GCA_963921405.1). Taxonomy (NCBI): domain Eukaryota; kingdom Metazoa; phylum Mollusca; class Gastropoda; order Stylommatophora; family Helicidae; genus Cepaea; species Cepaea hortensis. The sequence goes on along the minus strand of OY992888.1, from coordinate 7,321,155 downwards.
GAAGGAAGAAGTGCCACAAGTAAATGGAAATATTCTTCAACAAGTGAATCGGTACAATTATCTTGGAACAGTTATAACATCTGATGGGAGATGCCTTGAAGAGATTAGAACAAGAATCGCCATGGCGAAAGTAGCCTTTAGCAAGATGAAAAACATTCTGACCAATAAGAAGATGTCAATTGAAACGAGAAAAAGAGTGGTGAGGGGATACACAGAGCCTGTTCTTTTGTATGGATGTGAAACTTGGACAATGAGCAGTCAAGCTGAAAAGCATCTGATGGCTGCAGAAATGTGGTTTCTGAGGAAAATGCAAAGATTACCATGGACAGACAGAAAAACCAATGACCAAGTACTACAGGAGACAAATGAACATCGTAAACTGATTAGAGAAATTAGACGTAGACAGTCAAATTTTTTTGGACATGTTATGAGAAGAAATGGATTGGAGAACTTAGTGACTATTGGCAAGATCGAGGGGAACAGACCAAGAGGAAGACCGAGAGGAAAATACCTGGATGGCTTGGCCACATGGCATGGACGAGACAGGAACACTGAGCTGATCCACGACACTGGTGATCGAGTGAAATGGCGAGTCATGACCGCCCACGCTTTCCGGCATGGCACATGATTGATTGATTGATGCTTCATTGAGATCTAAAGGGGAATGGAGATGCAACTCAAAATACACGTTTCTACATGTGTATCGTACCAAGCTGTGAGCAGTTTGACTGGCATGCTGTTGTACTGCAAGCATGATTGCACCAGCATAACTACCGACATTGTAAATTCCAAGTGAAAGAGAAAACTATTGTTCATGTTTACATTTCAAGTTTTCGTCGAACGATCAGAATATTGGACGGGGAAATGCTTTGTGCAGATTAAAACACATTTACCATTGTACACCTTCTTTTCTCACACACAATAATTACAATGCTGAGCAAATGAACGAACGAACAAACGATCAGATTTTATTTTCAAAGAAAGGAGTCAGAAATTACAACCACTCATCTTTCACACGTCAATTATCTTATTGTGCACGTGACATCCACAAAGAAAAGACATTGTACATTGATTTGTGCAATGTGATGAATACTAAGACCAAGTGGAGGGGATAACACCGAATGCTGACTTTATAATACACCACAAAATTAAATGGTTGGGATACTGAGAACGAAACAACATCAACCAACGACTAGAGGGTTCTACTTGACACCATCGGAATACAAGGCGTGGAGACGACCCAGAAAGAGTTGGCTAGATGGAGTAGAAGTTTAGTTTAGTTTAGTTTAGTTTAAATTAGCTTAATAGACGGATCAACATTACGGCGCACGGGTGTAACCCATAAGCCCATAAATGCTCCGTTCTACTTCTAACTCAAGCCTGAGTCCGGAGAATCTCAGCTCAGTGCACGAACTCTGTAGCACCGGCGAGGATCCTGAAATACTTTCGGTAGATTTTTAACTCTAATTTTTGCCCGCACAGCGTGGTTAGGCTATTCTTTTTCGATTTCCAACTGCAAAAGGAATTTTTTTAACGTGCACAACAATACACACGGTCGTCCGATCTCACTATCCAGAGAGCAGGGGAAATTGTGTTACTAGAAATTCACGTAAAAAAATCCCCACCCTCACTCGAGGCTAACACCACACCTCGATACCACTCAGTTCTCCCCCCCCCCCCCCCCCCGCAAATAGAAGAGACATTGAAGTAATGAGTTGAGCTGAGTGGAAAACCTAATCAGTACATTCCGGAATTTTCTGACTAAGCACTGAGTGTGTTTTTTTTTTTGTGTGCATATCCTTTACAGGACATCGCTGTCAACAAAAGCATCTTTCAGCTGTATGTTGATTTCTTGGCAAGATTACGCTCAGTAGTTTGCCATTGCTTTCTGAGCGGCCTGCTCACATACCCCGTAAGTTACCGATGCGATTCGAACCACCGCTGATTCAAACCGTCATCACGTTACCGACCAGAGAATACGAGATCACGGAGAAAAGTCATAACCTCTAAGCCACGAAGCCGGCGCACTGAGTGTGGGCCTCGCCTTTCTCTCTAGACTATGATGATGTATCTGTTCTTTCACAGTGTACACATGAAGCAATCAAATAGGACAGCAATACGACAAGCGAAACATAGAACATTACTTCAATTCCCTATCTGTAACGCTTCATCGACATATCCATCAATCAAGTGCCGTCTCAACAATGAAGGCTGGCTGCAATGGATCTCCAACTGTGTCTGTCTCTCGCCCTGACTATTCTTCTTCTTCAGCATTCCGAGCCATTGAGGTTCTTTGCTGCAGATACAACCCGTCTCCATTCGTCTCTCTGGTGGGCCTTCTCTTGCCAGTCGTTGATTCCAAGTGCTTGTAAGTCTGCATATGTATTATCTCTCCACCGTCTTCTTGGTCTACCTCGGGGTCTACGGTCATTTATTTCCTGAGTGTAAGCGAGTTTTGTTTCCCTATTATCTTCCATTCTTTCTATATGCCCCAGCCATTGTAGTCTATTTGCCTTCATGATACCAGTGATTAACGGGGACTTAAACAGATCATAAATGTCTTTGTTACTTCTTCTTTTCCACTCTCCACTTTGTGTATCCCTAATGGGTCCAAAGATGCGTCTTAAAATTGTGTTCTCAAAGGTTTGTAACAAGGCTTCGCCTCCTTTCGTTGTACTCCAGGTTTCAGATCCATATAGCACAACTGGTCTGATCAGTGTTTTGTATATTGTGATTTTGGTGTTACGAGATAGCGCATTTGATTTTAGCAGATGTTGTAGTGCATAGTATATCTTATTTCCAGAGTTGATTCTAGTTTGTATTTCTTCCCTTATGATGTTGGAGCAGTTGAAGATTGTACCCAGGTATTTGTATGTTTCCGTTCTTTTAATGGTCATATTATCTATTTGTATGTGGCCAGAGTTTTTAGCCATTCCATCTCTTGAAATTACCATATATTCTATCTTATCTTGGTTGATAACCAGCCCCATCTGTTGGGCTTTTTCCTTTAAGTGAGTCAATATTTCCAATGTATTTTGTTCACTTTGCCCTATAATATATTATCTGCATAACCAAGCATCTTGGATGTTCCTCCAATATCACATTCCTCCTTTACCTTCCTTACAACTTTCTCTAGAGCCAGAGTGAAGAGTAGCGGCGATAGTGCATCACCCTGTTTCAAGCCAGATCTTATTTGGAAAGGGTCTGATTCCCTGCCTTTATATGATACTATATTATAAGTATCTTCCATGCATAGTCTGGTCATGTTGATTAACTTCCTTGGTATTCTAAATTCCTGCATAGCATTCCATAGACTATTCCTATGGACACTATCATAAGCCTTTTTAAAATCCACAAAAATGTTATGGAGATCTCTTTTATATTCCCAATTTTTCTCGGCTATTTGTCGTAAGATAAATATCTGATCTATTGCTGATCTGTGTTGTCTAAAACCCGCCTGGTAGTCACCTAATATGTCTTCTGAATATGGTTTTAGTCTATTTAGAAATACTGCAGATAGTATCTTATAGCTTGTGGACAGTAGGGATATTCCTCTATAATTTTCACATTGGAACTTGTCTCCTTTCTTAAAGATAGGTATCAATAATGACTCTTTCAATTCATGGGGTAATTCTTCTGTCCTCCAGATTTTTATTATTAGTTCGTATGCTTGCTTGCTTGCTTGTGTTCGTTGGCTTGAGCTCCAACGCGAAGTCCTGTATGTCGGATGAAGGCATCCTGTTGTCCAACATCAGTGTGATGTCATACAGGACCTGAGTTTTGCGTGAGTATCCGTTGTCCCATGTCTGGCTTATTGGTGTGCAGACTGGTGGTTCCTCGCCGTACAGGCAGACACTCTCCGACTTCGGAGGAATTAGTTCGTATAGCTTTAGATGTAATGCATGGCCACCTGCCTTTATAAATTCAGCAGCAATTCCATCAGTCCCAGTTGCCTTATTGTTTTTAAGTCGTGTGATTACATATAGGATGTCTTCAAATGAAGGTTCTTCAATTTGTGGTTCACATGTTAGAACCTCTTTCTGTGGGAAAGTGTTACTTGGAGCTTAACAATTTCGTAATTCAACAAAATATTCTGTCCATGTGTTGCACATTTCCTCATTGGTATTTATCATGTAACCATTTTTGTCTTTTACACCATATGTATTTTGTTGGTGCCCTCGTTTCGTTGACTGCAGTTCTTTAAAAAACTTTCTGGATTCATTTTTCTGGTTATTAGTTTCCATATCTTTGATTATATTACTCATATATTCTCGCTTCTGCTGTTGGACTATTTTTGTAGCCTCTTTACATTCATTTCTATAATGCTCTTCCTTTTGGATGTTGTTCATGTAATTTAACCATAAATGTCTGGCATTCTTTTTCCTAATGACTGCTTCTTCACATTTTTGATTGAACCATCTGTTCTTTCTATGCGTGGTTAACACACCGAGACATTCTTCTGCGGTAGATTGAATTGTATTTTTGATGTTCAACCAAGTTTGGTCAACACTTTCCTCCAAAGAGTTTTGCAGAGTTTCAAGTTTACATTTTATTTCATCTGTAAATTTCTCTTTGACTCTAATTTCTTGTAGTTTTTCTCTGTTATATGTTGGGTGTAATCTTTGTAATTTAGTATAGAAAGCTCTCTTAAGTTTTATTTTAAATTTTGCTCCAACGAGGAAGTGGTCACTGTGACACTCAGCTCCTCTATAACTTCTGACTTGCTGTATGTTTGATGCATTTCTGTTGTTAATTAAAATGTGATCTATTTGATTATAGGTTCTCTTGTCACATGATTCCCAAGTTTGTTTGTGTATATCCTTTCTTTGTAGTCTGGTACTGCTAATCTGCAGTCCTTTGGCTTCTGCCAGGTTGCTGACTCTCCATCCATTATCATTTGAAATTGTATGTAGGCTTTCCATACCGGCCACTTTTTTATTAGTTTGTTTTCTACCTATTTTTGCATTGAAGTCTCCCAGCACAATCAGGATGTCCTGTTTGAGGGTTTCTTCTATGACATCTTTCGGATCATTATAAAAGTCTTCTTTAATATCATATTCTTTCTCTTCAGTAGGTGCATATACATTAATCATCGTTATATTTTTCCAATTACCTTTTATTCGTAATTTACTAATCCTGTCATTAACAGCTTTAAAGTTTAAAACGTTCCCCCATAACTCTTTTTTGATGACAAATCCTGTTCCTAATTCATGTTTATTTTGGGTGTTTCCTCCATATATTATAATCATTCCATTTTGCCCTAAAGTACCCTCTCCTGGCCACCTTATTTCTTGAATTGTTGTTATGTCCATTTGATATTTAACCAGCTCCCGGGTTAGTTCTTCGGCCGCTCCAGCTCGATATAGTGTCCGTACATTACATGTTCCAAATCTCAAAAGTCCTTTAGCGTTCCAGAGTCGTTGTCCAGATAAGTCAGTCCGAATTCGATGCTCTTGTATCTGTTTCATAACAAAAATGTTTTTTTACAAAGGTGGGGATGTTAACCCCACGCTTCAACCCCCACACTGGAGGACCAGGGTGTTTCTCTTTGTCTGTTCTCTACCCATTGACCTGTCCGGCTTGGGAGGCCCTACTGGTAGCTACGATACCGCCGGCATAGCTCTCAGGGTCATTGAGAAGCTCAAGTTCCCCCACCACGACAAGGTGGAAACACCATCGGGGGAGCTCGCCCTGACTATATTCTGTCAAATTGATATTCGTCCATCTCTTTATGCTATCTTTCGACTTGTATCGTTGTCTACTTCTTACTGCCTTCAACCTTACCCTCAAGTATGGTTTTTATACGCGTGTTATGTATTTTAACGTGTCCAAACTATTTCGCTTGCCTCTGTTTTATTTCTTTCATCAACTCTCTTTTCATTCCTTGTTTTTCTAGAACCTCTACGTAATTGTTTTTGTTTTCATGAAATACGACACATTCTTCTGCATATCCACATCTCCGGGGCTTTTATTCGACTTTCTAATTGCCTGTTCATTGTTCAGGCTTCTGCGCCATATTGTAGAGTTGAATATATAACTTATTATAATTCTCATCTTTACTTCGTTGTTAATTTCTCAAGCAGTTGATACTGATTTCATGATGTTGAAAACATTTTTGGCCATTCCATCAGTGGAACAACTCTGTAGGCCTATTGTTGTCTCGACCTTACGACATGGTCAAAGCATCAGGAGAATTAAATACCTTAATGGCTTCACCATGAGGTATGGTCGAGTCAAGAACACTAAGCTGATCCTCATCTCTGGTGATCGTGTGAGATGACGCTTATCGGCATGGCACATGATGATGATGAGCATCTTTATGATGTCTGCGGTCAAAACAGTAGGACAAAGCAGAAATGATGATGTTGGATACAACTAGTGTTTGTTGTGTTGACATACATGATATTGTAAAGACTGCCATCTAGTTCCCTCTTCTATAATCGGATAGAGACTGATCAGCAGGGCATGAAGCCGGTCTCTTATAATGTACTGTTAGAGGAGTCTCCCTGGCGAAGTTGTTACACCGCCTGCCTCGCGCTGCGAAGGTTATGGGTTCGATTAGGGGCTACGTCGTCCGGTTTTTTATTTTAATTTTATGGAGTCTCCATCGGTCATCGTTGACGCTACGGAGTTCGTGCTCTGTACGATGGTTTCGACAAGCCGCACTGTGGCAAGAGACTGAGTCGTATGGGATAAACTCGGTGAAATGAAGTCGATACTCTGGTCCTTTTAAACCTGTTTAACTTACTGTTAGAGCAAACTTGAACTCTTTCCATCCGCCGCTGGCTATGGCTTGACAGTAAACTGTCTTCCTCAGGTTTACAGGAATCCTGGATGCACAGATAGCAATACGACATGAGATGACTGGCTATGTTATTACAAACATGCAATGAATGAATCACTACAATTAAACATAACGAGAAGTAGGCAGTGAGCTTTACTAGAACACAATTACAAGTAACCAAAGGACGTTGCGGCTAAAGCCTTCGTCAGCACAGAATAAACAAACAAACCGACACAACAACATGAAAATATAAATGTTAAATTTGCGTAACTGTATCTTTGATGTGTACTGGACACGTCTTTCAAAGGATCTGCTTGTGTGATTACCATCATCGAATACATACATAATAGTACCAGTGTGTGAGTTATTGCGACCGTGTCACTAATACCTTTGTGTGAGTCATGGTGGCTGAGTGGCTAATGTCATTGTGTCATTGTGACCGTGTGATTAATACCTTTGTGTGAGTCATGGTGGCTGAGTGGCTAATGCCATTGTGTCATTGCGACCGTGTGACTAATACCATTGTGTGAGTCATGGCGGCTGAGTGGCTATTGCCATTGTGTCATTGCGACCGTGTGACTAATACCATTGTGTGAGTCATGGTGGCTGAGTGGCTAAAGTCATTGTGTCATTGCGACCGTGTGACTAATACCATTGTGTGAGTCATGGTGGCTGAGTGGCTAATGCCATTGAGTCATGGTGGCCGTGTGACAAATACCATTGTGTGAGTCATGGTGGCTGAGTGGCTAATGCCATTGTGTCATTGCGACCGTGTGACTAATACCATTGTGTGAGTCATGGCGGCTGAGTGGCTAAAGTCATTGTGTCATTGCGACTGTGTGACTAATACCATTGTGTGAGTCATGGTGGCTGAGTGGCTAATGTCATAGTGTCCTTTCGACCGTGTGACAAATACCATTGTGTGAGTCATGGTGGCTGAGTGGCTAATGCCATTGAATCATGGTGGCCTGTGACTAATACCATTGTGTGAGTCATGGCGGCTGAGTGGTTAATGCCATTGTGTCATTGCGACCGTGTGACTAATACCATTGTGTGAGTCATGGTGGCTGAGTGGCTAATGCCATTGTGTCATTGCGACTGTGTGACTAATACCATTGTGTGAGTCATGGTGGCTGAGTGTCTAATGCCATTGTGTCATTGCGACCGTGTGACTAATACCATTGTGTGAGTCATGGTGGCTGAGTGGCTAATGCCATTGAGTCATGGTGGCCTGTGACTAATACCATTGTGTGAGTCATGGCGGCTGAGTGGCTAAAGTCATTGTGTCATTGCGACTGTGTGACTAATACCATTGTGTGAGTCATGGTGGCTGAGTGGCTAATGCCATTGAGTCATGGTGGCCTGTGACTAATAACGTTGTGTAAGCCATGTTGACCGAGTGGCTAATGACATTATGTTAGTCATGTTGGCTGAGTGGCTAATGACATTATGTTAGTCATGGTGGCCGAGTGGTTAATGACATTATGTTAGTCATGGTGGCTGAGTGGCTAATGACATTATGTTAGTCATGGTGGCCGAGTGGCTAATGGCATTATGTTAGTCATGGTGGCTGAGTGGCTAATGACATTATGTTAGTCATGGTGGCTGAGTGGCTAATGACATTATGTTAGTCATGGTGGCTGAGTGGCTAATGACATTATGTTAGTCATGGTGGCCGAGTGGCTAATGGCATTATGTTAGTCATGGTGGCTGAGTGGCTAATGACATTATGTTAGTCATGGTGGCTGAGTGGCTAATGACATTATGTTAGTCATGGTGGCTGAGTGGCTAATGACATTATGTTAGTCATGGTGGCCCAGTGGACTCCGCTATTGTCTGCCCTGTGTTCAAACCCTCTGGCTAGAAATGTATTTCATGTCACCGACCTTGAGTCCCTGGTGGACCCAGCTTACAACAGGCACCAGACACTGCTCTGGGAAGTAAAGGCGGCCGCCAAATATTGACCACATGACGTATCATGTGCCTATGAGAGATGGTTGGAAGAGATTAGAACAAGACTCGCCATTGCGAAGGGAGCCTTTTTTAAGATGAAAAACATACTGACCAATAAAATGATATCAATTGAAACGAGAACAAGAGTGTCGAAGTGTTACATAGAACCTATACTTTTGTATGGATGTGAAGCGTGGATAATGAGCAGACAAGCTAAAAAAAACATATAATGGCTGTGGTCATGTGGGTTTTTTGTGTGTATGTGTGTGGAGACAAATGCAAAGAATACCACGGGCAGATAAAAAGATCAATGACCAAATCCTACAAGAAATACATGAAAACCCTAAAAAGATTAGAGAAATTAGACGTAGACACTGTCTACTAGACAGTCACAGTTTGTTGGACACTTTATGAGAAGAAATACATACGAAAACTCGGTGACAACTAACACGACTGAGGGGGAAATAACAAGAGGAAGGCAGAGAAGTAAATATCTCGATGGTTTGGCCAAGTGCTTTCGTCGACAAAACAAAAACATAGAGCTGGTCCACGACTCTTGATATCGTATGACATGGCGAAACATGACCGCCCACACTTATCGGATTGGCACATGATGATGATGATTACAAGCTTGTTGCACGTTCTCTGCACGACGTCGCAGTCAACTAGGAGCAGTGTTACAGTTAGTTGCATGCTCTTCGCAAGAGGTAGCATTCAATCCCAACATTTACTGGCTGTTTGGGAATTGCTAGACAGTGTTAATTCAGTAGTTTGACATTGCTTTCCGAACGACCTCCACACATAATATCTGAAGCAACGCAAGACTGCGTATTTTCACACTGTCTACAGCTGATCTCGAGCCCTCGACTCGATGTGTCGGGGAATTGTGAAACGGGTTCGATTCCCTTAGGTTAATGAAAATTACAGTTTATAGAACACTTTAGAACTTTAGAACACTTTACGACTCTGCAGGGAAACCACCGATCTTCCCACAGTTGGTATCCCCCTGACAACTATTCCAGAGCGAACCCCGTGGAAAGATGAACATAGAATATCACTACAAATCCAGTCAAAAGTGAGAGGAATATTTGACAAGGAAGAACAGAACAGTGTACAGCGCAGAACAGCCACTCTCAGCTTCCTTGATGACGAATACCCAGATGATCGCTGGATCCCAATCTACACAGATGGGTCAGCACAAAATGCTGTTCGAAATGGAGGAGCGGGAGGATGGACTGTGGAGAATACCCAAATAATACTAGGGACACGGCCAGAGTTCCAACAGGAAAGTACTGCCATAATTATGATGCTGAAATTGAGGCAATCAAGATAGCCACAGAGAAATTACAAAATACCAACAATGGTACACAACCTGTGGTGATATTGACAGATGCAAAATCAGTAATAGAAGCACTCCTGTCTGGGAAATTGCCAGTTCCAAGGACACTACTTTCTGAACTTAGCAGTCAGCATAAGGTCACCATACAGTGGATACTATTCCACTGTGGAGTACCCAAAAACGACAGAGCTGATCGATTGGCTAAGGAAGGAGCTAAAGATGATCAACCTGATGTGCCCATTACATACCACCAAAACAAAAGAATGATCAAATTAGTCAGAAGGCCACCAACCCCTACTCAAGACGACTACCACGTTATGGACAGACCAGAACAGGTCGTTATTCTACGCTTCAGAAAAGGACACAATAGATTGCGCAACCACATGTAAACAAAATTTAAGATTGGTGACTCAGCCATGTGCACATGTGGTTTGGCGTCGCAGACAGCAGAGCACATACTCCAGGACTGAACAAACTACAATATATCCATGCGAACCTTCTGGCCTAGAGAGACAACAGTGGAAGATAAACTCTATGGACCGCTGAGAGAGTTAAAAGAGACTGTTAGATTCATAAAAGTGACAACATTGCTATTATAGACATATTTCGGTGAAAGAAAGAAGAAGAAGAAGAAGGAGAGGTGAAAGAAAGAAGAAGAACAAGAAGGAGATAGATGGACAAGATCGGCTGTATTAGAGAGATGAACAAGATCGGCTGTATTAGAGAGATGAACAAAATCGGCTGTATTAGAGATATGGACAAGATCGGCTGTATTAGCGAGGTGGGTAAGATCGGCTATATTAGCGAGGTGGGTAAGATCGGCTGTATTAGTGAGGTGGCTAAGATCGGATGTATTAGTGAGGTGGGTAAGGTCGGCTGTATTAGTGAGGTGGCTAAGATCGGATGTATTAGTGAGGTGGGTAAGATCGGCTGTATTAGTGAGGTGGCTAAGAGCGGATGTATTAGTGAGGTGGGTAAGATCGGATGTATTAGATAGATGGCCAAGATCGGCTGTATTAGTGAGGTGGGTAAGATCGGATGTATTAGTGAGGTGGCTAAGATCGGATGTATTAGTGAGGTGGGTAAGGTCGGCTGTATTAGTGAGGTGGGTAAGGTCGGATGTATTAGTGAGGTGGGTAAGATCGGATGTATTAGTGAGGTGGGTAAGATCGGATGTATTAGTGAGGTGGGTAAGGTCGGCTGTATTAGTGAGGTGGGTAAGTTCGGATGTATTAGTGAGGTGGGTAAGGTCGGATGTATTAGTGAGGTGGCTAAGATCGGATGTATTAGTGAGGTGGGTAAGATCGGATGTATTAGTGAGGTGGGTAAGATCGGATGTATTAGATAGATGGACAAGATCGGATGTATTAGATAGATGGACAAGATCGGATGTATTAGTGAGGTGGGTAAGATCGGCTGTATTAGTGAGGTGGCTAAGATCGGATGTATTAGTGAGGTGGGTAAGATCGGATGTATTAGATAGATGGACACGATCGGCAGTATTAGTGAGGTGGGTAAGATCGGATGTATTAGTGATGTGGCTGAGATCGGATGTATTAGAGAGGTGGCTAAGATCGGATGTATTAGTGAGGTGGGTAAGATCGGATGTATTAGTGAGGTGGGTAAGGTCGGATGTATTAGTGAGGTGGCTAAGATCGGATGTATTAGTGAGGTGGGTAAGATCGGATGTATTAGTGAGGTGGGTAAGATCTGATGTATTAGTGAGGTGGGTAAGGTCGGATGTATTAGTGAGGTGGGTAAGATCGGATGTATTATTGAGGTGGGTAAGATCGGATGTATTAGTGAGGAGGGTAAGATCGGATGTATTAGTGAGGTGGGTAAGATCGGATGTATTAGTGAGGTGGGTAAGGTCGGATGTATTAGTGAGGTGGGTAAGATCGGATGTATTAGATAGATGGACAAGATCGAATGTATTAGATAGATGGACAAGATCGGATGTATTAGTGAGGTGGGTAAGATCGGATGTATTAGTGAGGTGGGTAAGATCGGATGTATTAGTGAGGTGGGTAAGATCGGATGTATTAGATAGATGGACAAGATCGGATGTATTAGATAGATGGACAAGATCGGATGTATTAGTGAGGTGGGTAAGATCGGATGTATTAGTGAGGTGGTTAAGATCGGATGTATTAGATATATGGACAAGATCGGATGTATTAGTGAGGTGGGTAAGATCAGATGTATTAGTGAGGGGTGTAAGATCGGATGTATTAGTGAGGTAGGTAAGATCGGATGTATTAGTGAGGTGGGTAAGATCGGATATATTAGTGAGGTGGGTAAGATCGGATCTATTAGTGAGGTGGGTAAGATCGGATGTATTAGATAGATGGACAAGATCGGATGTATTAGTGAGGTGGGTAAGATCGGATGTATTAGTGAGGTGGGTAAGATCGGATGTATTAGTGAGGTGGCTAATATCGGCTGTATTAGTGAGGTGGGTAAGATCGGATGTATTAGTGAGGTGGGTAAGATCGGATGTATTAGATAGATGGACAAGATCGGATGTATTCGTGAGGTGGGTAAGATCGGATGTATTAGTGAGGTGGCTAAGATCGGCTGTATTAGTCAGGTGACTAAGATCGGATGTATTAGTGAGGTGGCTAAGATCGGCTGTATTAGTGAGGTGGCTAAGATCGGATGTATTAGTGAGGTGGCTAAGATCGGATGTATTAGTGAGGTGGGTAAGATCGGATGTATTAGTGAGGTGGGTAAGATCGGATGTATTAGTGAGGTGGCTAAGATCGGATGTATTAGTGAGGTGGGTAAGATCGGATGTATTAGATAGATGGACAAGATCGGATGTATTAGTGAGGTGGCTAAGATCGGATGTATTAGTGAGGTGGGTAAGATCGGATGTATTAGTGAGGTGGCTAAGATCGGATGTATTAGTGAGGTGGCTAAGATCGGATGTATTAGTGAGGTGGGTAAGATCGGATGTATTAGATAGATGGACAAGATCGGATGTATTAGTGAGGTGGCTAAGATCGGATGTATTAGTGAAGTGGGTAAGATTGGCTGTATTAGATAGATGGACAAGATCGGCTGTATTAGTGAGGTGGGTAAGATCGGATGTATTAGTGAGGTGGGTAAGATCGGATGTATTAGTGAGGTGGGTAAGATCGGATGTATTAGTGAGGTGGGTAAGATCAGATGTATTAGTTAGATGGTTAAGATCGGATGTATTAGTGAGGTGGCTAAGATCGGATGTATTAGTGAGGTGGGTAAAATCGGATGTATTAGTGAGGTGGGTAAGATCGGATGTATTAGTTAGATGGACAAGATCGGATGTATTAGTGAGGTGGGTAAGATCGGATGTATTAGTGAGGTGGGTAAGATCGGATGTTTTAGTGGGGTGGCTAAGATCGGATGTATTAGTGAGGTGGGTAAGATCGGATGTATTAGTTAGATGGACAAGATCGGCTGTATTAGTGAGGTGACTAAGATCGGATGTATTAGTTAGATGGAAAAGATCGGATGTTTTAGTGAGGTGGGTAAGATCGGATGTATTAGTGAGGTGGGTAAGATCGGATGTATTAGTGGGGTGGCTAAGATCGGATGTATTAGTGAGGTGGCTAAGATCGGATGTATTAGTGAGGTGGGTAAGATCGGATGTATTAGTTAGATGGACAAGTTCGGCTGTATTAGTGAGGTGACTAAGATCGGATGTATTAGTTAGATGGACAAGATCGGATGTATTAGTGAGGTGGGTAAGATCGGATGTATTAGTGAGGTGGGTAAGATCGGATGTATTAGTGGGGTGGCTAAGATCGGATGTATTAGTGAGGTGGCTAAGATCGGATGTATTAGTGAGGTGGGTAAAATCGGATGTATTAGTGAGGTGGGTAAGATCGGATGTATTAGTTAGATGGACAAGATCGGATGTATTAGTGAGGTGGGTAAGATCGGATGTATTAGTGAGGTTGGTAAGATCGGATGTTTTAGTGTGGTGGCTAAGATCGGATGTATTAGTGAGGTGGGTAAGATCGGATGTATTAGTTAGATGGACAAGATCGGCTGTATTAGTGAGGTGACTAAGATCGGATGTATTAGTTAGATGGACAAGATCGGATGTATTAGTTAGGTGGGTAAGATCGGATGTATTAGTTAGATGGACAAGATCGGATGTATTAGTGAGGTGGGTAAGATCGGATGTATTAGTGAGGTGGGTAAGATCGGATGTATTAGTTAGATGGACAAGATCGGCTGTATTAGTGAGGTGACTAAGATCGGATGTATTAGTTAGATGGACAAGATCGGATGTATTAGTGAGGTGGATAAGATCGGATGTATTAGTGAGGTGGGTAAGATCGGATGTATTAGTGGGGTGGCTAAGATCGGATGTATTAGTGAGGTGGGTAAGATCGGATGTATTAGTTAGATGGACAAGATCGGCTGTATTAGTGAGGTGACTAAGATCGGATGTATTAGTTAGATGGACAAGATCGGATGTATTAGTGAGGTGACTAAGATCGGCTGTATTAGTGAGGTGACTAAGATCGGATGTATTAGTTAGATGGACAAGATCGGATGTATTAGTGAGGTGACTAAGATCGGATGTATTAGTGAGGTGACTAAGATCGGATGTATTAGAGAGGTGACTAAGATCGGATGTATTAGTGAGGTGGGTAAGATCGGATGTATTAGTGAGGTGGGTAAGATTGGCTGTATTAGTTAGATGGACAAGATCGGATGTATTAGTGAGGTGGGTAAGATCGGATGTATTAGTGAGGTGGGTAAGATCGGATGTATTAGTGAGGTGACTAAGATCGGATGTATTAGTGAGGTGGGTAAGATCGGATGTATTAGTGAGGTGTGTAAGATTGGCTGTATTAGTTAGATGGACAAGATCGGATGTATTAGTGAGGTGGGTAAGATTGGCTGTATTAGTTAGATGGACAAGATCGGATGTATTAGTGAGGTGGGTAAGATCGGATGTATTAGTTAGATGGACAAGATCGGATGTATTAGTGAGGTGGCTAAGATCGGATGTATTAGTGAGGTGACTAAGATCGGATGTATTAGTGAGGTGGCTAAGATCGGATGTATTAGTGAGGTGGCTAAGATCGGCTGTATTAGTGAGGTGGCTAAGATCGGCTGTATTAGTGAGGTGGCTAAGATCGGCTGTATTAGTGAGGTGGCTAAGATCGGATGTATTAGTGAGGTGGCTAAGATCGGCTGTTTTAGTGAGGTGGCTAAAATCGGCTGTATTAGTGAGGTGGCTAAGATCGGATGTATTAGTGAGGTGGGTAAGATTGGCTGTATTAGTGAGGTTGCTAAGATCGGATGTATTAGTGAGGTGTGTAAGACCGGATGTATTAGTTAGATGGACAAGATCGGATGTATTAGTGAGGTGGCTCAGATCGGATGTATTAGTGAGGTGGGTAAGATCGGATGTATTAGACAGATGGACAAGATCGGATGTATTAGTGAGGTGGCTAAGATCGGATGTATTAGTGAGGTGGGTAAGATTGGCTGTATTAGTGAGGTTGCTAAGATCGGATGTATTAGTGAGGTGGGTAAGATTGGCTGTATTAGTGAGGTTGCTAAGATCGGATGTATTAGTGAGGTGTGTAAGACCGGATGTATTAGTTAGATGGACAAGATCGGCTGTATTAGTGAGGTTGCTAAGATCGGATGTATTAGTGAGGTGTGTAAGACCGGATGTATTAGTTAGATGGACAAGATCGGCTGTATTAGTAAGGTTGCTAAGATCGGATGTATTAGTGAGGTGGCTAAGATCGGCTGTATTAGTGAGGTGGCTAAGATCGGATGTATTAGTGAGGTGGCTCAGATCGGCTGTATAAGTGAGGTGGCTAAGATCGGATGTATTAGTGAGGTGGCTCAGATCGGCTGTATTAGTGAGGTGGCTATGATCGGCTGTATTAGTGAGGTGGCTAAGATCGGATGTATTAGTGAGGTGGGTAAGATCGGATGTATTAGATAGATGGACAAGATCGGATGTATTAGTGAGGTGGCTAAGATCGGATGTATTAGTGAGGTGGGTAATATCGGCTGTATTAGATAGATGGACAAGATCGGCTGTATTAGTGAGGTGGCTAAGATCGGATGTATTAGTGAGGTGGGTAAGATCGGATGTATTAGTGAGGTGGCTAAGATCGGATGTATTAGTGAGGAGGCTCAGATCGGCTGTATTAGTGAGGTGGCTATGATCGGCTGTATTAGTGAGGTGGCTAAGATCGGATGTATTAGTGAGGTGGGTAAGATCGGATGTATTAGATAGATGGACAAGATAGGATGTATTAGTGAGGTGGCTAAGATCGGATGTATTAGTGAGGTGGGTAATATCGGCTGTATTAGATAGATGGACAAGATCGGCTGTATTAGTGAGGTGGCTAAGATCGGATGTATTAGTGAGGTGGGTAAGATCGGATGTATTAGATAGATGGACAAGATCGGATGTATTAGTGAGGTTGGTAAGATCGGATCTATTAGTGAGGTGGCTAAGATCGGTTGTATTAGTGAGGTGGCTAAGATCGGATGTATTAGTGAGGTGTTTAAGATCGGATGTATTAGATAGATGGACAAGATCGGATGTATTAGTGAGGTGGCTAAGATCGGCTGTATTAGTGAGGTGGCTAAGATCGGCTGTATTAGTGAGGTGGCTAAGATCGGATGTATTAGTGAGGTGGGTAAGATCGGATGTATTAGATAGATGGACAAGATCGGATGTATTAGTGAGGTGGGTAAGATTGGCTGTATTAGATAGATGGACAAGATCGGATGTATTAGTGAGGTGGGTAAGATCGGATGTATTAGTTAGATGGTTAAGATCGGATGTAATAGTGAGGTGGCTAAGATCGGATGTATTAGTGAGGTGGGTAAAATCGGATGTATTAGTGAGGTGGGTAAGATCGGATGTATTAGTTAGATGGACAAGATCGGATGTATTAGTGAGGTGGGTAAGATCGGATGTATTAGTGAGGTGGGTAAGATCGGATGTATTAGTGGGGTGGCTAAGATCGGATGTATTAGTGAGGTGGGTAAGATCGGATGTATTAGATAGATGGACAAGGTCGGATGTATTAGTGAGGTGGCTAAGATCGGATGTATTAGTGAGGTGGGTAATATCGGCTGTATTAGATAGATGGACAAGATCGGCTGTATTAGTGAGGTGGCTAAGATCGGATGTATTAGTGAGGTGGGTAAGATCGGATGTATTAGTGAGGTGGCTAAGATCGGATGTATTAGTGAGGAGGCTCAGATCGGCTGTATTAGTGAGGTGGCTATGATCGGCTGTATTAGTGAGGTGGCTAAGATCGGATGTATTAGTGAGGTGGGTAAGATCGGATGTATTAGATAGATGGACAAGATAGGATGTATTAGTGAGGTGGCTAAGATCGGATGTATTAGTGAGGTGGGTAATATCGGCTGTATTAGATAGATGGACAAGATCGGCTGTATTAGTGAGGTGGCTAAGATCGGATGTATTAGTGAGGTGGGTAAGATCGGATGTATTAGATAGATGTACAAGATCGGATGTATTAGTGAGG
Organism: Cepaea hortensis; assembly: GCA_963921405.1. Lineage (NCBI taxonomy): Eukaryota > Metazoa > Mollusca > Gastropoda > Stylommatophora > Helicidae > Cepaea > Cepaea hortensis. The sequence continues at coordinate 7,303,547 of OY992888.1, read as the reverse complement.
TTGGTAAGATCGGATGTATTAGTGAGGTGGCTAAGATCGGTTGTATTAGTGAGGTGGCTAAGATCGGATGTATTAGTGAGGTTGGTAAGATCGGATGTATTAGATAGATGGACAAGATCGGATGTATTAGTGAGGTGGCTAAGATCGGCTGTATTAGTGAGGTGGCTAAGATCGCCTGTATTAGTGAGGTGGCTAAGATCGGATGTATTAGTGAGGTGGGTAAGATCGGATGTATTAGATAGATGGACAAGATCGGATGTATTAGTGAGGTGGGTAAGATTGGCTGTATTAGATAGATGGACAAGATCGGATGTATTAGTGAGGTGGGTAAGATCGGATGTATTAGTTAGATGGTTAAGATCGGATGTAATAGTGAGGTGGCTAAGATCGGATGTATTAGTGAGGTGGGTAAAATCGGATGTATTAGTGAGGTGGGTAAGATCGGATGTATTAGTTAGATGGACAAGATCGGATGTATTAGTGAGGTGGGTAAGATCGGATGTATTAGTGAGGTGGGTAAGATCGGATGTATTAGTGGGGTGGCTAAGATCGGATGTATTAGTGAGGTGGGTAAGATCGGATGTATTAGTTAGATGGACAAGATCGGCTGTATTAGTGAGGTGGCTAAGATCGGATGTATTAGTGAGGTGGCTAAGATCGGATGTATTAGTGAGGTGGCTAAGATCGGATGTATTAGTGAGGTGGCTAAGATCGGATGTATTAGTGAGGTGGCTAAGATCGGCTGTATTAGTGAGGTGACTAAGATCGGATGTATTAGTGAGGTGGCTAAGATCGGCTGTATTAGTGAGGTGGCTAAGATTGGATGTATTAGTGAGGTGGGTAAGATCGGATGTATTAGATAGATGGACAAGATCGGATGTATTAGTGAGGTGGCTAAGATCGGATGTATTAGTGAAGTGGGTAAGATTGGCTGTATTAGATAGATGGACAAGATCGGATGTATTAGTGAGGTGGGTAAGATCGGATGTATTAGTTAGATGGTTAAGATCGGATGTAATAGTGAGGTGGCTAAGATCGGATGTATTAGTGAGGTGGGTAAAATCGGATGTATTAGTGAGGTGGGTAAGATCGGATGTATTAGTTAGATGGACAAGATCGGATGTATTAGTGAGGTGGGTAAGATCGGATGTATTAGTGAGGTGGGTAAGATCGGATGTATTAGTGGGGTGGCTAAGATCGGATGTATTAGTGAGGTGGGTAAGATCGGATGTATTAGTTAGATGGACAAGATCGGCTGTATTAGTGAGGTGGCTAAGATCGGATGTATTAGTGAGGTGGGTAAGATCGGATGTATTAGTGAGGTGGCTAAGATCGGATGTATTAGTGAGGTGGCTAAGATCGGATGTATTAGTGAGGTGGCTAAGATCGGCTGTATTAGTGAGGTGACTAAGATCGGATGTATTAGTGAGGTGGCTAAGATCGGCTGTATTAGTGAGGTGGCTAAGATCGGCTGTATTAGTGAGGTGGCTCAGATCGGATGTATTAGTGAGGTGGGTAAGATCGGATGTATTAGACAGATGGACAAGATCGGATGTATTAGTGAGGTGGCTAAGATCGGCTGTATTAGTGAGGTGGCTAAGATCGGATGTATTAGTGAGGTGGCTCAGATCGGCTGTATTAGTGAGGTGGCTAAGATCGGATGTATTAGTGAGGTGGCTCAGATCGGCTGTATTAGTGAGGTGGCTATGATCGGCTGTATTAGTGAGGTGGCTAAGATCGGATGTATTAGTGAGGTGGGTAAGATCGGATGTATTAGATAGATGGACAAGATCGGATGTATTAGTGAGGTGGCTAAGATCGGATGTATTAGTGAGGTGGGTGATATCGGCTGTATTAGATAGATGGATAAGATCGGCTGTATTAGTGAGGTGGCTAAGATCGGATGTATTAGTGAGGTGGGTAAGATCGGATGTATTAGTGAGTTGGCTAAGATCGGATGTATTAGTGAGGTGGCTCAGATCGGCTGTATTAGTGAGGTGGCTATGATCGGCTGTATTAGTGAGGTGGCTAAGATCGGATGTATTAGTGAGGTGGGTAAGATCGGATGTATTAGATAGATGGACAAGATCGGATGTATTAGTGAGGTGGCTAAGATCGGATGTATTAGTGAGGTGGGTAATATCGGCTGTATTAGATAGATGGACAAGATCGGCTGTATTAGTGAGGTGGCTAAGATCGGATGTATTAGTGAGGTGCGTAAGATCGGATGTATTAGATAGATGGACAAGATCGGATGTATTAGTGAGGTGGGTAAGATCGGATGTATTAGTGAGGTGGATAAGATCGGATGTATTAGTGAGGTGGCTAAGATCGGTTGTATTAGTGAGGTGGCTAAGATCGGATGTATTAGTGAGGTGGGTAAGATCGGATGTATTAGATAGATGGACAAGATCGGATGTATTAGTGAGGTGGCTAAGATCGGCTGTATTAGTGAGGTGGCTAAGATCGACTGTATTAGTGAGGTGGCTAAGATCGGATGTATTAGTGAGGTGGGTAAGATCGGATGTATTAGATAGATGGACAAGATCGGATGTATTAGTGAGGTGGCTAAGATCGGATGTATTATTGAAGTGGGTAAGATTGGCTGTATTAGATAGATGGACACAATCGGATGTATTAGTGAGGTGGGTAAGATCGGATGTATTAGTTAGATGGTTAAGATCGGATGTATTGGTGAGGTGGCTACGATCGGATGTATTAGTGAGGTGGGTAAAATCGGATGTATTAGTGAGGTGGGTAAGATCGGATGTATTAGTTAGATGGACAAGATCGGATGTATTAGTGAGGTGGGTAAGATCGGATGTATTAGTGAGGTGGGTAAGATCGGATGTATTAGTGGGGTGGCTAAGATCGGATGTATTAGTGAGGTGGCTAAGATCGGCTGTATTAGTGAGGTGGCTATGATCGGTTGTATTAGTGAGGTGGCTAAGATCGGATGTATTAGTGAGGTGGGTAAGATCGGATGTATTAGATAGAAGGACAAGATAGGATGTATTAGTGAGGTGGCTAAGATCGGATGTATTAGTGAGGTGGGTAATATCGGCTGTATTAGATAGATGGACAAGATCGGCTGTATTAGTGAGGTGGCTAAGATCGGATGTATTAGTGAGGTGGGTAAGATCGGATGTATTAGATAGATGGACAAGATCGGATGTATTAGTGAGGTGGGTAAGATCGGATGTATTAGTGAGGTGGGTAAGATCGGATGTATTAGTGGGGTGGCTAAGATCGGATGTATTAGTGAGGTGGGTAAGATCGGATGTATTAGTTAGATGGACAAGATCGGCTGTATTAGTGAGGTGGCTAAGATCGGATGTATTAGTGAGGTGGGTAAGATCGGATGTATTAGTGAGGTGGCTAAGATCGGATGTATTAGTGAGGTGGCTAAGATCGGATGTATTAGTGAGGTGGCTAAGATCGGCTGTATTAGTGAGGTGACTAAGATCGGATGTATTAGTGAGGTGGCTAAGATCGGCTGTATTAGTGAGGTGGCTAAGATCGGCTGTATTAGTGAGGTGGCTAAGATCGGCTGTATTAGTGAGGTGGCTCAGATCGGATGTATTAGTGAGGTGGGTAAGATCGGATGTATTAGACAGATGGACAAGATCGGATGTATTAGTGAGGTGGCTAAGATCGGCTGTATTAGTGAGGTGGCTAAGATCGGATGTATTAGTGAGGTGGCTCAGATCGGCTGTATTAGTGAGGTGGCTAAGATCGGATGTATTAGTGAGGTGGCTCAGATCGGCTGTATTAGTGAGGTGGCTATGATCGGCTGTATTAGTGAGGTGGCTAAGATCGGATGTATTAGTGAGGTGGGTAAGATCGGATGTATTAGATAGATGGACAAGATCGGATGTATTAGTGAGGTGGCTAAGATCGGATGTATTAGTGAGGTGGGTGATATCGGCTGTATTAGATAGATGGATAAGATCGGCTGTATTAGTGAGGTGGCTAAGATCGGATGTATTAGTGAGGTGGGTAAGATCGGATGTATTAGTGAGTTGGCTAAGATCGGATGTATTAGTGAGGTGGCTCAGATCGGCTGTATTAGTGAGGTGGCTATGATCGGCTGTATTAGTGAGGTGGCTAAGATCGGATGTGTTAGTGAGGTGGGTAAGATCGGATGTATTAGATAGATGGACAAGATCGGATGTATTAGTGAGGTGGCTAAGATCGGATGTATTAGTGAGGTGGGTAATATCGGCTGTATTAGATAGATGGACAAGATCGGCTGTATTAGTGAGGTGGCTAAGATCGGATGTATTAGTGAGGTGCGTAAGATCGGATGTATTAGATAGATGGACAAGATCGGATGTATTAGTGAGGTGGGTAAGATCGGATGTATTAGTGAGGTGGATAAGATCGGATGTATTAGTGAGGTGGCTAAGATCGGTTGTATTAGTGAGGTGGCTAAGATCGGATGTATTAGTGAGGTGGGTAAGATCGGATGTATTAGATAGATGGACAAGATCGGATGTATTAGTGAGGTGGCTAAGATCGGCTGTATTAGTGAGGTGGCTAAGATCGACTGTATTAGTGAGGTGGCTAAGATCGGATGTATTAGTGAGGTGGGTAAGATCGGATGTATTAGATAGATGGACAAGATCGGATGTGTTAGTGAGGTGGCTAAGATCGGATGTATTATTGAAGTGGGTAAGATTGGCTGTATTAGATAGATGGACACAATCGGATGTATTAGTGAGGTGGGTAAGATCGGATGTATTAGTTAGATGGTTAAGATCGGATGTATTGGTGAGGTGGCTACGATCGGATGTATTAGTGAGGTGGGTAAAATCGGATGTATTAGTGAGGTGGGTAAGATCGGATGTATTAGTTAGATGGACAAGATCGGATGTATTAGTGAGGTGGGTAAGATCGGATGTATTAGTGAGGTGGGTAAGATCGGATGTATTAGTGGGGTGGCTAAGATCGGATGTATTAGTGAGGTGGCTAAGATCGGCTGTATTAGTGAGGTGGCTATGATCGGTTGTATTAGTGAGGTGGCTAAGATCGGATGTATTAGTGAGGTGGGTAAGATCGGATGTATTAGATAGAAGGACAAGATAGGATGTATTAGTGAGGTGGCTAAGATCGGATGTATTAGTGAGGTGGGTAATATCGGCTGTATTAGATAGATGGACAAGATCGGCTGTATTAGTGAGGTGGCTAAGATCGGATGTATTAGTGAGGTGGGTAAGATCGGATGTATTAGATAGATGGACAAGATCGGATGTATTAGTGAGGTTGGTAAGATCGGATGTATTAGTGAGGTGGCTAAGATCGGTTGTATTAGTGAGGTGGCTAAGATTGGATGTATTAGTGAGGTGGGTAAGATCGGATGTATTAGATAGATGGACAAGATCGGATGTATTAGTGAGGTGGCTAAGATCGGCTGTATTAGTGAGGTGGCTAAGATCGGCTGTATTAGTGAGGTGGCTAAGATCGAATGTATTAGTGAGGTGGGTAAGATCGGATGTATTAGATAGATGGACAAGATCGGATGTATTAGTGAGGTGGGTAAGATTGGCTGTATTAGATAGATGGACAAGATCGGATGTATTAGTGAGGTGGGTAAGATCGGATGTATTAGTTAGATGGTTAAGATCGGATGTAATAGTGAGGTGGCTAAGATCGGATGTATTAGTGAGGTGGGTAAAATCGGATGTATTAGTGAGGTGGGTAAGATCGGATGTATTAGTTAGATGGACAAGATCGGATGTATTAGTGAGGTGGGTAAGATCGGATGTATTAGTGAGGTGGGTAAGATCGGATGTATTAGTGGGGTGGCTAAGATCGGATGTATTAGTGAGGTGGCTAAGATCGGCTGTATTAGTGAGGTGGCTAAGATCGGCTGTATTAGTGAGGTGGCTCAGATCGGATGTATTAGTGAGGTGGGTAAGATCGGATGTATTAGACAGATGGACAAGATCGGATGTATTAGTGAGGTGGCTAAGATCGGCTGTATTAGTGAGGTGGCTAAGATCGGATGTATTAGTGAGGTGGCTCAGATCGGCTGTATTAGTGAGGTGGCTAAGATCGGATGTATTAGTGAGGTGGCTCAGATCGGCTGTATTAGTGAGGTGGCTATGATCGGCTGTATTAGTGAGGTGGCTAAGATCGGATGTATTAGTGAGGTGGGTAAGATCGGATGTATTAGATAGATGGACAAGATCGGATGTATTAGTGAGGTGGCTAAGATCGGATGTATTAGTGAGGTGGGTGATATCGGCTGTATTAGATAGATGGATAAGATCGGCTGTATTAGTGAGGTGGCTAAGATCGGATGTATTAGTGAGGTGGGTAAGATCGGATGTATTAGTGAGTTGGCTAAGATCGGATGTATTAGTGAGGTGGCTCAGATCGGCTGTATTAGTGAGGTGGCTATGATCGGCTGTATTAGTGAGGTGGCTAAGATCGGATGTATTAGTGAGGTGGGTAAGATCGGATGTATTAGATAGATGGACAAGATCGGATGTATTAGTGAGGTGGCTAAGATCGGATGTATTAGTGAGGTGGGTACTATCGGCTGTATTAGATAGATGGACAAGATCGGCTGTATTAGTGAGGTGGCTAAGATCGGATGTATTAGTGAGGTGCGTAAGATCGGATGTATTAGATAGATGGACAAGATCGGATGTATTAGTGAGGTGGGTAAGATCGGATGTATTAGTGAGGTGGATAAGATCGGATGTATTAGTGAGGTGGCTAAGATCGGTTGTATTAGTGAGGTGGCTAAGATCGGATGTATTAGTGAGGTGGGTAAGATCGGATGTATTAGATAGATGGACAAGATCGGATGTATTAGTGAGGTGGCTAAGATCGGCTGTATTAGTGAGGTGGCTAAGATCGACTGTATTAGTGAGGTGGCTAAGATCGGATGTATTAGTGAGGTGGGTAAGATCGGATGTATTAGATAGATGGACAAGATCGGATGTATTAGTGAGGTGGCTAAGATCGGATGTATTATTGAAGTGGGTAAGATTGGCTGTATTAGATAGATGGACACAATCGGATGTATTAGTGAGGTGGGTAAGATCGGATGTATTAGTTAGATGGTTAAGATCGGATGTATTAGTGAGGTGGCTACGATCGGATGTATTAGTGAGGTGGGTAAAATCGGATGTATTAGTGAGGTGGGTAAGATCGGATGTATTAGTTAGATGGACAAGATCGGATGTATTAGTGAGGTGGGTAAGATCGGATGTATTAGTGAGGTGGGTAAGATCGGATGTATTAGTGGGGTGGCTAAGATCGGATGTATTAGTGAGGCGGCTAAGATCGGCTGTATTAGTGAGGTGGCTATGATCGGCTGTATTAGTGAGGTGGCTAAGATCGGATGTATTAGTGAGGTGGGTAAGATCGGATGTATTAGATAGAAGGACAAGATAGGATGTATTAGTGAGGTGGCTAAGATCGGATGTATTAGTGAGGTGGGTAATATCGGCTGTATTAGATAGATGGACAAGATCGGCTGTATTAGTGAGGTGGCTAAGATCGGATGTATTAGTGAGGTGGGTAAGATCGGATGTATTAGATAGATGGACAAGATCGGATGTATTAGTGAGGTTGGTAAGATCGGATGTATTAGTGAGGTGGCTAAGATCGGTTGTATTAGTGAGGTGGCTAAGATCGGATGTATTAGTGAGGTGGGTAAGATCGGATGTATTAGATAGATGGACAAGATCGGATGTATTAGTGAGGTGGCTAAGATCGGCTGTATTAGTGAGGTGGCTAAGATCGGCTGTATTAGTGAGGTGGCTAAGATCGGATGTATTAGTGAGGTGGGTAAGATCGGATGTATTAGAAAGATGGACAAGATCGGATGTATTAGTGAGGTGGGTAAGATTGGCTGTATTAGATAGATGGACAAGATCGGATGTATTAGTGAGGTGGGTAAGATCGGATGTATTAGTTAGATGGTTAAGATCGGATGTAATAGTGAGGTGGCTAAGATCGGATGTATTAGTGAGGTGGGTAAAATCGGATGTATTAGTGAGGTGGGTAAGATCGGATGTATTAGTTAGATGGACAAGATCGGATGTATTAGTGAGGTGGGTAAGATCGGATGTATTAGTGAGGTGGGTAAGATCGGATGTATTAGTGGGGTGGCTAAGATCGGATGTATTAGTGAGGTGGGTAAGATCGGATGTATTAGTTAGATGGACAAGATCGGCTGTATTAGTGAGGTGGCTAAGATCGGATGTATTAGTGAGGTGGGTAAGATCGGATGTATTAGTGAGGTGGCTAAGATCGGATGTATTAGTGAGGTGGCTAAGATCGGATGTATTAGTGAGGTGGCTAAGATCGGCTGTGTTAGTGAGGTGACTAAGATCGGATGTATTAGTGAGGTGGCTAAGATCGGCTGTATTAGTGAGGTGGCTAAGATCGGATGTATTAGTGAGGTGGGTAAGATCGGATGTATTAGATAGATGGACAAGATCGGATGTATTAGTGAGGTGGCTAAGATCGGATGTATTAGTGAAGTGGGTAAGATTGGCTGTATTAGATAGATGGACAAGATCGGATGTATTAGTGAGGTGGGTAAGATCGGATGTATTAGTTAGATGGTTAAGATCGGATGTAATAGTGAGGTGGCTAAGATCGGATGTATTAGTGAGGTGGGTAAAATCGGATGTATTAGTGAGGTGGGTAAGATCGGATGTATTAGTTAGATGGACAAGATCGGATGTATTAGTGAGGTGGGTAAGATCGGATGTATTAGTGAGGTGGGTAAGATCGGATGTATTAGTGGGGTGGCTAAGATCGGATGTATTAGTGAGGTGGGTAAGATCGGATGTATTAGGTAGATGGACAAGATCGGCTGTATTAGTGAGGTGGCTAAGATCGGATGTATTAGTGAGGTGGGTAAGATCGGATGTATTAGTGAGGTGGCTAAGATCGGATGTATTAGTGAGGTGGCTAAGATCGGATGTATTAGTGAGGTGGCTAAGATCGGCTGTATTAGTGAGGTGACTAAGATCGGATGTATTAGTGAGGTGGCTAAGATCGGCTGTATTAGTGAGGTGGCTAAGATCGGCTGTATTAGTGAGGTGGCTCAGATCGGATGTATTAGTGAGGTGGGTAAGATCGGATGTATTAGACAGATGGACAAGATCGGATGTATTAGTGAGGTGGCTAAGATCGGCTGTATTAGTGAGGTGGCTAAGATCGGATGTATTAGTGAGGTGGCTCAGATCGGCTGTATTAGTGAGGTGGCTAAGATCGGATGTATTAGTGAGGTGGCTCAGATCGGCTGTATTAGTGAGGTGGCTATGATCGGCTGTATTAGTGAGGTGGCTAAGATCGGATGTATTAGTGAGGTGGGTAAGATCGGATGTATTAGATAGATGGACAAGATCGGATGTATTAGTGAGGTGGCTAAGATCGGATGTATTAGTGAGGTGGGTGATATCGGCTGTATTAGATAGATGGATAAGATCGGCTGTATTAGTGAGGTGGCTAAGATCGGATGTATTAGTGAGGTGGGTAAGATCGGATGTATTAGTGAGGTGGCTAACATCGGATGTATTAGTGAGGTGGCTCAGATCGGCTGTATTAGTGAGGTGGCTATGATCGGCTGTATTAGTGAGGTGGCTAAGATCGGATGTATTAGTGAGGTGGGTAAGATCGGATGTATTAGATAGATGGACAAGATCGGATGTATTAGTGAGGTGGCTAAGATCGGATGTATTAGTGAGGTGGATAATATCGGCTGTATTAGATAGATGGACAAGATCGGCTGTATTAGTGAGGTGTGTAAGACCGTATGTATTAGTTAGATGGACAAGATCGGCTGTATTAGTGAGGTTGCTAAAATCGGATGTATTAGTGAGGTGGGTAAGATCGGATGTATTAGTGAGGTGGATAAGATCGGATGTATTAGTGAGGTGGCTAAGATCGGTTGTATTAGTGAGGTGGCTAAGATCGGATGTATTAGTGAGGTGGGTAAGATCGGATGTATTAGATAGATGGACAAGATCGGATGTATTAGTGAGGTGGCTAAGATCGGCTGTATTAGTGAGGTGGCTAAGATCGACTGTATTAGTGAGGTGGCTAAGATCGGATGTATTAGTGAGGTGGGTAAGATCGGATGTATTAGATACATGGACAAGATCGGATGTATTAGTGAGGTGGCTAAGATCGGATGTATTATTGAAGTGGGTAAGATTGGCTGTATTAGATAGATGGTCACAATCGGATGTATTAGTGAGGTGGGTAAGATCGGATGTATTAGTTAGATGGTTAAGATCGGATGTATTAGTGAGGTGGCTACGATCGGATGTATTAGTGAGGTGGGTAAAATCGGATGTATTAGTGAGGTGGGTAAGATCGGATGTATTAGTTAGATGGACAAGATCGGATGTATTAGTGAGGTGGGTAAGATCGGATGTATTAGTGAGGTGGGTAAGATCGGATGTATTAGTGGGGTGGCTAAGATCGGATGTATTAGTGAGGTGGGTAAGATCGGATGTATTAGTTAGATGGACAAGATCGGCTGTATTAGTGAGGTGGCTAAGATCGGATGTATTAGTGAGGTGGGTAAGATCGGATGTATTAGTGAGGTGGCTAAGATCGGATGTATTAGTGAGGTCGCTAAGATCGGATGTATTAGTGAGGTGGCTAAGATCGGCTGTATTAGTGAGGTGACTAAGATCGGATGTATTAGTGAGGTGGCTAAGATCGGCTGTATTAGTGAGGTGGCTAAGATCGGCTGTATTAGTGAGGTGGCTCAGATCGGATGTATTAGTGAGGTGGGTAAGATCGCATGTATTAGACAGATGGACAAGATCGGATGTATTAGTGAGGTGGCTAAGATCGGATGTATTAGTGAGGTGGGTAAGATTGGCTGTATTAGTGAGGTTGCTAAGATCGGATGTATTAGTGAGGTGTGTAAGACCGGATGTATTAGTTAGATGGACAAGATCGGCTGTATTAGTGAGGTTGCTAAGATCGGATGTATTAGTGAGGTGTGTAAGACCGTATGTATTAGTTAGATGGACAAGATCGGCTGTATTAGTGAGGTTGCTAAGATCGGATGTATTAGTGAGGTGGCTAAGATCGGCTGTATTAGTGAAGTGGCTAAGATCGGCTGTATTAGTGAGGTGGCTCAGATCGGATGTATTAGTGAGGTGGGTAAGATCGGATGTATTAGACAGATGGACAAGATCGGATGTATTAGTGAGGTGGCTAAGATCGGCTGTATTAGTGAGGTGGCTAAGATCGGATGTATTAGTGAGGTGGCTCAGATCGGCTGTATTAGTGAGGTGGCTAAGATCGGATGTATTAGTGAGGTGGCTCAGATCGGCTGTATTAGTGAGGTGGCTATGATCGGCTGTATTAGTGAGGTGGCTAAGATCGGATGTATTAGTGAGGTGGGTAAGATCGGATGTATTAGATAGATGGACAAGATCGGATGTATTAGTGAGGTGGCTAAGATCGGATGTATTAGTGAGGTGGGTGATATCGGCTGTATTAGATAGATGGATAAGATCGGCTGTATTAGTGAGGTGGCTAAGATCGGATGTATTAGTGAGGTGGGTAAGATCGGATGTATTAGTGAGGTGGCTAAGATCGGATGTATTAGTGAGGTGGCTCAGATCGGCTGTATTAGTGAGGTGGCTATGATCGGCTGTATTAGTGAGGTGGCTAAGATCGGATGTATTAGTGAGGTGGGTAAGATCGGATGTATTAGATAGATGGACAAGATCGGATGTATTAGTGAGGTGGCTAAGATCGGATGTATTAGTGAGGTGGATAATATCGGCTGTATTAGATAGATGGACAAGATCGGCTGTATTAGTGAGGTGTGTAAGACCGTATGTATTAGTTAGATGGACAAGATCGGCTGTATTAGTGAGGTTGCTAAGATCGGATGTATTAGTGAGGTGGGTAAGATCGGATGTATTAGTGAGGTGGATAAGATCGGATGTATTAGGGAGGTGGCTAAGATCGGTTGTATTAGTGAGGTGGCTAAGATCGGATGTATTAGTGAGGTGGGTAAGATCGGATGTATTAGATAGATGGACAAGATCGGATGTATTAGTGAGGTGGCTAAGATCGGCTGTATTAGTGAGGTGGCTAAGATCGACTGTATTAGTGAGGTGGCTAAGATCGGATGTATTAGTGAGGTGGACAAGATCGGATGTATTAGATAGATGGACAAGATCGGATGTATTAGTGAGGTGGCTAAGATCGGATATATTATTGAAGTGGGTAAGATTGGCTGTATTAGATAGATGGACACAATCGGATGTATTAGTGAGGTGGGTAAGATCGGATGTATTAGTTAGATGGTTAAGATCGGATGTATTAGTGAGGTGGCTACGATCGGATGTATTAGTGAGGTGGGTAAAATCGGATGTATTAGTGAGGTGGGTAAGATCGGATGTATTAGTTAGATGGACAAGATCGGATGTATTAGTGAGGTGGGTTAGATCGGATGTATTAGTGAGGTGGGTAAGATCGGATGTATTAGTGGGGTGGCTAAGATCGGATGTATTAGTGAGGTGGGTAAGATCGGATGTATTAGTTAGATGGACAAGATCGGCTGTATTAGTGAGGTGGCTAAGATCGGATGTATTAGTGAGGTGGGTAAGATCGGATGTATTAGTGAGGTGGCTAAGATCGGATGTATTAGTGAGGTCGCTAAGATCGGATGTATTAGTGAGGTGGCTAAGATCGGCTGTATTAGTGAGGTGACTAAGATCGGATGTATTAGTGAGGTGGCTAAGATCGGCTGTATTAGTGAGGTGGCTAAGATCGGCTGTATTAGTGAGGTGGCTAAGATCGGCTGTATTAGTGAGGTGGCTAAGATCGGCTGTATTAGTGAGGTGGCTCAGATCGGATGTATTAGTGAGGTGGGTAAGATCGCATGTATTAGACAGATGGACAAGATCGGATGTATTAGTGAGGTGGCTAAGATCGGATGTATTAGTGAGGTGGGTAAGATTGGCTGTATTAGTGAGGTTGCTAAGATCGGATGTATTAGTGAGGTGTGTAAGACCGGATGTATTAGTTAGATGGACAAGATCGGCTGTATTAGTGAGGTTGCTAAGATCGGATGTATTAGTGAGGTGTGTAAGACCGTATGTATTAGTTAGATGGACAAGATCGGCTGTATTAGTGAGGTTGCTAAGATCGGATGTATTAGTGAGGTGGCTAAGATCGGCTGTATTAGTGAAGTGGCTAAGATCGGATGTATTAGTGAGGTGGCTCAGATCGGCTGTATTAGTGAGGTGGCTAAGATCGGATGTATTAGTGAGGTGGCTCAGATCGGCTGTATTAGTGAGGTGGCTATGATCGGCTGTATTAGTGAGGTGGCTAAGATCGGATGTATTAGTGAGGTGGGTAAGATCGGATGTATTAGATAGATGGACAAGATCGGATGTATTAGTGAGGTGGCTAAGATCGGATGTATTAGTGAGGTGGGTAATATCGGCTGTATTAGATAGATGGACAAGATCGGCTGTATTAGTGACGTGGCTAAGATCGGATGTATTAGTGAGGTGGGTAAGATCGGATGTATTAGTGAGGTGGCTAAGATCGGATGTATTAGTGAGGTGGCTCAGATCGGCTGTATTAGTGAGGTGGCTATGATCGGCTGTATTAGTGAGGTGGCTAAGATCGGATGTATTAGTGAGGTGGGTAAGATCGGATGTATTAGATAGATGGACAAGATCGGATGTATTAGTGAGGTGGCTAAGATCGGATGTATTAGTGAGGTGGGTAATATCGGCTGTATTAGATAGATGGACAAGATCGGCTGTATTAGTGAGGTGGCTAAGATCGGATGTATTAGTGAGGTGGGTAAGATCGGATGTATTAGATAGATGGACAAGATCGGATGTATTAGTGAGGTGGGTAAGATCGGATGTATTAGTGAGGTGGATAAGATCGGATGTATTAGTGAGGTGGCTAAGATCGGTTGTATTAGTGAGGTGGCTAAGATCGGATGTATTAGTGAGGTGGGTAAGATCGGATGTATTAGATAGATGGACAAGATCGGATGTATTAGTGAGGTGGCTAAGATCGGCTGTATTAGTGAGGTGGCTAAGATCGGCTGTATTAGTGAGGTGGCTAAGATCGGATGTATTAGTGAGGTGGGTAAGATCGGATGTATTAGATAGATGGACAAGATCGGATGTATTAGTGAGGTGGGTAAGATCGGATGTATTAGTGAGGTGGGTAAGATCGGATGTTTTAGTGGGGTGGCTAAGATCGGATGTATTAGTGAGGTGGGTAAGATCGGATGTATTAGTTAGATGGACAAGATCGGCTGTATTAGTGAGGTGACTAAGATCGGATGTATTAGTTAGATGGAAAAGATCGGATGTTTTAGTGAGGTGGGTAAGATCGGATGTATTAGTGAGGTGGGTAAGATCGGATGTATTAGTGGGGTGGCTAAGATCGGATGTATTAGTGAGGTGGCTAAGATCGGATGTATTAGTGAGGTGGGTAAGATCGGATGTATTAGTTAGATGGACAAGTTCGGCTGTATTAGTGAGGTGACTAAGATCGGATGTATTAGTTAGATGGACAAGATCGGATGTATTAGTGAGGTGGGTAAGATCGGATGTATTAGTGAGGTGGGTAAGATCGGATGTATTAGTGGGGTGGCTAAGATCGGATGTATTAGTGAGGTGGCTAAGATCGGATGTATTAGTGAGGTGGGTAAAATCGGATGTATTAGTGAGGTGGGTAAGATCGGATGTATTAGTTAGATGGACAAGATCGGATGTATTAGTGAGGTGGGTAAGATCGGATGTATTAGTGAGGTTGGTAAGATCGGATGTTTTAGTGTGGTGGCTAAGATCGGATGTATTAGTGAGGTGGGTAAGATCGGATGTATTAGTTAGATGGACAAGATCGGCTGTATTAGTGAGGTGACTAAGATCGGATGTATTAGTTAGATGGACAAGATCGGATGTATTAGTGAGGTGGATAAGATCGGATGTATTAGTGAGGTGGGTAAGATCGGATGTATTAGTGGGGTGGCTAAGATCGGATGTATTAGTGAGGTGGGTAAGATCGGATGTATTAGTTAGATGGACAAGATCGGCTGTATTAGTGAGGTGACTAAGATCGGATGTATTAGTTAGATGGACAAGATCGGATGTATTAGTGAGGTGACTAAGATCGGCTGTATTAGTGAGGTGACTAAGATCGGATGTATTAGTTAGATGGACAAGATCGGATGTATTAGTGAGGTGACTAAGATCGGATGTATTAGTGAGGTGACTAAGATCGGATGTATTAGAGAGGTGACTAAGATCGGATGTATTAGTGAGGTGGGTAAGATCGGATGTATTAGTGAGGTGGGTAAGATTGGCTGTATTAGTTAGATGGACAAGATCGGATGTATTAGTGAGGTGGGTAAGATCGGATGTATTAGTGAGGTGGGTAAGATCGGATGTATTAGTGAGGTGACTAAGATCGGATGTATTAGTGAGGTGGGTAAGATCGGATGTATTAGTGAGGTGGGTAAGATTGGCTGTATTAGTTAGATGGACAAGATCGGATGTATTAGTGAGGTGGGTAAGATTGGCTGTATTAGTTAGATGGACAAGATCGGATGTATTAGTGAGGTGGGTAAGATCGGATGTATTAGTTAGATGGACAAGATCGGATGTATTAGTGAGGTGGCTAAGATCGGATGTATTAGTGAGGTGACTAAGATCGGATGTATTAGTGAGGTGGCTAAGATCGGATGTATTAGTGAGGTGGCTAAGATCGGCTGTATTAGTGAGGTGGCTAAGATCGGCTGTATTAGTGAGGTGGCTAAGATCGGCTGTATTAGTGAGGTGGCTAAGATCGGATGTATTAGTGAGGTGGCTAAGATCGGCTGTATTAGTGAGGTGGCTAAAATCGGCTGTATTAGTGAGGTGGCTAAGATCGGATGTATTAGTGAGGTGGGTAAGATTGGCTGTATTAGTGAGGTTGCTAAGATCGGATGTATTAGTGAGGTGTGTAAGACCGGATGTATTAGTTAGATGGACAAGATCGGATGTATTAGTGAGGTGGCTCAGATCGGATGTATTAGTGAGGTGGGTAAGATCGGATGTATTAGACAGATGGACAAGATCGGATGTATTAGTGAGGTGGCTAAGATCGGATGTATTAGTGAGGTGGGTAAGATTGGCTGTATTAGTGAGGTTGCTAAGATCGGATGTATTAGTGAGGTGGGTAAGATTGGCTGTATTAGTGAGGTTGCTAAGATCGGATGTATTAGTGAGGTGTGTAAGACCGGATGTATTAGTTAGATGGACAAGATCGGCTGTATTAGTGAGGTTGCTAAGATCGGATGTATTA
The DNA here is from genome assembly GCA_963921405.1 of Cepaea hortensis. Classification (NCBI taxonomy): domain Eukaryota; kingdom Metazoa; phylum Mollusca; class Gastropoda; order Stylommatophora; family Helicidae; genus Cepaea; species Cepaea hortensis. The sequence continues at coordinate 7,287,218 of OY992888.1, read as the reverse complement.
GTGAGGTGTGTAAGACCGGATGTATTAGTTAGATGGACAAGATCGGCTGTATTAGTAAGGTTGCTAAGATCGGATGTATTAGTGAGGTGGCTAAGATCGGCTGTATTAGTGAGGTGGCTAAGATCGGATGTATTAGTGAGGTGGCTCAGATCGGCTGTATTAGTGAGGTGGCTAAGATCGGATGTATTAGTGAGGTGGCTCAGATCGGCTGTATTAGTGAGGTGGCTATGATCGGCTGTATTAGTGAGGTGGCTAAGATCGGATGTATTAGTGAGGTGGGTAAGATCGGATGTATTAGATAGATGGACAAGATCGGATGTATTAGTGAGGTGGCTAAGATCGGATGTATTAGTGAGGTGGGTAATATCGGCTGTATTAGATAGATGGACAAGATCGGCTGTATTAGTGAGGTGGCTAAGATCGGATGTATTAGTGAGGTGGGTAAGATCGGATGTATTAGTGAGGTGGCTAAGATCGGATGTATTAGTGAGGAGGCTCAGATCGGCTGTATTAGTGAGGTGGCTATGATCGGCTGTATTAGTGAGGTGGCTAAGATCGGATGTATTAGTGAGGTGGGTAAGATCGGATGTATTAGATAGATGGACAAGATAGGATGTATTAGTGAGGTGGCTAAGATCGGATGTATTAGTGAGGTGGGTAATATCGGCTGTATTAGATAGATGGACAAGATCGGCTGTATTAGTGAGGTGGCTAAGATCGGATGTATTAGTGAGGTGGGTAAGATCGGATGTATTAGATAGATGGACAAGATCGGATGTATTAGTGAGGTTGGTAAGATCGGATCTATTAGTGAGGTGGCTAAGATCGGTTGTATTAGTGAGGTGGCTAAGATCGGATGTATTAGTGAGGTGTTTAAGATCGGATGTATTAGATAGATGGACAAGATCGGATGTATTAGTGAGGTGGCTAAGATCGGCTGTATTAGTGAGGTGGCTAAGATCGGCTGTATTAGTGAGGTGGCTAAGATCGGATGTATTAGTGAGGTGGGTAAGATCGGATGTATTAGATAGATGGACAAGATCGGATGTATTAGTGAGGTGGGTAAGATTGGCTGTATTAGATAGATGGACAAGATCGGATGTATTAGTGAGGTGGGTAAGATCGGATGTATTAGTTAGATGGTTAAGATCGGATGTAATAGTGAGGTGGCTAAGATCGGATGTATTAGTGAGGTGGGTAAAATCGGATGTATTAGTGAGGTGGGTAAGATCGGATGTATTAGTTAGATGGACAAGATCGGATGTATTAGTGAGGTGGGTAAGATCGGATGTATTAGTGAGGTGGGTAAGATCGGATGTATTAGTGGGGTGGCTAAGATCGGATGTATTAGTGAGGTGGGTAAGATCGGATGTATTAGATAGATGGACAAGGTCGGATGTATTAGTGAGGTGGCTAAGATCGGATGTATTAGTGAGGTGGGTAATATCGGCTGTATTAGATAGATGGACAAGATCGGCTGTATTAGTGAGGTGGCTAAGATCGGATGTATTAGTGAGGTGGGTAAGATCGGATGTATTAGTGAGGTGGCTAAGATCGGATGTATTAGTGAGGAGGCTCAGATCGGCTGTATTAGTGAGGTGGCTATGATCGGCTGTATTAGTGAGGTGGCTAAGATCGGATGTATTAGTGAGGTGGGTAAGATCGGATGTATTAGATAGATGGACAAGATAGGATGTATTAGTGAGGTGGCTAAGATCGGATGTATTAGTGAGGTGGGTAATATCGGCTGTATTAGATAGATGGACAAGATCGGCTGTATTAGTGAGGTGGCTAAGATCGGATGTATTAGTGAGGTGGGTAAGATCGGATGTATTAGATAGATGTACAAGATCGGATGTATTAGTGAGGTTGGTAAGATCGGATGTATTAGTGAGGTGGCTAAGATCGGTTGTATTAGTGAGGTGGCTAAGATCGGATGTATTAGTGAGGTGGGTAAGATCGGATGTATTAGATAGATGGACAAGATCGGATGTATTAGTGAGGTGGCTAAGATCGGCTGTATTAGTGAGGTGGCTAAGATCGCCTGTATTAGTGAGGTGGCTAAGATCGGATGTATTAGTGAGGTGGGTAAGATCGGATGTATTAGATAGATGGACAAGATCGGATGTATTAGTGAGGTGGGTAAGATTGGCTGTATTAGATAGATGGACAAGATCGGATGTATTAGTGAGGTGGGTAAGATCGGATGTATTAGTTAGATGGTTAAGATCGGATGTAATAGTGAGGTGGCTAAGATCGGATGTATTAGTGAGGTGGGTAAAATCGGATGTATTAGTGAGGTGGGTAAGATCGGATGTATTAGTTAGATGGACAAGATCGGATGTATTAGTGAGGTGGGTAAGATCGGATGTATTAGTGAGGTGGGTAAGATCGGATGTATTAGTGGGGTGGCTAAGATCGGATGTATTAGTGAGGTGGGTAAGATCGGATGTATTAGTTAGATGGACAAGATCGGCTGTATTAGTGAGGTGGCTAAGATCGGATGTATTAGTGAGGTGGCTAAGATCGGATGTATTAGTGAGGTGGCTAAGATCGGATGTATTAGTGAGGTGGCTAAGATCGGATGTATTAGTGAGGTGGCTAAGATCGGCTGTATTAGTGAGGTGACTAAGATCGGATGTATTAGTGAGGTGGCTAAGATCGGCTGTATTAGTGAGGTGGCTAAGATTGGATGTATTAGTGAGGTGGGTAAGATCGGATGTATTAGATAGATGGACAAGATCGGATGTATTAGTGAGGTGGCTAAGATCGGATGTATTAGTGAAGTGGGTAAGATTGGCTGTATTAGATAGATGGACAAGATCGGATGTATTAGTGAGGTGGGTAAGATCGGATGTATTAGTTAGATGGTTAAGATCGGATGTAATAGTGAGGTGGCTAAGATCGGATGTATTAGTGAGGTGGGTAAAATCGGATGTATTAGTGAGGTGGGTAAGATCGGATGTATTAGTTAGATGGACAAGATCGGATGTATTAGTGAGGTGGGTAAGATCGGATGTATTAGTGAGGTGGGTAAGATCGGATGTATTAGTGGGGTGGCTAAGATCGGATGTATTAGTGAGGTGGGTAAGATCGGATGTATTAGTTAGATGGACAAGATCGGCTGTATTAGTGAGGTGGCTAAGATCGGATGTATTAGTGAGGTGGGTAAGATCGGATGTATTAGTGAGGTGGCTAAGATCGGATGTATTAGTGAGGTGGCTAAGATCGGATGTATTAGTGAGGTGGCTAAGATCGGCTGTATTAGTGAGGTGACTAAGATCGGATGTATTAGTGAGGTGGCTAAGATCGGCTGTATTAGTGAGGTGGCTAAGATCGGCTGTATTAGTGAGGTGGCTCAGATCGGATGTATTAGTGAGGTGGGTAAGATCGGATGTATTAGACAGATGGACAAGATCGGATGTATTAGTGAGGTGGCTAAGATCGGCTGTATTAGTGAGGTGGCTAAGATCGGATGTATTAGTGAGGTGGCTCAGATCGGCTGTATTAGTGAGGTGGCTAAGATCGGATGTATTAGTGAGGTGGCTCAGATCGGCTGTATTAGTGAGGTGGCTATGATCGGCTGTATTAGTGAGGTGGCTAAGATCGGATGTATTAGTGAGGTGGGTAAGATCGGATGTATTAGATAGATGGACAAGATCGGATGTATTAGTGAGGTGGCTAAGATCGGATGTATTAGTGAGGTGGGTGATATCGGCTGTATTAGATAGATGGATAAGATCGGCTGTATTAGTGAGGTGGCTAAGATCGGATGTATTAGTGAGGTGGGTAAGATCGGATGTATTAGTGAGTTGGCTAAGATCGGATGTATTAGTGAGGTGGCTCAGATCGGCTGTATTAGTGAGGTGGCTATGATCGGCTGTATTAGTGAGGTGGCTAAGATCGGATGTATTAGTGAGGTGGGTAAGATCGGATGTATTAGATAGATGGACAAGATCGGATGTATTAGTGAGGTGGCTAAGATCGGATGTATTAGTGAGGTGGGTAATATCGGCTGTATTAGATAGATGGACAAGATCGGCTGTATTAGTGAGGTGGCTAAGATCGGATGTATTAGTGAGGTGCGTAAGATCGGATGTATTAGATAGATGGACAAGATCGGATGTATTAGTGAGGTGGGTAAGATCGGATGTATTAGTGAGGTGGATAAGATCGGATGTATTAGTGAGGTGGCTAAGATCGGTTGTATTAGTGAGGTGGCTAAGATCGGATGTATTAGTGAGGTGGGTAAGATCGGATGTATTAGATAGATGGACAAGATCGGATGTATTAGTGAGGTGGCTAAGATCGGCTGTATTAGTGAGGTGGCTAAGATCGACTGTATTAGTGAGGTGGCTAAGATCGGATGTATTAGTGAGGTGGGTAAGATCGGATGTATTAGATAGATGGACAAGATCGGATGTATTAGTGAGGTGGCTAAGATCGGATGTATTATTGAAGTGGGTAAGATTGGCTGTATTAGATAGATGGACACAATCGGATGTATTAGTGAGGTGGGTAAGATCGGATGTATTAGTTAGATGGTTAAGATCGGATGTATTGGTGAGGTGGCTACGATCGGATGTATTAGTGAGGTGGGTAAAATCGGATGTATTAGTGAGGTGGGTAAGATCGGATGTATTAGTTAGATGGACAAGATCGGATGTATTAGTGAGGTGGGTAAGATCGGATGTATTAGTGAGGTGGGTAAGATCGGATGTATTAGTGGGGTGGCTAAGATCGGATGTATTAGTGAGGTGGCTAAGATCGGCTGTATTAGTGAGGTGGCTATGATCGGTTGTATTAGTGAGGTGGCTAAGATCGGATGTATTAGTGAGGTGGGTAAGATCGGATGTATTAGATAGAAGGACAAGATAGGATGTATTAGTGAGGTGGCTAAGATCGGATGTATTAGTGAGGTGGGTAATATCGGCTGTATTAGATAGATGGACAAGATCGGCTGTATTAGTGAGGTGGCTAAGATCGGATGTATTAGTGAGGTGGGTAAGATCGGATGTATTAGATAGATGGACAAGATCGGATGTATTAGTGAGGTGGGTAAGATCGGATGTATTAGTGAGGTGGGTAAGATCGGATGTATTAGTGGGGTGGCTAAGATCGGATGTATTAGTGAGGTGGGTAAGATCGGATGTATTAGTTAGATGGACAAGATCGGCTGTATTAGTGAGGTGGCTAAGATCGGATGTATTAGTGAGGTGGGTAAGATCGGATGTATTAGTGAGGTGGCTAAGATCGGATGTATTAGTGAGGTGGCTAAGATCGGATGTATTAGTGAGGTGGCTAAGATCGGATGTATTAGTGAGGTGGCTAAGATCGGCTGTATTAGTGAGGTGGCTAAGATCGGCTGTATTAGTGAGGTGGCTAAGATCGGCTGTATTAGTGAGGTGGCTCAGATCGGATGTATTAGTGAGGTGGGTAAGATCGGATGTATTAGACAGATGGACAAGATCGGATGTATTAGTGAGGTGGCTAAGATCGGCTGTATTAGTGAGGTGGCTAAGATCGGATGTATTAGTGAGGTGGCTCAGATCGGCTGTATTAGTGAGGTGGCTAAGATCGGATGTATTAGTGAGGTGGCTCAGATCGGCTGTATTAGTGAGGTGGCTATGATCGGCTGTATTAGTGAGGTGGCTAAGATCGGATGTATTAGTGAGGTGGGTAAGATCGGATGTATTAGATAGATGGACAAGATCGGATGTATTAGTGAGGTGGCTAAGATCGGATGTATTAGTGAGGTGGGTGATATCGGCTGTATTAGATAGATGGATAAGATCGGCTGTATTAGTGAGGTGGCTAAGATCGGATGTATTAGTGAGGTGGGTAAGATCGGATGTATTAGTGAGTTGGCTAAGATCGGATGTATTAGTGAGGTGGCTCAGATCGGCTGTATTAGTGAGGTGGCTATGATCGGCTGTATTAGTGAGGTGGCTAAGATCGGATGTGTTAGTGAGGTGGGTAAGATCGGATGTATTAGATAGATGGACAAGATCGGATGTATTAGTGAGGTGGCTAAGATCGGATGTATTAGTGAGGTGGGTAATATCGGCTGTATTAGATAGATGGACAAGATCGGCTGTATTAGTGAGGTGGCTAAGATCGGATGTATTAGTGAGGTGCGTAAGATCGGATGTATTAGATAGATGGACAAGATCGGATGTATTAGTGAGGTGGGTAAGATCGGATGTATTAGTGAGGTGGATAAGATCGGATGTATTAGTGAGGTGGCTAAGATCGGTTGTATTAGTGAGGTGGCTAAGATCGGATGTATTAGTGAGGTGGGTAAGATCGGATGTATTAGATAGATGGACAAGATCGGATGTATTAGTGAGGTGGCTAAGATCGGCTGTATTAGTGAGGTGGCTAAGATCGACTGTATTAGTGAGGTGGCTAAGATCGGATGTATTAGTGAGGTGGGTAAGATCGGATGTATTAGATAGATGGACAAGATCGGATGTGTTAGTGAGGTGGCTAAGATCGGATGTATTATTGAAGTGGGTAAGATTGGCTGTATTAGATAGATGGACACAATCGGATGTATTAGTGAGGTGGGTAAGATCGGATGTATTAGTTAGATGGTTAAGATCGGATGTATTGGTGAGGTGGCTACGATCGGATGTATTAGTGAGGTGGGTAAAATCGGATGTATTAGTGAGGTGGGTAAGATCGGATGTATTAGTTAGATGGACAAGATCGGATGTATTAGTGAGGTGAGTAAGATCGGATGTATTAGTGAGGTGGGTAAGATCGGATGTATTAGTGGGGTGGCTAAGATCGGATGTATTAGTGAGGTGGCTAAGATCGGCTGTATTAGTGAGGTGGCTATGATCGGTTGTATTAGTGAGGTGGCTAAGATCGGATGTATTAGTGAGGTGGGTAAGATCGGATGTATTAGATAGAAGGACAAGATAGGATGTATTAGTGAGGTGGCTAAGATCGGATGTATTAGTGAGGTGGGTAATATCGGCTGTATTAGATAGATGGACAAGATCGGCTGTATTAGTGAGGTGGCTAAGATCGGATGTATTAGTGAGGTGGGTAAGATCGGATGTATTAGATAGATGGACAAGATCGGATGTATTAGTGAGGTTGGTAAGATCGGATGTATTAGTGAGGTGGCTAAGATCGGTTGTATTAGTGAGGTGGCTAAGATTGGATGTATTAGTGAGGTGGGTAAGATCGGATGTATTAGATAGATGGACAAGATCGGATGTATTAGTGAGGTGGCTAAGATCGGCTGTATTAGTGAGGTGGCTAAGATCGGCTGTATTAGTGAGGTGGCTAAGATCGAATGTATTAGTGAGGTGGGTAAGATCGGATGTATTAGATAGATGGACAAGATCGGATGTATTAGTGAGGTGGGTAAGATTGGCTGTATTAGATAGATGGACAAGATCGGATGTATTAGTGAGGTGGGTAAGATCGGATGTATTAGTTAGATGGTTAAGATCGGATGTAATAGTGAGGTGGCTAAGATCGGATGTATTAGTGAGGTGGGTAAAATCGGATGTATTAGTGAGGTGGGTAAGATCGGATGTATTAGTTAGATGGACAAGATCGGATGTATTAGTGAGGTGGGTAAGATCGGATGTATTAGTGAGGTGGGTAAGATCGGATGTATTAGTGGGGTGGCTAAGATCGGATGTATTAGTGAGGTGGCTAAGATCGGCTGTATTAGTGAGGTGGCTAAGATCGGCTGTATTAGTGAGGTGGCTCAGATCGGATGTATTAGTGAGGTGGGTAAGATCGGATGTATTAGACAGATGGACAAGATCGGATGTATTAGTGAGGTGGCTAAGATCGGCTGTATTAGTGAGGTGGCTAAGATCGGATGTATTAGTGAGGTGGCTCAGATCGGCTGTATTAGTGAGGTGGCTAAGATCGGATGTATTAGTGAGGTGGCTCAGATCGGCTGTATTAGTGAGGTGGCTATGATCGGCTGTATTAGTGAGGTGGCTAAGATCGGATGTATTAGTGAGGTGGGTAAGATCGGATGTATTAGATAGATGGACAAGATCGGATGTATTAGTGAGGTGGCTAAGATCGGATGTATTAGTGAGGTGGGTGATATCGGCTGTATTAGATAGATGGATAAGATCGGCTGTATTAGTGAGGTGGCTAAGATCGGATGTATTAGTGAGGTGGGTAAGATCGGATGTATTAGTGAGTTGGCTAAGATCGGATGTATTAGTGAGGTGGCTCAGATCGGCTGTATTAGTGAGGTGGCTATGATCGGCTGTATTAGTGAGGTGGCTAAGATCGGATGTATTAGTGAGGTGGGTAAGATCGGATGTATTAGATAGATGGACAAGATCGGATGTATTAGTGAGGTGGCTAAGATCGGATGTATTAGTGAGGTGGGTACTATCGGCTGTATTAGATAGATGGACAAGATCGGCTGTATTAGTGAGGTGGCTAAGATCGGATGTATTAGTGAGGTGCGTAAGATCGGATGTATTAGATAGATGGACAAGATCGGATGTATTAGTGAGGTGGGTAAGATCGGATGTATTAGTGAGGTGGATAAGATCGGATGTATTAGTGAGGTGGCTAAGATCGGTTGTATTAGTGAGGTGGCTAAGATCGGATGTATTAGTGAGGTGGGTAAGATCGGATGTATTAGATAGATGGACAAGATCGGATGTATTAGTGAGGTGGCTAAGATCGGCTGTATTAGTGAGGTGGCTAAGATCGACTGTATTAGTGAGGTGGCTAAGATCGGATGTATTAGTGAGGTGGGTAAGATCGGATGTATTAGATAGATGGACAAGATCGGATGTATTAGTGAGGTGGCTAAGATCGGATGTATTATTGAAGTGGGTAAGATTGGCTGTATTAGATAGATGGACACAATCGGATGTATTAGTGAGGTGGGTAAGATCGGATGTATTAGTTAGATGGTTAAGATCGGATGTATTAGTGAGGTGGCTACGATCGGATGTATTAGTGAGGTGGGTAAAATCGGATGTATTAGTGAGGTGGGTAAGATCGGATGTATTAGTTAGATGGACAAGATCGGATGTATTAGTGAGGTGGGTAAGATCGGATGTATTAGTGAGGTGGGTAAGATCGGATGTATTAGTGGGGTGGCTAAGATCGGATGTATTAGTGAGGCGGCTAAGATCGGCTGTATTAGTGAGGTGGCTATGATCGGCTGTATTAGTGAGGTGGCTAAGATCGGATGTATTAGTGAGGTGGGTAAGATCGGATGTATTAGATAGAAGGACAAGATAGGATGTATTAGTGAGGTGGCTAAGATCGGATGTATTAGTGAGGTGGGTAATATCGGCTGTATTAGATAGATGGACAAGATCGGCTGTATTAGTGAGGTGGCTAAGATCGGATGTATTAGTGAGGTGGGTAAGATCGGATGTATTAGATAGATGGACAAGATCGGATGTATTAGTGAGGTTGGTAAGATCGGATGTATTAGTGAGGTGGCTAAGATCGGTTGTATTAGTGAGGTGGCTAAGATCGGATGTATTAGTGAGGTGGGTAAGATCGGATGTATTAGATAGATGGACAAGATCGGATGTATTAGTGAGGTGGCTAAGATCGGCTGTATTAGTGAGGTGGCTAAAATCGGCTGTATTAGTGAGGTGGCTAAGATCGGATGTATTAGTGAGGTGGGTAAGATCGGATGTATTAGAAAGATGGACAAGATCGGATGTATTAGTGAGGTGGGTAAGATTGGCTGTATTAGATAGATGGACAAGATCGGATGTATTAGTGAGGTGGGTAAGATCGGATGTATTAGTTAGATGGTTAAGATCGGATGTAATAGTGAGGTGGCTAAGATCGGATGTATTAGTGAGGTGGGTAAAATCGGATGTATTAGTGAGGTGGGTAAGATCGGATGTATTAGTTAGATGGACAAGATCGGATGTATTAGTGAGGTGGGTAAGATCGGATGTATTAGTGAGGTGGGTAAGATCGGATGTATTAGTGGGGTGGCTAAGATCGGATGTATTAGTGAGGTGGGTAAGATCGGATGTATTAGTTAGATGGACAAGATCGGCTGTATTAGTGAGGTGGCTAAGATCGGATGTATTAGTGAGGTGGGTAAGATCGGATGTATTAGTGAGGTGGCTAAGATCGGATGTATTAGTGAGGTGGCTAAGATCGGATGTATTAGTGAGGTGGCTAAGATCGGCTGTGTTAGTGAGGTGACTAAGATCGGATGTATTAGTGAGGTGGCTAAGATCGGCTGTATTAGTGAGGTGGCTAAGATCGGATGTATTAGTGAGGTGGGTAAGATCGGATGTATTAGATAGATGGACAAGATCGGATGTATTAGTGAGGTGGCTAAGATCGGATGTATTAGTGAAGTGGGTAAGATTGGCTGTATTAGATAGATGGACAAGATCGGATGTATTAGTGAGGTGGGTAAGATCGGATGTATTAGTTAGATGGTTAAGATCGGATGTAATAGTGAGGTGGCTAAGATCGGATGTATTAGTGAGGTGGGTAAAATCGGATGTATTAGTGAGGTGGGTAAGATCGGATGTATTAGTTAGATGGACAAGATCGGATGTATTAGTGAGGTGGGTAAGATCGGATGTATTAGTGAGGTGGGTAAGATCGGATGTATTAGTGGGGTGGCTAAGATCGGATGTATTAGTGAGGTGGGTAAGATCGGATGTATTAGGTAGATGGACAAGATCGGCTGTATTAGTGAGGTGGCTAAGATCGGATGTATTAGTGAGGTGGGTAAGATCGGATGTATTAGTGAGGTGGCTAAGATCGGATGTATTAGTGAGGTGGCTAAGATCGGATGTATTAGTGAGGTGGCTAAGATCGGCTGTATTAGTGAGGTGACTAAGATCGGATGTATTAGTGAGGTGGCTAAGATCGGCTGTATTAGTGAGGTGGCTAAGATCGGCTGTATTAGTGAGGTGGCTCAGATCGGATGTATTAGTGAGGTGGGTAAGATCGGATGTATTAGACAGATGGACAAGATCGGATGTATTAGTGAGGTGGCTAAGATCGGCTGTATTAGTGAGGTGGCTAAGATCGGATGTATTAGTGAGGTGGCTCAGATCGGCTGTATTAGTGAGGTGGCTAAGATCGGATGTATTAGTGAGGTGGCTCAGATCGGCTGTATTAGTGAGGTGGCTATGATCGGCTGTATTAGTGAGGTGGCTAAGATCGGATGTATTAGTGAGGTGGGTAAGATCGGATGTATTAGATAGATGGACAAGATCGGATGTATTAGTGAGGTGGCTAAGATCGGATGTATTAGTGAGGTGGGTGATATCGGCTGTATTAGATAGATGGATAAGATCGGCTGTATTAGTGAGGTGGCTAAGATCGGATGTATTAGTGAGGTGGGTAAGATCGGATGTATTAGTGAGGTGGCTAAGATCGGATGTATTAGTGAGGTGGCTCAGATCGGCTGTATTAGTGAGGTGGCTATGATCGGCTGTATTAGTGAGGTGGCTAAGATCGGATGTATTAGTGAGGTGGGTAAGATCGGATGTATTAGATAGATGGACAAGATCGGATGTATTAGTGAGGTGGCTAAGATCGGATGTATTAGTGAGGTGGATAATATCGGCTGTATTAGATAGATGGACAAGATCGGCTGTATTAGTGAGGTGTGTAAGACCGTATGTATTAGTTAGATGGACAAGATCGGCTGTATTAGTGAGGTTGCTAAAATCGGATGTATTAGTGAGGTGGGTAAGATCGGATGTATTAGTGAGGTGGATAAGATCGGATGTATTAGTGAGGTGGCTAAGATCGGTTGTATTAGTGAGGTGGCTAAGATCGGATGTATTAGTGAGGTGGGTAAGATCGGATGTATTAGATAGATGGACAAGATCGGATGTATTAGTGAGGTGGCTAAGATCGGCTGTATTAGTGAGGTGGCTAAGATCGACTGTATTAGTGAGGTGGCTAAGATCGGATGTATTAGTGAGGTGGGTAAGATCGGATGTATTAGATAGATGGACAAGATCGGATGTATTAGTGAGGTGGCTAAGATCGGATGTATTATTGAAGTGGGTAAGATTGGCTGTATTAGATAGATGGTCACAATCGGATGTATTAGTGAGGTGGGTAAGATCGGATGTATTAGTTAGATGGTTAAGATCGGATGTATTAGTGAGGTGGCTACGATCGGATGTATTAGTGAGGTGGGTAAAATCGGATGTATTAGTGAGGTGGGTAAGATCGGATGTATTAGTTAGATGGACAAGATCGGATGTATTAGTGAGGTGGGTAAGATCGGATGTATTAGTGAGGTGGGTAAGATCGGATGTATTAGTGGGGTGGCTAAGATCGGATGTATTAGTGAGGTGGGTAAGATCGGATGTATTAGTTAGATGGACAAGATCAGCTGTATTAGTGAGGTGGCTAAGATCGGATGTATTAGTGAGGTGGGTAAGATCGGATGTATTAGTGAGGTGGCTAAGATCGGATGTATTAGTGAGGTCGCTAAGATCGGATGTATTAGTGAGGTGGCTAAGATCGGCTGTATTAGTGAGGTGACTAAGATCGGATGTATTAGTGAGGTGGCTAAGATCGGCTGTATTAGTGAGGTGGCTAAGATCGGCTGTATTAGTGAGGTGGCTCAGATCGGATGTATTAGTGAGGTGGGTAAGATCGCATGTATTAGACAGATGGACAAGATCGGATGTATTAGTGAGGTGGCTAAGATCGGATGTATTAGTGAGGTGGGTAAGATTGGCTGTATTAGTGAGGTTGCTAAGATCGGATGTATTAGTGAGGTGTGTAAGACCGGATGTATTAGTTAGATGGACAAGATCGGCTGTATTAGTGAGGTTGCTAAGATCGGATGTATTAGTGAGGTGTGTAAGACCGTATGTATTAGTTAGATGGACAAGATCGGCTGTATTAGTGAGGTTGCTAAGATCGGATGTATTAGTGAGGTGGCTAAGATCGGCTGTATTAGTGAAGTGGCTAAGATCGGCTGTATTAGTGAGGTGGCTCAGATCGGATGTATTAGTGAGGTGGGTAAGATCGGATGTATTAGACAGATGGACAAGATCGGATGTATTAGTGAGGTGGCTAAGATCGGCTGTATTAGTGAGGTGGCTAAGATCGGATGTATTAGTGAGGTGGCTCAGATCGGCTGTATTAGTGAGGTGGCTAAGATCGGATGTATTAGTGAGGTGGCTCAGATCGGCTGTATTAGTGAGGTGGCTATGATCGGCTGTATTAGTGAGGTGGCTAAGATCGGATGTATTAGTGAGGTGGGTAAGATCGGATGTATTAGATAGATGGACAAGATCGGATGTATTAGTGAGGTGGCTAAGATCGGATGTATTAGTGAGGTGGGTGATATCGGCTGTATTAGATAGATGGATAAGATCGGCTGTATTAGTGAGGTGGCTAAGATCGGATGTATTAGTGAGGTGGGTAAGATCGGATGTATTAGTGAGGTGGCTAAGATCGGATGTATTAGTGAGGTGGCTCAGATCGGCTGTATTAGTGAGGTGGCTATGATCGGCTGTATTAGTGAGGTGGCTAAGATCGGATGTATTAGTGAGGTGGGTAAGATCGGATGTATTAGATAGATGGACAAGATCGGATGTATTAGTGAGGTGGCTAAGATCGGATGTATTAGTGAGGTGGATAATATCGGCTGTATTAGATAGATGGACAAGATCGGCTGTATTAGTGAGGTGTGTAAGACCGTATGTATTAGTTAGATGGACAAGATCGGCTGTATTAGTGAGGTTGCTAAGATCGGATGTATTAGTGAGGTGGGTAAGATCGGATGTATTAGTGAGGTGGATAAGATCGGATGTATTAGGGAGGTGGCTAAGATCGGTTGTATTAGTGAGGTGGCTAAGATCGGATGTATTAGTGAGGTGGGTAAGATCGGATGTATTAGATAGATGGACAAGATCGGATGTATTAGTGAGGTGGCTAAGATCGGCTGTATTAGTGAGGTGGCTAAGATCGACTGTATTAGTGAGGTGGCTAAGATCGGATGTATTAGTGAGGTGGGTAAGATCGGATGTATTAGATAGATGGACAAGATCGGATGTATTAGTGAGGTGGCTAAGATCGGATATATTATTGAAGTGGGTAAGATTGGCTGTATTAGATAGATGGACACAATCGGATGTATTAGTGAGGTGGGTAAGATCGGATGTATTAGTTAGATGGTTAAGATCGGATGTATTAGTGAGGTGGCTACGATCGGATGTATTAGTGAGGTGGGTAAAATCGGATGTATTAGTGAGGTGGGTAAGATCGGATGTATTAGTTAGATGGACAAGATCGGATGTATTAGTGAGGTGGGTTAGATCGGATGTATTAGTGAGGTGGGTAAGATCGGATGTATTAGTGGGGTGGCTAAGATCGGATGTATTAGTGAGGTGGGTAAGATCGGATGTATTAGTTAGATGGACAAGATCGGCTGTATTAGTGAGGTGGCTAAGATCGGATGTATTAGTGAGGTGGGTAAGATCGGATGTATTAGTGAGGTGGCTAAGATCGGATGTATTAGTGAGGTCGCTAAGATCGGATGTATTAGTGAGGTGGCTAAGATCGGCTGTATTAGTGAGGTGACTAAGATCGGATGTATTAGTGAGGTGGCTAAGATCGGCTGTATTAGTGAGGTGGCTAAGATCGGCTGTATTAGTGAGGTGGCTAAGATCGGCTGTATTAGTGAGGTGGCTAAGATCGGCTGTATTAGTGAGGTGGCTCAGATCGGATGTATTAGTGAGGTGGGTAAGATCGCATGTATTAGACAGATGGACAAGATCGGATGTATTAGTGAGGTGGCTAAGATCGGATGTATTAGTGAGGTGGGTAAGATTGGCTGTATTAGTGAGGTTGCTAAGATCGGATGTATTAGTGAGGTGTGTAAGACCGGATGTATTAGTTAGATGGACAAGATCGGCTGTATTAGTGAGGTTGCTAAGATCGGATGTATTAGTGAGGTGTGTAAGACCGTATGTATTAGTTAGATGGACAAGATCGGCTGTATTAGTGAGGTTGCTAAGATCGGATGTATTAGTGAGGTGGCTAAGATCGGCTGTATTAGTGAAGTGGCTAAGATCGGATGTATTAGTGAGGTGGCTCAGATCGGCTGTATTAGTGAGGTGGCTAAGATCGGATGTATTAGTGAGGTGGCTCAGATCGGCTGTATTAGTGAGGTGGCTATGATCGGCTGTATTAGTGAGGTGGCTAAGATCGGATGTATTAGTGAGGTGGGTAAGATCGGATGTATTAGATAGATGGACAAGATCGGATGTATTAGTGAGGTGGCTAAGATCGGATGTATTAGTGAGGTGGGTAATATCGGCTGTATTAGATAGATGGACAAGATCGGCTGTATTAGTGACGTGGCTAAGATCGGATGTATTAGTGAGGTGGGTAAGATCGGATGTATTAGTGAGGTGGCTAAGATCGGATGTATTAGTGAGGTGGCTCAGATCGGCTGTATTAGTGAGGTGGCTATGATCGGCTGTATTAGTGAGGTGGCTAAGATCGGATGTATTAGTGAGGTGGGTAAGATCGGATGTATTAGATAGATGGACAAGATCGGATGTATTAGTGAGGTGGCTAAGATCGGATGTATTAGTGAGGTGGGTAATATCGGCTGTATTAGATAGATGGACAAGATCGGCTGTATTAGTGAGGTGGCTAAGATCGGATGTATTAGTGAGGTGGGTAAGATCGGATGTATTAGATAGATGGACAAGATCGGATGTATTAGTGAGGTGGGTAAGATCGGATGTATTAGTGAGGTGGATAAGATCGGATGTATTAGTGAGGTGGCTAAGATCGGTTGTATTAGTGAGGTGGCTAAGATCGGATGTATTAGTGAGGTGGGTAAGATCGGATGTATTAGATAGATGGACAAGATCGGATGTATTAGTGAGGTGGCTAAGATCGGATGTATTAGTGAGGTGGCTAAGATCGGATGTATTAGAGATGTGGACAAGATCGGATGTATTAGTGAGGTGGGTAAGACCGGATGTATTAGATAGATGGACAAGATCGGATGTATTAGTGAGGTGGCTAAGATCGGATGTATTAATGAGGTGGCTAAGATCGGATGTATTAGAGATGTGGACAAGATCGGATGTATTAGTGAGGTGGGTAAGATCGGATGTATTAGTGAGGTGGGTAAGATCGGATGTATTATTGAGGTGGGTAAGATCGGCTGTATTAGAGATGTGGACAAGATCGGATGTATTAGTGAGGTAGGTAAGATCGGATGTATTAGTGAGGTGGGTAAAATCGGATGTATTAGTGAGGTGGGTAAGATCGGCTGTATTAGTGAGGTGGGTAAGATCGGATGTATTAGATAGATGGACTAGATCGGATGTATTAGTGAGGTGGGTAAGATCGGATGTATTAGTGACGTGGGTAAGATCGGATGTATTAGTGAGGTGGGTAAGATCGGATGTATTAGTGATTTGGGTAAGATTGGATGTATTAGATAGATGGACAAGATCGGATGTATTAGAGAGATGGACAAGATCGGATGTATTAGAGAGATGGACAAGATCAGATGTATTAGTGAGGTGGGTAAGATCGGATGTATTTGTGAGGTGGGTAAGATCGGATGTATTAGTGAGGTGGGTAAGATCGGATGTATTAGTGAGGTGGGTAAGATCGGATGTATTAGTGAGGTGGGTAAGATCGGATGTATTAGTGAGGTGGGTAATATCGGATGTATTAGACAGATGGACAAGATCGGATGTATTAGAGAAATGGACAAGATCGGATGTATTAGAGAGATGGACAAGATCGGCTGTATTAGTGAGGTGGGTAAGATCGGATGTATTAGTTAGATGGACAAGATCGGCTGTATTAGTGAGGTGGGTAAGATCGGATGTATTAGATAGATGGACAAGATCGGATGTATTAGATAGATGGACAAGATCGGATGTATTAGTGAGGTGGGTAAGATCGGATGTATTAGTGAGGTGGGTAAGATCGGATGTATTAGTTAGATGGACAAGATCGGATGTATTAGTGAGGTCGGTAAGATCGGATGTATTAGTTAGATGGACAAGATCGGCTGTATTAGTGAGGTGGGTAAGATCGGATGTATTAGATAGATGGACAAGATCGGATGTATTAGATAGATGGACAAGATCGGATGTATTGGTGAGGTTGGTAAGATCGAATGTATTATTGAGGTGGGTAAGATCGGATGTATTAGTTAGATGGACAAGATCATCTGTATTAGTGAGGTGGGTAAGATCGGATGTAGTAGATAGATGGACAAGATTGGATGTATTAGATAGATGGACAAGATCGGCTGTATTAGTGAGGTGGGTAAGATCGGATGTATTAGTGAGGTGGGCAAGATCGGATGTATAAGTGAGGTGGGTAAGATCGGATGTATTAGATAGATGGACAAGATCAGATGTATTAGAGATATGGACAAGATCGGATGTATTAGAGAGATTGACAACATTGGCTGTATTAGATAGATGAACAAGATCGGCTGTATTAGAGAGATGGACAACATTGGCTGTATTAGATAGATGAACAAGATCGGCTGTATTAGAGAGATGAACAACATTGGCTGTATTAGAGAGATGGACAACATTGGCTGTATTAGAGAGATGGACAACATTAGCTGTATTAGAGAGATGGACAACATTGGCTGTATTAGAGAGATGAACAAGATCGGCTGTATTAGAGAGATTGACAACATTGGCTGCATTAGATTGATGAACAAGATCGGCTGTATTAGAGAGATGGACAACATTGGCTGTATTAGAGAGATGAACAAGATCGGCTGTATTAGAGAGATGGACAACATTGGCTGTATTAGATAGATGAACAAGATCGGCTGTATTAGAGAGATGGTCAACATTGGCTGTATTAGAGAGATGGACAACATTGGCTGTATTAGATAGATGAACAAGATCGGCTGTATTAGAGAGATGGACAACATTGGCTGTATTAGAGAGATGGACAACATTGGCTGTATTAGAGAGATGGACAACATTGTCTGTATTAGAGAGATGGACAACATTGGCTGTATTAGTTAGATGAACAAGATCGGCTGTATTAGAGAGATGGACAACATTGGCTGTATTAGAGAGATCGAAAAAATCGCCTGCATTAGATAAATGACAATTTCGGCTGTATTAGAGAGACTCACAAGATCGCCTGTATTAGAGAAAGAAGTTGAAAAAAGCCGGCAAAGATGGCAGGGCTGTCGGAGTGGCCTGAAAGACAATCAGTGTTCAGGTGTATCACACTGAGCACATTTGCAAGTGTTGGATCCTGCTTGCTGCGTGACGCACACTGCTAGGTGATGACTTATACAGTAGTTAGAGTACTGCTGTGTATTCCGCAAGCTACTTACTTGTTATTTTCCGGGTCTTTCATCAACGCTTGATACAGTTTGCTGCTCTCATTTGCGCATGTGTCATTGCCGTAGTAACACGCTGCTTCTATGATCAGAGATCGGAGGAACCTTGAAGAAAGAAATCGAAAACAAGAAAGCACGGGTTGTTGGGTTACAATATGGCACGTGAACGTAATTATTTAACACATTCACATAACACAAGCACCACAGAAAGCAATGGTGTACTGATAAAATGGAACCCAAAGAAAAGGCCAACCATGTGAACGTCGGACAGAGGGAATAACAGAGTCCAAGGGAATCTCGATACAAGAAGCATAACACTGGCATTCTCCCGCTGTTTATGCTTATCCTCGATACCTCCAGGTACAAGAGAAACAAGATTAAATGATAATCATGATAACACGAGTGAAATTAAAGATTTTTTTTTTTGCTGATTTTTTTAAGGACGTTGCAGTCAACATCAGTATTTTTCAGCTGCTGTTGTTGTACTAGGCAAGATTACGCTCAGTATTTTGTCATTGCTTTCTCTGTGGCCGGCTCACATACACTGAAAGTTACAAACGCGGGGAGAACCGCTACTTATTCTCGCGCAGGTTACGTTACTCACGAGAATATACGGGATTACGGAGAAAGACATTAACCCCTAGACGAGGTAGGTAGGTATCATATTTGTGTAGAGCAATCTGCACTCACTGGAGGATGTACTAGGTATCATATTTGTGTAGAGCAATCTGCACTCACTGGAGGATGTACTAGGTATCATATTTGTATAGATCACTCTTCACTCACTGGAGGATGTACTAGGTATCATATTTGTATAGAGCATTCTGCACTCACTGGATGATGTACTCGGTATCATATTTGTATAGAGCTCTCTGCACTCACTGGATGATGTACTAGGTATCATATTTGTATAGAGCACTCTGCACTCAATGGATGATGTACTAGGTATCATATTTGTATAGAGCACTCTGCACTCACTGGAGGATGTACTCGGTATCCCACACACTGCCTCTACTTCCCACGAAATCTCCTTGTACCCATGTCACGCTTGTTTGACCTTGGAAAGCGAGGTTAATTAAAACAACATTCATTACCGCCCTAATGAGGATCGAACCCAAGTTAGCCGATACGGCTGGCGGGTTAAGCCATGGCAGCCCACCGGTATACGGTGCTGGCGAGGTCGTTATATAAGTCATGGGAGATCCCAGGTATATGGTGCTGGACTGGTCGTTATATAAGTCATGGGAGATCCCAGGTATGTGGTGCTGGACTGGTGGTTATATAAGTCATGGGAGATCCCAGGTATGTGGTGCTGGACTGGTGGTATATAATTCATGGGAGATCCCAGGTATGTGGTGCTGGACTGGTGGTATATAAGTCATGGGAGATCCCAGGTATGTGGTGCTGGACTGGCGGTATATAAGTCATGGGAGATCCCAGGTATGTGGTGCTGGCCTGGTGGTATATAAGACATGGGAGATTCCAGGTATATGGTTATGGCCTGGTGGTATATAAGTCATGGGAGATCCCAGGTATATGATGCTGGCCTGGACCTTATATAAGTCATGGGAGATCCCAGGTATGTGGTGCTGACCTGGTGGTATATAAGTCATGGGAGATCCCAGATATGTGGTTATGGCCTGGTGGTATATAAGTCATATGAGATCCCAGGTATATGGTTATGGCCTGGTGGTATATAAGTCATGGGAGATCCCAGGTATGTGGTTATGGCCTGGTGGTATATAAGTCATGGGAGATCCCAGGTATGTGGTGCTGGCCTGGTGGTATATAAGACATGGGAGATCCCAGGTATGTGGTTATGGCCTGGTGGTATATAAGACATGGGAGATTCCAGGTATGTGGTTATGGCCTGGTGGTATATAAGCCATGGGAGATCCCAGGTATATGGTTATGGCCTGGTGGTATATAAGTCATGGGAGATCCCAGGTATATGATGCTGGCCTGGACGTTATATAAGTCATGGGAGATCCCAGGTATGTGGTTATGGCCTGGTGGTATATAAGTCATGGGAGATCCCAGGTATGTGGTGCTGGCCTGGTGGTATATAAGTCATGGGAGATCCCAGGTATATGGTTATGGCCTGGTGGTATATACGTCATTGGAGATCCCAGGTATGTGGTGCTGGACTGGTGGTATATAAGTCATGGGAGATCCCAGGTATGTGGTTCTGGACTGATCGTTATATAAGTCATGGGAGATCCCAGGTATGTGGTGCTGGACTGGTCGTTACATAAGCCATGGTAGATTCCAGATATATCGTGCTGACAATCAGCGCTTGATTGATGACTTGGTCAACATCACACGATTCGCCTTTACTTCCCAGACCATGTTCGGAAATCTCAGTGTAGGCAATAGACAGTTTATTGTGATGTTGTGTATTCTATCTTATTATTATTATTATTGCTATTTTTGTTTTGCACTCGCTCGCTTTGAACTCAAGCGTAGTCCATACACACAATGTATAGTAGTGATGGGCTGAATTTTGCTTGTGGATTAGCTTTCCCTATTAACATTGTACTTCGTCTAACCCCCTCGGCCTTCAGAGGTACTTGTAATTTAAGTCCCAAGACAAGGACGACAGATAAACATGTTAGTCCAGTTGTCCGGTGTAGGGGTTGAACCGCTTACCGCGGCATCAGCACAACGGATGTTTAAGAACACACGTTCTTACCTATTCGGCCATGTGGACCTGCTTATTATTGCTATTATTATCATGCTTATCTTCCACACGGTGCTTTCTGTTTTCCGTATTTGCGTCAGTTGTAAGGTATCTTAAGTGGTAGTTAGTTAGTAGACAGATCATCCTCATTGCACATCGAACCATTCAGTCCATATGTGCTCGCATCTTCTTATCAGCAAATGCCGCAGCGTGTAGCGGCCAACGACACCAGTTATGTCTTGGTTTATTAATCTTCTTTGGCTTCCCCCGTAGTGTTCTTGTTTGGCCACATCTCTTTCAACTTGCTGTTCTCGCAGCCTGACCATGGTTTTTGACTCACAGCAATCGCTTGGTTCTCGTAAACGACTTACTTCTCGTAGAGCATTCAGAATGGCTGCTTGGTCCATGGCTCGTCCGCCTTCCACAGTATCTCTACCTGCAAGCCTGTCAGTCTATGCTCGTTTCCTTGTACACCCGCATGCCCTGGCAAGAAAATGAAACTAACCTTTGCCAACCAAGACCGCTCCAAAGACAGCAACCACTCTCTTCGGACCAGCCCCGTCTCTATCTTCCTGATCATACTCATTGAGTCACCATGGACACATGCCCGCCGACTGAATGTCTGTGTCTCAAGCCATGTTATTGCTTTACTTACTGCCATGACTTTCATAGTCAGGCTACTTGTGGTCAAAGCAAAAGCACAAGACTCTTCCTTCACAATTTTCCCTCCGGCCTGAGCCGTAAAAGCCCATGAACTTCTCACTCCTCGAACGACCGACTCATCTGTGTAAATGACAGCATCATCCTCTAAAGAATTCTGGAAGATCAGAACCTGTACTTCTGCCTCTTTGATTTTCCGCAGTTGGATTTTCTTGTCTGCATTTCCTGTCTAGTTGGATGGACACTGAAAAGGATGTACAGAGCTATGTTGGCACTTGTACCCACTCCTCGCCGGGTTCTAAGTCCTCCAGTGAACAGTCCTGCTGAAGAATGTCTTGGGATTGAATCATCCAAGACTTTCCTCTTTTTAACCTGCTGCTCGTGACCCATCCAAGACTTTCCTCTTTTTAACCTGTTGCTCGTAATCTCAATCTCGCTATGCAGTGGATGTTGTGTGTTTGCGTTGACTCTGAGGTAGGCACGTGCTCGGCACATTTGTATTCTGTCCCTCATGGTTGGTAAATCAAGAAAGTAACCCATCGCCCTGCATGCTGTACCTATTGTAAATCCAAGAATAATACGCATAGCTCCGTTATGTTTCCTTTCCATCCTTTCCATCTACTTATGAACCAAGAGGTAAACTAGGGTATGCTTACCCAGCATGTGAAGACAGGATTCGGCAGACTGCGCGGAAGAAATCATTCCTGATTCAACGGGCAAGACGGCGTTTACCTGCAAAGTGTTGTGGAACGTAATGAGCACGGCAAGGCACATAGAGCGCCCTGGTCATCCACTGCACCTGTATTCGTCTCCAGTCGTCTCGACTTGTCTTGCCACTGGACACAGATGGACTCAGGCGAGAGAGTGAGGTCGACGAATTGCGCAACTCTTCCTCACTTTAATCCAAGTCATCGCGCAAGTCATTCTTCATCCAACGTAACTTGCATGCCAGATCACAGGCTCCCTAAACGAATTTTTTACAGCGAAGTGCGTTGTGGTAAACGCTCCCAAGGTGGCCAGAGGAAACGTTTTAAAGACACTCTGAAAATTTCACTGAATGCTTTTGGAATTCATCATGACACCTGGGAGGCTGCAGCCAGAGACCGAAATTCGTGGCGTGCATCATTGCGCAAAGGTGCAGTCATATGTGAGGCAACCAGGACTGCAAGAGCTGTGAAGAAAAGGCAGGACAGAAAAACCACTGCAGGAAATCCTCCTCCAGAGACGTCAAGCATTCTTTGCCCACATTGTCAAAGAACATTTCGAGCCAAAATAGGCCTTATCAGCCATCTTAGAACCCACGGCTCCACACCTTCAACCCCACTGGATGAAATGAATGGTCATCATCATTCTTGATGGACAAACAACACAACAACATCTACTTATGGCTGAGAGTCTGGATCGTCATCACATACTCCAGAACAGAAAGGACCAGACCATCGTAAAGAAGACGTAGATGGAGCTGCTCACAGTTTGTTGCCGCCATCACCCGCATCGCAGCCAAATTCCCGCTTGGCCTTTGTTGTCACCTGGTCTACGTGCTCAGTATAAGCAAGGCTTCGATCAAACCGTATCCCTAGGTAATTCATTGCCTGCGTTCTTTCCACGGTCTCTGAACCCAGATTTACAGTTGGCGTGTTGACAATATGGTTATTCAAAGAGAACCATGTCACTGTTGCCTTTGTTGGGTTTACCATTGCCCCAGCTTCAACACACCAAGTTCTTATGCTATTGAGTTCGGTTTGTAGTTCCACAGCAACCTGCTCTCTATCCTTACCCTGACGATACACTAAAACATCATCGGCATATGACAATGTCCTGCCAGGTCCAGTGATCTGATCACTGGTGATCCTCACATTGTAGGCGTTGAACAGTACCGGAGATAACGGTGATCCCTGTGGTGGGCCATGATATAATGTTGTTGGTTCTGAAGTCCAGCTGTCACATCTAAAAACTACTTTCCCTTGGAAGAGGGCTGCAGCGATTCAACTAAGGAGGAAAGGACTTATCTCGAGTTCAAAAAGCTTGACGCATTAAAAATTCCAATGGTACTCTGTTGTACGCGTCCTCAAGATCAATCGCTGCAGCAAATGTTTCAATGCCCGCGTGGAAACCTTCATAAACATCCTGGGCAAAATCTGCACCATTGGTCAGGTATCCTGCGTGTGAATTAGCTTTCTCTATTAACTTTGTCGCTCGCCATCAGGCGTGCTCGCTACGACTCCTGAGGTACTTGTAATTTACTTCCCCATGTCTAGTACAATAAGTCAAGATTCTAGTCCAACTGACCAGTGCAGGTGCAGAACCCCCGTAACTGGGTATCAGCACATCACAAGTTGAAGAAGGAGCTAATTTATCCATTCTGCCAAGCTGACATACGTCTGTATTTAATACCTGTCACATATTTGCAGTAGTCACAAATACATCATTGTTTTCAATTTATAATGTTATATCCTCTCGCAGCCACTGTTTCTCTCAACTATATTTCTATAGCAGTCAGGTCTTAGTCAAATATGACTATGCTACCATATGACAGTCATTGGTAATACCTGCTTTCTGTTTTTTTTCCCCCGCGTTTCCATCCTGTTTCAGGATATTGCGGTCAACACCAGCATCTTTCAGCTGTATGTTGATTCCTAGGCTAGATTACGCTCATCAGCACGCCACGACTTTCTGTGCGACCGGCTCCATACTCTCATAAGTCAATGGCGTGACTCGAACAGCTTCCAATTATCGTGCGCTCACGTCAACAACGAGAGATTTCGCGGTTACGGAGAAAGCTGATATTCTCTCGACCAAGGAGACCGGCCTGCTTTGCGTTAGTGCCGAATATTGGGCTGCGATCACTAAACCCTACACCCCACGTAGTGCCAACGGCTTCGGTGGGAGGAGGGCAATAGGGAAGGTGCACGTCTTATCTTAGTACGAGGAAT
Source organism: Cepaea hortensis (assembly GCA_963921405.1). NCBI lineage: Eukaryota > Metazoa > Mollusca > Gastropoda > Stylommatophora > Helicidae > Cepaea > Cepaea hortensis. The sequence continues at coordinate 7,262,605 of OY992888.1, read as the reverse complement.
TCAAACCTAAAGAATAAATGCAATGACAGAGCAAACAAGGCCTAAACCTTGGTCAGCAACTGGTCAAGGATCGGAGTTCCGCCCGGCGTGCACCTAGAGCATTCTTTCACTGCTTCGGCGGCGTCTGCATCGTGTAGTGTTCCAGACGTATTGGTGTTATCTTTGCTCTGAAATAAACTAGACAGGCCGAGAGAGGGATCATGCTGCATGGGCAACACATGGTCTCTATAACTCAGCCCAGGCTTTGTGCTATGGAGAGTTATAATTTTACAAATGATCGTCTGTCAGGACGCCAAGGTGTCAAGCCAGTCAGTCATACCCGTATGGTCGAGTGAGATAATTTACATATGCATGTAGAAACTGCCGGCCTCCCTGGCCTAGGGTTTAAAGTTTTTATGCGTAATCCCGTATATCCACGTCAGGAACATAACCTATGCGAGCATCGGTAGCGGTTCTCGCCGCGTTTGTAACTTAGGGGTATGTGAGCCGGTCGCTCAGAAAACAATGGCAAACTACTGAGAATGATCTTGCCAAGAAATCAACAATCAGCTAAAAGATGTTGATGTTGACAGCGATGTCCTGTAAAGAATATGCGAACAAAACAAAAATGTAGAAACTAACTGACAAACAATAAAGCTTACGGTTCCACAGATGTTGGCTTGGTGTTTGGCGGCCCAAAGATCTCGAACGGTTTTGACAGTTTTGCTTGCATAAATTTCTGTAAATAATTCAACAGAACAATGATACACGTATTCTCATATTAATTGCAGACAATGAACATGATTGTCAACATTTAGTACATGTGGTTATTGTACATAGTGAACAAGTAGGAGTAGAATTAAATTGTAAGAGGACACATATTATGGTCGTCTCTAGGAAGACATAAATAGCACAATGTGATCTACAGGAAAATGGGAATATTCTTAAACAAATGAACTGGTACAACCATCTCGGAACAGGCATAACATCTGATGAGAGATGTCTTGAAGAGATTAGAATAAGAATCGTTATGGTAAAGTTTGCCTTTTGCAAGATGGATGAAATACTGTCCGATTAAAAGATGTCATTTGTAACGAGTGTTGAAGTGCTACATAGAACCTGCACTGCTGTATGGATATGAAACGTAGACGATGAGCAGATAACATGAAACACATCTTATGTAGTGGAAATGTGGTTTCTGAGAAAATTTTAAAGAATACCGTGGGCAGACAAATGAGCGAGTCCAACAATAAGCAATTGAAAAGCGAGCAAATGAAAATAGGGGGACTGCGTGGTCTCGTGGTATGGTGTCCGCCTCGAGTGCTGGAGGTCCTGGGTTCAAGCCTCGGTGATGCCGGGATTTTTTCTCGTGGACTTCTAGTAATAAATGTCCCCTGGTCTCTGGGTAATGAGATCGGACGCACGTGTGTATTGTTGCGCACGTAAAAAATCCCTTGGCAGTTGGAAATCGAACAAGAGTAGCCTAACGGCGCTGCCCGGGCAAAATTTCGAGTTAAAAATCTACCCAAGTATTTCAGGATCCTCACAGGTGCTACGGAGTTCGTGCACCGAGCTGAGTTTCTCCAGACTCAGATTTGAGGTAGGAGGAGAACGGAGCACTTATGGGTTGCACCCGTGCGCCGTGATGTTGATCCATCGACTAAACTAAACTAAACTAAATGAAAAGCGTTATCTCATTAGAGAAATTAGGCGTAGACAGTCAACGTTGTTTGAGCACGTTATGAGAAGAAACATACATAAAGCCCTCGGTAGCAGGTGGCAAGTTTCACAGGAAAATAACACGACGACATCATAGAAGCAAATATCTGGATGGCTTGGTCACATGTCATAGTCGAGACAAGAACACACAGCTGATCCACGACTCTGGTGATCCTGTGTCAGGAATACATGCGATATTCGGTCACCAGAGTCGTGGTCAGCTCTGTGTTCTTGTCTCCATCATGCCATGTAGCTTCTTCTTCTTCTTTCGTTCGCTTGAAATACATCTATAACCATGTAGCAAAGCCATCAGGTGTTTACTTCTCAGCTTTACTCGCGTTATTTTCTTTGGGTGCTGATCTCTCCTGACAGAGGACTGGCGTGAATAAGGGCAAGGCCCTTTAAGAACACAATCTAGAGCAGAGAAACCAAACAGACATGAGAGAAGACATTTTGCCAAGACGGTTACTTCAGATAGGTTAAGTCCCAGAAAATTTCAGAAGAAGACATCTTGACAGCCAAACAGACCAATGTTGTGCTACGACGAACAAATCACAGCTCAGACTGGGCCAGATAGTATAAGGTATGATGACATTAATATGTGTACCGAAAACGAGGTGGAGGAAGTAGCAGATATGTACAACAACAGCATAGCGAGCGCTAGCATCAAGGAGGAGTGGTTACCCAGCTATCTTTCTCCCCTGCCGAAGTCTGGGAAAGACCCACAAACATTCAGGGATATAGGGTAATCACCATGAAAAATACCATAGGATAAGATAATTGCGAGAAAAATTCAAGCCAGCTAGAGAAGCCATGGTTTTTTTCCTACTACCATTGAAGTTTACCGTCCAAACAGAGAAACCTGCACCAACTAAGTAGTTTTTGCCCATGATGTCTATGAAGGCTTCCACACAGGCATTGCAACATGCGCTGCAGCGATTAATCATGCTTACGCCTTAATGTTCTTCTTATTATTATTATTGACCATGCCGTGTGGTGTTGGCGATCATGACTTTCCACAGCCTTATGCGTATACTGCGGACGTACATTAACATGCAAGGCATCTGTAGAAGGGGTAGTTTGCCATTGCTTTCCATCATGACAGCGTCCATACTGGTCTGTGACCATACCCATTGTCTCCATAAAGAGATTCCTTGTTTACAGTGGTGAAATCTGAGCCCATAACCAGCAACTATCTGGCGGCTGCTCCTCAGCACCATCCACCACCAACTTGAATGTGTTCACATTTCCTTGATCGGGGGGGGGGGGGGGGGAGGGGGGCTAAAATTGCACTCTGTCTAACCCACAGGTGTCCTGTAGGCTTGCGGAGGTCAGGGGGAAACTTCTCGTTTTCTTTAATTTTATCAAACCGGAATTATGTCTGCCGTCCTCTTCTCTGTTTGCATTTGACTTTTTCCCAGGAGTATGGTTTCATACATGATTGTCAAGCTGATGACACAGATACCTGTTTTTAACTACATATGTACATGCTTGTATCAGATATTTACCTCAGTTTTAATAGAAAATTAAAAAAAAACCACACACACACACACACACACAACACACACACACACACCACACACACACACACACACAACACACACACACACACACACACACACACACACACACGCACACACACACACTTGCCTGGAAACCTCCATATATGTTTGAGTAGGTCAACATAAAATTCAAGTATCTGAGTTCAGCCCAAGCGGCATACCATGGCAAATAATTAGTTTCTCTGCTTAGGTAGTCGATCGTCGACATGGCGATGTCCATTGAAATATAAGATGCCCTGAAAACAGGAAACAACACAGATATGTCAGCTAAATTCCTCGAGTATTTCTGTGGCACCAGATAGATACGAGTGCACGGGAGACCATATAGATGGGAAACAATCAAACTACAAGAGAGTCGTGCGGGTTAGGAAATAATCCTACAATTAGAGAGCCGCTCTTGGGTGGAATATAATCCTGTCATCACGAGCCGTGTGGGCTGGGAAATAATTATATCACTAAAGAGCTGTGTTGAGGGGAGAAATAATCATATCACTTCAGAACCATGCTGGGTGGGAAATAATCATATCACTACAAAGCAGTGTGGGATAGAAAATAATCCTATCACTACCGGGACGTGCGGGATAGAGAATAATCCAATTATTAAAGATCGGTACAGGATTGTAAAATAATCCTATCATTACAGAGCTATGTGGGATAGAAAATAATTATGTCACTACACAGCCGCGGGAGATATAAAATAATCCTATTATTACAGAGATGTGTGGGTTGGGAAATAATCCCATCACTACAGAGCCATGCTGGGTAGGAAATAATCCTATCATTACAGATCTCTACATAGCCGTGTGGGATATAAAATAATCCTATCATTACAGAGATGTGCGGGATTGTAGCAGAATGAATACCATATCTGTTATTGGCTTAGGTGTGCAAGATTAAAGCACGCTTGAGCATCCTGATAGAACAGTAAGAAGGATGCTCAAGTCGTGACGTAGGTTGTTTTGGGTAGTTACTGCAAAAGCTGGGACAAGACAAGACAACATCATCTTTAGTGGTCTCTGGATTTTGTATCGGCCATCATAAACCAATAAACCTGTTTTAAAATGAACTTACTTGTTGATCCTCTGTACACGTATTGTTACAGATGGATTAATGGTGCCGTGACCAGGATTCGATTTTTGCTTGGATGTCGTGTATAACGCGAAGTACGGGAACCAACAGGCAAAAGCGGACTTTCACGAAAAATTCGTTACCAACTTGCTGAGGTACGAATCAATAAATTTTAAAGACATTCATTAAACAAAAAGTTCAAAACCGGACCACTTTCAATTGAGTCAAAGTCAAAATGAAGCATTTTTCGGACTACCTAAATTAAAGTCATACGCATCAAGATTTTTGGATGGAGCCATCTTCATAACATGGTTGCCTGTGGAGTCTTACTAAGCTGTTTCTCATCATAACTACTTGAAGTAACGTGATTTTTGTCAAAATTCTATGAAGTTTGACCTGCCATTATTACAGCCGTTGGTTAACCTTGCGTTTGAAGGTCAGCCAGTTACAAACTAGGACTGTCCAGGTCCAGGAGCAAAGAAATCTCAAGACAGCTATAAACAACTCGAATCAAATGGAGAACTCGTTTTGAAGGAGCTGTTATCTTCCGTTTATCAAGATCACTTAGGACGAACTCAAAAGCCGTTATACTCATTGAACCTCGACCTTGAGTACCTGAAGAAACACGAGAGAGCTTATATTGAGACAAGCCTATTGCTCCTTCGTTTGGAAATTACGAGAAAGTACAGTCGCGTTTGCTCATCCTGAACTCTAGCATATCAGAATGTTTTTGAACAACCAAAGCGAAAAACCTCAATACGGAACCCTCGGAGGTAGTTAGGCAAATTGGGTTGCCGGCTTGCTGAAGAGGGGACCCAAATTAAATCGCTTTATCGAGCTAGAGCCGCTTTCAAGTCGACGCCTTGAAGGGCCCTGTTTAGGGTGAAAAGAAGATTTCAAAACTGGTAGGGGCCCATCCAGGGGCTGAAAGTAGCGAAACCTGAGACGTTGGAAGAAGGATGTCACTGAAGTTACGTAATCAGTTGGATGGCTTCAAATAATACGGACTCCAGACGTTTGTGTTATACGTGACCCGTGGCAAGGAAAATTTTCAGCTAACGTACGTGAATTCACTTTTCTCTTGGATCAAGGGAAGACATGGTTGACGGTAATTAGTTAAAGTGTAACTACTAGGAGAATGTTTTTTTAATGTGATTTAAATAAGATCATTTAGATAAATTGTTATAAATGTAAGTTTGCTTGTATAAGTGTATAGTGAAATATTTCAGCATGGCAGAAGAACAAAGTTCACAGGCACAAGTTTTGACTGGGGTAGGGACGGTAATAGGTAAACTCAACACAGTCATGAAACAACAAGGAATGGCAGCTGAAATTGTTAAATTTAGAGGACAGGAGAAAGATTTTAAGAAGTGGATAACTTCAATAGAGAAACATGCATATTTGGTGTCAGCATCAGATGAAGAAAAAATAAAACTTGCTTATCAGACGGCGACAGAACCGGTTTCTGAACATATCAGAAGGAAATTAGAAGCTAGGGTAGATGAGACATGGGAATACTTCAAGGACGATTTGGCACATAAATACGCTGAAATCACAGACCCCCAACATGCGTTTTCAATGTTGAGACAATCCAAACAAAACACTGGAGAAACGGTACAATTGTTTAGTGATAGGTTGATTAACCTGGCTGAAGAAGCATTCTTAGGAAAGAACGTACGAGGAGAAGAGGTGGAGCGGATGTTGGTCGGGATTTTTGTAGATGGTATAAAGTCAGACGAACTGAAATTTAAGCTGATGAGGGAAAATCCTGAGAGGTTATCACAAGCTGTAGATATAGCAGTACAAGAGGAGAACTTGAGACGCAGATTTAGATTGAGAGTAGGACGTGAAATAGGAACTTGTCGAGAAGACAGGATTGAAGAGCTATGGAGATAGGACAAACAAGGTTCGGATGGAATAGGAGAGGAAGTATACAGACATTACAAGGAAGTAACAGAAATGCTTATGATGGAAGAAGACAAATAAGAAATCCTAAAAGTGAGACGATAGGTAACACAAATAACACAAATATAGTCTGTTGGGGTTGTGGCCAAAGGGGACACATTTTTCGCTTCTGTGGTAACAGGCGTGTCCAGTCGAATACACAAAATAGAAATGGCAATAGCAGATTAAATGGGATTGTTGAAGATAGACACAGAAGTTTTACAAGTCCAAGAACGCAGGAAAACCGGCGCCCTACCTATTAAATAGGACCTGTAGTAGGAGGGAAAATAACAAGGTCCCAAGATTTAAAGAATATTTTAATAACAGGTATAGTAGGATGAGTAGGGAATGCTTTCAACTAGATGAAATCAAACAGTTTACAGAGAATAAAACAGATCCCAGCTCATGTATAATAGAAATAGGAAAATATAGAGTTCGTACATTAATTGATTCGGGAGCTAAGGTTAGTGTAATCAAAGAAAGTTTTTTATACAAAATAATGAGAAACTGCAGAATATTTAGGAGTCATAATAATCTTCACTCTGTTACAGGACACAATTCACAAGTAGTTGGCCAAACAATAATAAATCTTAAATTAGGGGGAATCAACATAAGACATCTTTTCCATGTAGTGAAAGATTTAAATAGAAATATGCTTATAGGTAGAGATTTTTTAATAAAAAATGGTGTAAGACTTATGTTTGATCTACATAAATTAAAATTCAAAGACGTGCACGTAGATTTAGAGGAGGACATGCATATATCAGCACTGGTTAGAGTTAAAATGTCTACGACGTTAAAACCACAGTCGATTAATTTGATACAGGCAAAGGTAAAAAGAAATCCGTATTATTTAGTAGGACACACAGTTAGAATCACTGAATTGCAAAGGGAGGTAATTGATGAGCCTGGTCTAGAAGTTCCGGATGGAATAATATCATTAGATAAACACTTAACTTTTCCAGTAATGATTATTAATAACACAGGTAGAGAAATTAAATTATACAGAGGGTGTGTAATAGCCAAATTAGAACATGATATTAATGACATATTAGCAACAGATAGAGTAGAAAAGCCGAGAATAAATTATTCAGAAACTCCTAGTGAAAGAATTAATAACAGACACAGACGTGAAAGAAAAGGGAACGTACAGAATGATGAATTGATCCATCCATTCAGAAGACATACATTCCAAATACATTCAGTAGACAAAATAACAAGAGAACAAGAATTGTTAGCACAGTTAAAAACTCCACCAGAAAATAAGAAAGTATTAGAACAACTTATAAAAGAGAATCAAGATGTGTTTGCAATTAATGATTTAGAATTGGGAAGGACAAAAAAAGTTACGATGGAAATAGATACTGGAGATCATCCACCAATCAGTTTAAAACCATACAGAACTCCTCTAAGGAATAGAGAAATTGTTGAAAAAGCAATAGAAGATATGCTAAAAGCGGGAATCATAACAAGGTCCAAATCAGAGTGGTCATCTCCGATAGTAATTGTGACCATAGCCGATGGTTCACATCGCTGCTGCTGTGACTACCGGGCGTTGAACAAAATCACTAAGAATGTAGCGTACCCATTGCCGGTGATTGACGATATTTTAGGCTTACTTAATGGGTCTACCTTCTTCACTACGTTAGATGCAAGATCAGGATTTTGGTGTATACCTATGTCCCCAGATGCCCAAAAGAAGAGTGCTTTTTGTACACACGCAGGGTCTTACGAATTTTTACGAATGCCTTTTGGAGTACGTACTGTGCCTTCTCATTATATGCTATTAATAAATCAAGTATTGGAGGGCATGCAAAGGTTTGCATTGGCATACATAGATGACATTTTGATTTATACAGCAGGAGATGTCCAAGATCACCTAAAACATGTAAAATTAGTATTCGACAGATTAAGAATACATGATGTTAAACTGAAGCTCAGTAAATGCGAATTTTTAAAAACAGAAACAAAATATTTGGGGTATATTATTAATAGAGACGGAATTAAACCAGATCAGGACAAGGTAAAGGTTATTAGAGAACTACCCACTCCAACTAACGTAAACGAAGTTCGTGCCTTTATCGGAACCTGTGGGTATTATCGTCTTTTCATTCCAGGGTTCTCAAAAATAGTAGAGCCTATTACTAACTTAACTGGCAAATACGCTAGATTTAAGTGGGATGATGAATGTCAAAAAGCGTCCGAGTTTTTAAAAAATAGCTTAACAGTAGTACCACTATTGACATATCCAGATTTGAATAAACAGCTAATATTATATACAGATGCTTCAGATAATGCTATAGGAGCGTGTTTGGTTCAACCATATGAAGGAAAAGAATCTGGAATACCAGGGGTTAAAAATGAAAGGCCAATCTATGTTTTATCACATAAACTTAGCAGGTCTCAGCGCAAATGGTCGACTATTGAGAAAGAAGCTTATGCTATTCATTATGCTCTTCAGAAACTTAACTATTATCTACATAACGCAAATTTCATCATTAGAACTGACCACATGCCTTTAAAATCTTTACTAGAAGCTCCAGTGCAGAACAGAAAAATACAGACATGGGCGTTGAATCTACAGGGATACAATACTAGAATACAATACATACCAGGTAGGAACAACACATGTGCAGACTTATTGTCTAGAATTCCGTATCCACAGTCATCAGGAAACTCGGAAGACGAAGGTGAACCGGAAATAGACGACCGAAACTGGCAAGTAAATATATTAGATTCTGCCATAATAAATAGAGAAGATTTTGAGAGTTTACCGTCGGATCAGGAGTCTGAACCTAGAGCAGAAGACCCACATTTAGCACAATTTAATATGAAAGAAGAACAAGAGTTAGATCCAAAAGTTTTAGAAATAAAACAGAAATTAAAAGAAACGGATGAGAATAAGTATAAGAAGAATTATTTAGTGTTGCAAGATGATGACCAGTTATATTACATGAATGAAAGAAACGAACAGTTAAGGAAACATATTCCAAAACATTTGGAAAGTGAAGTTTTAAAGGCGTATCATGATGAGAATGGTCATCTAGGTCGTGATAAATAAGTGAAAGCACTTACGATTAAATATTATTGGCCGAATTTATTTAAAGCTGCTTGTAAATATGTCGATACGTGTGAAAAATGCAGATTAAGGAATATGAAAACAATTAAATGTCCCTTACAAGATACAGATATTCCTCAGTTTCCTATGCAAAAAGTTAGTTTAGATATATCAGGTCCTCACCCTAGAACACTATCGGGGAACGTATATCTAATTCATATGGTAGATATCTATAGCCTGTGGCCGGAAGTTTATGCAATCCCAGATAAGAACGCAGATACTATCATTAATATTTTTTTACAGGAATTCATACCAAGATTTAGTTGCCCACAGATTGTACTCAAGGATAATGGTAAAGAATTTGTGAATAAGAAATTTGAAAAGTTATTAAAAGATTTGAATATAAACCATATAAAGACCTCATACTATAGACCTTCTTCAAATGCTAAGAACGAAAGACAACATAGAACATTGTACGACATTATAGCAAAGATTGTCGATGAACATGAAAAAGATTGGGATCTATACGCACAAATCAAAATGAGAGCACAGGGTTTTCACCATTTTATTTATTACACTGGAGAGAGCCAATACTTCCTATCGACAATCTGTTAAAACCAAGACGTAAATATATGGGGGAGGATTTTCAAGAAGTCATTATACAAGAAATGCATAAAGCGCATGTAAGGTTAAAGAACAATATAATTAAAGCTAGAGAAAGACAGAAAAGATACAGAAACGTAAATACAAAATTACAGGAATTCAAAGTAGGTGATAGAGTTTATTATAAGAAGCATAGAAGGAACTCTAAGTTTGATGCTCGTTGGGTTCCAGGTTATTACATTTTAGAAAAGCTAGGAAATGTATCGTACAATATAAAGAACCAGATCACGGGACATATAGCAAGGGCACATGTAGAACACTTAAGAAGAGATAATGATGATAAGGAAAACAATAATTATAATAATTATTATTATTCAGACGCCGTATACTTAGATGAACAAGTCGTCAGAAGAGATACAATACCCCCAGATTTTAGAAAAGATCCAGTACAAAGTCAATTAATAACAACTCCAGCTTATGATCATACTCGGGAACAGACAATACCGAAAACGCTAATAAAAGAAGAAAAAATACGTATGAGGGTTATTATGATAGTGTAGAATCTATGGAAGAAGAGATAGATGCTCCATTTAAAAATACTAGGCAAGCAGCGAAAAAGAGAATAGAGAGACAGAGAGAAAAAGAAGTGAAAAGACAGAGAAGAATTAGGTAAAATTCCTCAAGCGACGAATATATACCCATATTGGAAAGGTCGTTAAGAAACGATGAAAAAAAAATTAGATTGGATATAGAAAAGAAAAGATTGGCAGCTGCTAGTAATATACATACAGATGAAGAAGAAATGGATGAAAATTCAGAATCCAATAGTAGTATGGAAGAAAGTAATACTTTACATGAGGAAGAAGATATTGATGTGGAGATGGCACTTATTCAAAGAAACTTAGAGTTACTGAATAAATGGAAACATGGGAGATAAATTGATAGAAAATACTGCAAATAGCAAGATATAAAGTTGATGATTTAAAAAGGAAAGTGATAATTGATGATGTATATGACACAATTGTTATAGAAAAGGGTTCTATTGATACTTATAATGAGTTGTCTTGAGGAGTAGACATGACACTATATATTTAGGTATTAAGATAGCTAATATGGATGTACATTCGAGTGTGGTATATTTTTACTGTAATTTTATTGCCAATTGGTTTTATGATTTGGCTTCTTGAGTTTTCTTAAATAGATAAATAAGTTATTGTTAGTCCATAAAAGAGACTAACAATGGATATGATGTATGTTATATTATTTTGAAATATGTTTTTCTTTGAATGAGTTGATGCCTTTATTTGATATGAGGGGAAAGATAAATGATGTGTAAAAACTGGGGGGGGGGGAGGTATGATGTCCTGTTGTGATTTTATTTCGCTTAACCCATAATTTAAGTGAATTGTCTTGTGTGTTGAATAAGAATTACCTTGTTTATAAATATGTTAGAAATTAGTTAAGTTAAGTTTAATTTACAAACAGTTATGGTTTTGTCCAGTATAAAAACAATACACGGGGCTTTATATAGAGCCCTTCGTTCAGAAAATGATTAACAAACTACTGAGGTCTAGTAGAGAGACACATTCTCTTTGAGAATAATAGGTTCATGGGTATATTTTGTTAGCAAGTTTGCTGTGATAATTAGCATAGAGAGGTTGATGATATGGCTATGAAGTGTTGGAAACATATGCCATACTTAAATGGGGTAACTACTCAAGAAAATGGGGTTCTGCGGGAGTTAAAAATAGGAGCTGCATTAAGTCAGCATTGATTGAATATATATGGATTGGATGCCATATTGGGGAAGAAAAGATTAACGTGACTAACATATATAGCAGTGGGGTAAATATGGGGAAAGTTTATAACATGGTCGCCACGGGGTCGCAAGTTAACATGGATTTAGAGCCATGATGTACTTTCATAAGAGACACGAGATTGCTGGCTTATAGAAGAAGAAGTGGGTAACGTGCTACGCCAGACAGTGTGAAGACAAATAGTAAAACATGAATTGAATGCCATGTTTCACTTCGAAGAATAACTATATACTGTGGATATCAAAACAATAGTAAAGGGGGGTAAGTACGTTAGTGAGAAATAAACAATTGTCAGTGTGCAGTGCTGTGGTCACAGAGAAAATAGATTAAATGACAGGAGGATTTAGGGGTCCGTAATATATGGACTGAGAAAGAATAACGTTGATTGCAAGCGGTCACAGACATGAGTTCAGTGGCGGTATATTGTTGCTGTTGATAACGGCATAAATTGAGGTTCAGGAGAAATGCCCATAATAAATGGATATTAGTGGGTTGCTGAAGTTTTCGGCGAGATTAAGAGAGAATTCTGAGTGAGGTATAGGAGAAAATTAGTGAAGTGATGTGTATAATGGGGAAAGAGGTCTTGAGGGATGATGGACCTTTTTGATTTGTGTACTGTCTGTAATATATAGATATTTGATAGTTGGTGCTTGATGCTGTAGATAGCAGCGTAAACTGTTGCCATAATAAGTGGTATAAGTGAACTGTGGGAGATATATAATTGTTTTAGACTTTATTACATAAAGTCTCAGATGACAGAGGGGGGTAAAGGTGAGTGTGGTTTAGGTGAGGGTGGTTTTTGTGAGAAAGAGTTCTGCTTCTTTTAAATTCCGGTGGCCACCGATTCTTTGTCTTCCTATCGTGTGCGAGTGATTTTAGGTTGGTTGAAAGTGGAGAAGTAGTAATGTGGAGGTAATACGGTTAGTGATGACAATAGAGAGTTGAGGTAGTGTCAGAAGAGTACAGCGTTTTGAATTCTTTGAGTTCGTGATAAGAAGGGTTAAGCGGATTGCTTATGAAGAGAAGAAGAAGTATTTAACCATATGTGTTATGATGTATTGTATAAAGTTGAGATTTAAATATTATTGAGGTATAATAGATACCTATACAAGAAGGGGTTTTTGTGATAGGATATGTAAATAATATATGTTATGTTTTTTTTTTTTGAAGGGCCAGAAACGAAGAAGAAATATAACTTCATAGTGGTTTGCTATGTGGCACGGGGATGAGGTACAATTGGAAGGAAATATTTACTTAAGATAGAGTTAGTTTGGGGCTTAGAGAAATTATGGGGGGAAGGAGAGAAGGTGTAGGATAAAGGGGTTAGGAGTTAAGACTTTTGAAGAAGAAAAGTCTTTTTAAAGAAAGGAAGGTGTAGCAGAATGAATACCATATCTGTTATTGGCTTAGGTGTGCAAGATTAAAGCACGCTTGAGCATCCTGATAGAACAGTAAGAAGGATGCTCAAGTCGTGACGTAGGTTGTTTTGGGTAGTTACTGCAAAAGCTGGGACAAGACAAGACAACACCATCTTTAGTTTTCTCTGGATTTTGTATCGGCCATCATAAACCAATAAACCTGTTTTAAAATGAACTTACTTGTTGATCCTCTGTACACGTATTGTTACAGGATATACAATAATTCTTTCATTGCAGAGATGTGTGGGAAATAAAATAATCCTATCATTAGACAGATGTGTGGAATATAAAATAACCCTATCATCAGACAGATGTGTGGGATATAAAATAATCCTATCATTAGACAGATGTGTGGGATATAAAATAATCCTATCATTAGACAGATGTGTGGGATATAAAATAATCCTATCATTAGACAGATGTGTGAGCTGAAAATTAATCTTATCGCTACAGAGCTGTGCGGGATATAAAATAATCATATCATCACAGAGATGTGTGAGCTGTGGAATAATCATATCATCATAGCGCCGTGCTGGGTAGGAAATAAACCTATTACTACAGAGCCGTGCGGGATATAAAATACACATATCATTACAGCGCCGTGCTGGGTGGGAAATAATCTTATTACTACAAAGCTGTGCGGGATATAGAATAATCATATCATTGCGGAGCCGTGTGGGCAGCGAAATAATCATATCACTACAGAGTTGTGCGGGATATACAATAATCCTATCTCTACAGATCCGTGTCGTTATAAAATAATCATATCATTACAGAGATGTGTGGGCTGGGAAATAATTCTATCACTACAGAGCCGTGCTGTGGTGGTAAATAATCCTATTACTACAAAGCCGTGTCGGATATAAAATAATCCGATCATTACAGAGATCTGTGGGCTGGAAAATAATCCTATCACTACAGAACCGTACTGGGGTGAGAATTAATCATATCACTACAGAGTCACGAGGTATACACAATAATCATATCATTACAGAGCTGTTCGGGTTATACAATAATCCTAACATTACAGATGTAACGTGCGTATGTTTACGAAAATCTGGAGTGAACGGACCAGAATTTACTAATACTAGCAAGGGTAACAGGGTCAAAGAAGTAATCGGCGGATGTTAGGTCAGAAAGGTTTGAGGCAGGAATGCCAAAAACAATGGCGGGCCAACTGATTGCCTGCCGGAGACCGTCTGATAGACCCTGTAACCCTTGTGCGACACCCGCGAACCACTTTAAAGATTTGTTATTATCGTGGTTTAAACTGAACCATTTCTCCATTCCAGTCCACCATTTCAGTGTCCCATTGAATTAAACTTCAGAACGAAAGAATTACCTTGCTTCCGTGTGCAAAATCCCACATGGCAAAGAAGAATACACATGAAAACACGATTCGAAATTGATTTTTGTGATTGGAATTTTTGTGACATTACTTTCTGGTGAATGACCTCATATATTTTAACAAAATTACAGTTTTAAACAGTTTTATATTATAGTTATTGTGATGTAAACAACTTTGTGATAGATTCGAAAACGAACCTGTGCAGCAGTGAGATATTTATGTAGAAGACGGTAATAATATAGAGAAACAAAATCTAACAGTCTGAGAACAACAACAATCTAACAACAATCTAAGAAAATGATGGTTTTTCCATTTTGTGTGAAAATGATGTACTTCATAATGTTATGATTTCATTGCGTTTTATTCGTGTTATGGAGCAGTTCTTGTGATATTCTAGAACCCAACTGGTGTTTGTAATAAAATTCACTAAATTTAACTGGATTAGCGGCTTCGGATATAAATTAACGCCTTGGTAAGTGAATTTGTTTCATAATTTTTAACACTTTAATTTCAATTGTTATTACTAAAACTCTCATTATTGTCATAATATTTGTAACCTATCAATTTATTATTAACACTGTCATGTTCCTTGTGCAATCCTCTTTAATTTTATATGTAATACAATAGATCTGCTACAATTTTAACGATTTTAAAAGCAAAATTGTGGCATACCTCTAGTTCAAATTTTCTGCCTTGAATCTCTGTTTGGGTATGACAATTTTTTTTGTTTGGCAGGAAATCAGTTAAACTCAATGGAAAGTATATCATGGAGATGCCAGTCTTAGTCGCGAAGGCACAGAGGAAAACGTTACAGCAGGCTAAGAAATAAAGGGTTCCTAGAAATGTAATCTTGGTAGAATGTAGATTGAGGATGCAAGGAGTTAAATTGTGTCTTTCGTGAGGGGTCCGCAAAGAGGGGATAAAGAGAGAAGTCTGAGAAAATGAAAGGGAGGGATGTCATGGCTGAGTGAGGGACACCAGCCAAGATAGGTCAGTACAGTTGTGGCGGAGCTAGGGAGAACTCCGCCTGGTGGTTTTTCAGGCAGTGGCTTTTGGGCTGAGTGAGGGGCATGAGCCACCAAAGTGGCATTAAGGAAGAATTATTCAGTGAGGGCTACGTTTATGGAACACTAGCAAGTTATTTGGCGTATGGGCTGAGAAGTGGATCTCAGCCAGGCATTCGGGGATTTCGGACACGAGGATATAGTCCGAGACAATTAAGTGTGTTCATGTATCTATACCGAGACTGCCCCTGGAAATTCTGTTATGTTTTTCTTAATCATGTACCTGTGTCATTAATAAAGTTGTGTGAGCAACAACTGTGTTATCCAGTGCCTATAACTGTTCATAAGTTTACCTGCAGGGTGTTCATACAGATATATCACTAGGCAAAACCACAGCCACGTCTAACTGTCACTCTGTCATAACAACCTTGTGACAACAGAGACGTGTGGTTGGGGAAATAATCTATCACAACAGCACCGTGCTGTAGTCTGATCTGTAGGCTGTGAATCTGATTGTATTGATTTTTGGGGACAATGGGGTTATCACATTTGAATGTGTTTATGATATTGCATATCATCCCATGCCTGTTCAGGAAATCCTTTATGTTTTATATATATATATAAAATACACACACACGTGTGTGTGTGTGTGTGTGTGTGTGTGTGTGTGTGTGTGTGTGTGTGTGTGTGTGTGTGTGTGTGTGTGTGTGTGTGTGTGTGTGGTACTTCTGATCTTGAGTTCATTAATAGTGATAGTCGTTCCAATGCTGATGTTTACGTCAAGTACTTGTTGATGTTTGTTCAACAGTGGTTGTCCCATATGTTGTAAACAATCAATGTTCTATAGCACTATATCAAAATTAGCAGGTAATATTAGTGGGAATTGAGAAGTACGCATAGACACAGTTATAAACAGAAGTGAAGTATTTTCCTTCTTGTGTTTGTGGTAGAATTCCATGATCACCTCAAGGGGTGAAACGAGTGAGAATCATAAATAATGCCATCAGGGATCCCCTAGACAACAAAAGCATTTTCTCGTATATTAAATCCCACATCCCACAATGATGATACGATTAAGTAACTAAACACTAGCTGATTCAGTGCCCCCCCCCCCCAAAAAAAAAATAAAATAAAATAAAATAAAATAAATAAAAAGGTTTTGGACGAAACACGGTGCACAATCAAATGAACAAGTTTTATCATATAAATTTCCGTTCACTGAGCGTTGAAATTGCGAAAGATGCCACGAAATAAAATAAACATGACCCTTGTATGGCGATATATCGTCCTTCTGTACAAATGGAAGGTAACATTGACGATATATTACCCTTGGGCAGAGAATCATTTCACAAAACCACCCGCCTTACCTTGTCATGTGCCAGGCATCGTTGATGATCTGTGCCCTGGTGATCTGAGGAATTACCTGTGGAGGAATGCAATGTATGTAGTCACCAAGTACTCTTATATGACTTATGTAATGATTGCTTATCATATTCCCTCCAGATACTCGTAGCTGCGGCATACATAATATCGGGCTGTGGTTAAAAGAACAATTATGTTGTTGATTATATCATTTAACCCAGTGTTTCCAAACGTGGGGCCTACGCCCCACAGGGGGGCAATTCGATTGTTAAGGGGGGCAATTCGAAAATGGAAGAAATCGTCTGGATCTAACAAAACGGGCAGACTTGAGACTGAAGTTAACTAAATTTGAACCTGACATAAGATCTCTTTGCAGCAAGCATCAAGCGGAAGGATCTCACTAAATTTAAATAATTAATAATTACTAATAATTAAAATAATATAGAAAAATCTTTCATTAAAATTATTTTTTACTTGAATTTCAGTTCTCCATTATATGTTTTGAAAATTTACTTACTGAATTTGCTCAATAATTTCGTTGTGATTTCTTCCTAAAACCTATCATTCAAGTTTCTTCAATGAACATTTCAATTTTTGAATATTAAAAATAATGTATATGTTGGGGGGGGGGGGGGGGGCCGAGTCGGGGCGAGGGGGGGGGGCAAGTCGGGGCGGGAGGGCGGCTTAGGTGGCGCATAGCACAAAAAAGGTTGGGAAACACTGATTTAACCAGACAAAAAACGTTTGTATAGAAAATGTTGGACACCGGTAGACAGAATCTTTGGAGCTATTAACCTGTGACAAAATAAATTAGAAATACGAAGTGTCGGGCACCAGTGGAAATAATCGCCTGTGTCATATCATTGCACCAGTGAAATATATAGAGTAAATAAAAAGGGTAGGCCACTATCATAAAACAATCGCGTGTGCTATGTAATTCAACTAGTTAAAAAAAAAAAACAGAACAAACAAACAAACTTGGTATTAAAATGTCAGACACCGGTAGAAAGAATATTGTGTGCTATTTAACTCACATAGTCAAAAATAATGTGGAAATAAGAAAGTTTCAGACACCGACAGAAAGAATATTGTGAGTTGTGTCAATGAATCTGCCAAGAACAATTGTAAGCATACAAGTCTGGTGCATCCTGCTTCAGCCAATCAGACAGCACTTGTTCTTGTGAACACTACTCACGATGAATTTATTCAAAGCTGAATCTGGTACATCGGTTACATTACTGAAGTCGCTAGCTCGCTATGCTTAAGTCATGAGCCAGGCCAGACGACTGTTCGTCGTCACGCTAAGTGAGGAAATGATAGACCTTCTATCCCTTTGTGCATTCAGGTTTTATAACGTGATGGCCCTACAACCGCATTCCCCTAGCACGAATTTGCCTGAAGTGTTTGGCTTCTGTGTGTCTTTTGCTATTGACCTTGACATTTTACCAGCTAACTAGGTTCCTGACAAGCTTCATACATATTATCAAGAGACAACAAAGGTTAACACAAGATTCAAACATATTATCACGAGACAGCCAATATTCAGACAACAAATCACAGATATTATCATCAATCGGTAACAGACACACTAGTGCATTTGCATGAAATGCGTAACATTCATTCAGTCAGGTGCCGTCTCCACAACGAAGATTGGGTTTAGTTGATCTCCAACACTTTCTGTCTCTTGTCTCTATTGTCCATTATGTCTGTTTGTTCATCGCTAGATGTTATCTTCCCACGTGTATCGTTGTCTACCTCTTGCTCGATTGCCTTCAACATCACATTGCATAATACTATCTTTACCCTGTTCTAGATAACTAATAGTAAAAAAAAAAAAGAATCCATGGATACATCGTTCAGCGTATTTGATAAGTTACTAGAGCCACATTTCAGAAATAGTTGTTGCGGTCAATACCATTCTGGTCGCTGTTTTTACATATTGAATGTTGTGTCTACCTTATACTTACTGAATAGCTTGTCTACCTTATACTTACTGAATGATTTGTCTACCTTATACTTACTGAATGATTTGTCTACCTTATACTTACTGAATGATTTGTCTACCTTATACTTACTGAATGATTTGTCTACCTTATACTTACTGAATGGCTTGTCTACCTTATACTTACTGAATGATTTGTCTACCTTATACTTACTGAATGATTTGTCTACCTTATACTTACTGAATGGCTTGTCTACCTTATACTTACTGAATGGCTTGTCTACCTTATACTTACTGAATGATTTATCTACTATATACTTACTGAATGGCTTGTCTACCTTATACTTACTGAATGATTTGTCTACCTTATACTTACTGAATGGCTTGTCTACCTTACACGTACTGAATGATTTGTCTACCTTATACTTACTGAATGGCTTGTCTACCTTACACGTACTGAATGATTTGTCTACCTTATACTTACTGAATGGCTTGTCTACCTTACATTTACTGAATGATTTGTCTACCTTATACTTACTGAATGGCTTGTCTACCTTATACTTACTGAATGATTTGTCTACCGTATACTTACTGAATGATATTTCAAACGTATACTTACTGAATGATTTGTCTACCGTATACTTACTGAATGATTTGTCTACCTTATACTTACTGAATGGCTTGTCTACCTTGTACTTACTGAATGATTTGTCTACCTTATACTTACTGAATGGTTTGTCTACCTTGTACTTACTGAATAATTTGTCTACCTTATACTTACTGAATGGCTTGTCTACCTTACACTTACTGAATGATTTGTCTACCTTATACTTACTGAATGGTTTGTCTACCTTGTACTTACTGAATTATTTGTCTACCTTATACTTACTGAATGGTTTGTCTACCTTACACTTACTGAATGATTTGTCTACCTTATACTTACTGAATGGTTTGTCTACCTTGTACTTACTTAATGATTTGTCTACCATATACTTACTGAATGGTTTGTCTACCTGATACTTATTGAATGGTTTGTCTACTTTAAACTTACTGAAAGATTTGTCAACCTTATACTTACTGAATTATTTGTCAGCCTATACTTACTAAATGGTTTGTCTACCTTATACTTATTAAAACAAACTTATACTCCTTGGGGATTCCAATGCCAGAGTAGGCACTGACACCACCTCTTGGAGTGGCATTATTGGAAAGCATGGAGTCGGAAATTGTAACAGCAATGGACTCCGCCTCATTCAGACATGTGCCGAACATGATCTCCTGATTACGAACACAATTTCCGTCTCCCCATGAGAAATAGGACATCGTGGATGCACCCTCGCTCGAAACACTGACACCTCATTGACTATATCATCGTCAGGAGGAGTGACAGACAAGACGTTCGAGTGACAAAATCCATGTGTGGTGCCGAATGTTGGACAGACCATCGTCTCATTTTCTCGAATATGAACATCCTTATCAGGCCACCACGGCGTCCTCAAGGGGCGAAAATGCAAACAAAGCTAAATGTCACGCGCCTAAACAGCAAGAAAATGCAGCAATCGTTTGAAAATATGCTGGAAGACCGCCTCAAGCCCAATGCTGAAGCTAAACAGGATACAGAAACAGAATGGAGAGCCCTAAAGGACATACTTTACAACACTGCTATGGAAAACCTGGGTCCAGCCCCCCGAAAGCATAAAGACTGGTTTGATGAAAATTCCGAAGACATCAACCAATTGCTGGCCGAGAAACATCTTCTCCTCAAGGCACATTTGAATGACCCAAAGTCAACATCAAAAAAAGATGCTTTCAAGAACATTCAGAGAGTAGTGCAGCAGAAACTTCGGCACATGCGGGACTCCTGGCTGAGCAGCAAAGCTGATGAAATTCAGGGCTTTGCTGACAGACATGATATGAAAAACTTCTACGACTCACTGAAAGCGGTCTATGGTCCTTCATCACCAGGCATAGTTCCCCTCCTCAGTGCAGATGGGGGAACATTGGTCACCGATAAGAAAGAAATCCTTCAACGCTGGGCAGAGCATTTCAGCAAAATCTTAAATGCAACTTCCTTCTTCGATGATGAAACCATCAACTGCGTTCCTCAAGTTCCCACCAATGAGACACTTGATGACCTGCCAACCATAGTGGAAGTAAACAAAGCCATCCAGCAACTCTCCAGCGGCAAGGCACCTGGTCCTGACTCCATCCCAGCAGAGATATACAAGGCAGGTGGGTCGGTCCTAACAGAGCAGCTTCACCAAGTCTTCACAAACATATGGATGAACGAGACCATGCCACACGATTTTAAGGAAGCGTCAATAGTCCACCTTTACAAACGAAAAGGAAACCGCCAATCCTGTGACAACCACCGAGGCATCTCCTTGCTTTCAATTACAGGGAAGATACTCGCCAGAATTCTTCTCAATCGCCTCACAGCCCATCTCGATCAAGGTCTTCTTCCTGAGAGTTAATGTGGCTTCAGAAAAGAACGTGGAACTGTTGACATGATTTTCGCTGCAAGGCAGCTGCAAGAGAGATGTCAGGAACAGAACTGCGAAATGTTCTCCACTTTCATTGACCTTACCAAGGCTTTTGATACAGTCAGCAGAGAAGGACTGTGGAAGATTATGGCAAAATATGGCTGTCCACGAAAGTTTGTCCAAATAGTGCGGCTATTTCATGACGGCATGCAGGCAAGAGTACAGGAAAATGGTGAACTGTCTGAACCCTTTCCTGTCACCAATGGAGTGAAGCAAGGATGTGTCCTGGCACCAACACTGTTCAGCCTCATGTTTTCAGCCATGTTGATGAATGCCTTCGAGAATGACGACATTGGAATAGACATCAATTACCGTATGGATGGAAAGTTATTCAATCTCAGAAGGCTGAAAGCTAAAACCAAAATTAACAGTGGCACCGTCAGAGAGCTCCTGTTTACTGATGATTGCGCTCTATACGCCAACTCAGAGGCGGACAAGCAACATAATGTTTCAGCTTTCTCACATGCCTGTGCCAACTTTGGGCTCAATATCAACTTGGAGAAGACTGTAGTTATGTACCAGCCAGCTCCATGGAATAATCACACTGTGCCGAATATCAAAGTGAATGATCATAGACTAAGTGTTGTGGACAAATTCACCTATCTTGGCAGCACCGTGTCACAAGCTGCCACAATCGATGACGAAGTGAATGCAAGAATCTCCAAGGCCAACGCGGCCTTTGGCAGACTGTACAAGAATGTATGAGACAGAAATGGAATAAGCCTGCAAACAAAGCTAAAAGTCTACAAAGCAGTTGTATTATCCCCACTGCTATATGCTTGTGAAACCTGGACTGTTTATCAGCGACACGCTAGAAAATTAAACCACATCCACACAGTCTGCCTAAGGAAGCTACTGAAGATTAAATGGCAAGACAAGATTCCAGACACTGAAGTCCTAGAAAGAGCATCCATGCTAAGTATCCACACTGTACTGATGAAGAATCAGATTCGCTGGGCTGGTCACTTGACTCGCATGCCAGATCACAGGCTCCCTAAACGAATTTTTTACAGTGAACTGCGTTGTGGTAAACGCTCCCAAGGTGGCCAGAGGAAACGCTGTAAAGACACTCTGCAAATTTCACTGAATGCTTTTGGAATTCATCATGACACCTGGGAGGCTGCAGCCAGAGACCGAAATTCGTGGCGTGCATCATTACGCAAGGGTGCAGTCATATGTGAGGCAACCAGGACTGCAAGAGCTGTAAAGAAAAGGCAGGACAGAAAACCACTGCAGGAAATCCTCCTCCAGAAATGTCAAGCATTCTTTGTCCACATTGTCAAAGA
Source organism: Cepaea hortensis (assembly GCA_963921405.1). Taxonomy (NCBI): domain Eukaryota; kingdom Metazoa; phylum Mollusca; class Gastropoda; order Stylommatophora; family Helicidae; genus Cepaea; species Cepaea hortensis. The sequence continues at coordinate 7,239,952 of OY992888.1, read as the reverse complement.
ACATTTCGAGCCAAAATAGGCCTTATCAGCCATATTAGAACCCACGGCTCCACACCTTCAACCCCACCGGATGAAATGAATGGTCATCATCATTCTTGATGGACAAACAACACTTATTAAATGATGTGTCTACCGTATACTTACAGAACGCTTTGTCTACCTCATACTTTCTGAATGGTTTGTATACCTGATACTTACTGAATGGTTTGTCTACTTTATACTTACTGAATGATTTGTCAACCTAACGTTACTGAATGATTTGTCTACCTTATAGTTACTGACCGAAGTGTCTACCTTATAATTACTGAATGGTTTGTGTACATTATACTTACTGAATGGTTTGTCTACCTTGTACTTACTGAATGGGTTGTGTACCGTATACTTACTGAATGGTTTTTCTTCAGTTGCCGGCCCAGTGCCATCCAGTTGCCATGCTGGTAATTGACTCGATAGAACCCATATTGTTGGACATTTGCCAGGATCCAGTCATCATTTGAACAAACCCGCGGTAAGTCTTCTCTCAATTGTATCAGCTCTGTAGCATTTAAGAAAGAAAGTATCAGCCACATCTACAAGCTTATAGTCAGTTCGTAAAGATTACACTTTAAAAAATGTTTTGCGTATCCTTTTACAGGACTTAGCTGTCAACAGCAGCATCTTTCAGCTGTCTGTTGATCTCTTGGCAAGATTACGCTCAGTAGTTTGCCATTGCTTTCTGAGCGGCCGGCTCAGTATCCGCAAGTCACGAGCGGGGGTCGAACCACCTCAGTTCTCGCTCCGCTGCGAGACTCTGCGTGATAAACGGGATTACAGAGAGAAAGTGTTGTAACCCCACAGCCAGAGAGACCGGCAAAGATTACACTACATATAGCAAAATCGTGTATGATTCTTCCACTGATCTTAAGTCCAGGCATTTCAATTTGTTTAAAAATTCTTTCGTTGTATAGGATAAAGAGGCTTGGGGACAGTACACATCCCTGCCGTACTCCTCTTTTTATCTCTATAGGCGAGGAATAGTTATTACCGCATCTAATAGACGCCACTTGTTCCCAGTACAAGTTACTAATAAGTCTGATGTCCTTTCCGTCTCTTCCTATATCTTGAAGGCATGTAATTAGACGTTCATTTTCAAGTATGGGACTACATGTAGTCAATTCGTGTAGTTTACACTACAAGTAGTCAATTCGTATAGGTTATACAACATGTAGTAAGTTCGTGTAGGTTACACTACATGTAGTCAATTCGTGTAGGTTAAACTATATGTAGTGAATTCATGCAGGTTACACTATATGCAGTCAATTCGTGTAGGTTACACTATATGTAGTCAATTCGTGGGGCTTACACTACATGTAGTCAGTTTGTGTATTTTACACTAATGTAATCAATGTGAAGCGTGGACAATGAGCAGTCAGGCTGAAAAACATCTGATGGCTGTAGAGATGTGGTTTCTGAGGAAAATGCAAAGAATACCATGGACGGCCAGAAAGACCAATGAACAAGTCCTTCAAGAAACAAATGAAGATCGTAAATTGATTAGAGAAATTAGACGTAGACAGTCAAAATTTTTTGGGCATGTTATGAGAAGAAATGGATTGGAGAATTTGGTGACAACTGGTAAGATCGAGGGGAACAGACCAAGGGGAAGACCTAGAAGCAAGTACCTGGATGGCTTGGCCTTGTGGCATGGTCGAGATAGAAACGCGGAGCTGATCCACGACTCTGGTGATCGGGTGAGATGGCAGAACATGACCGCCCACGCTTACCGGCATGGCACATGATGGATGGATGGAATCAATTCGTGTAGGCTACACTACCTGTAGTCAATTTGTGTAGGTTACACTACATGTAGTCAATCTGTGTAGGTTACACTACATGTAGTCAATTTGTGTAGGTTACACTACATGTAGTCAATTTGTGTAGGTTACACTACATGTAGTCAATCTGTGTAGGTTACACTACATGTAGTCAATTTGTGTAGGTTACACTACATGTAGTCAATTTGTGTAGGTTACACTACATGTAGTCAATCTGTGTAGGTTACACTACATGTAGTCAATCTGTGTAGGTTACACTACAAGTAGTCAATTCGTATCTCAAAGTATGAGACTATATATAGTCAATTCGTGTTAGTTCCATCCATCATGTGCCATGCTGATAAGCGTGGGTGGTCATGTTTTGCCATCTCACTTGATCATCAGAGTCGTGGATCAGCTCCGTGTTTCTGTTTCGACCATGCCACGTGGCCAAGCAATCCAGGTGTTTAATTCTTGGTCTTCCCTTTGGTCTCCTCCCTTTGATCTTGCCAGTTGTCACAAAGTTCACCAATTCATTTCTTCTCATAACATGCCCCAAAATGTTTGAATGCCTAGGTCTAATGTCTCTAATCAGTTTACGATCTTCATTTTTTCCTTGTAGGATTTTTTCATTGGTTTTTATGTCTGTCCATGGTATTCTTTGCATTTTCCTCAAAAAACACATTTCCACAGCCATCAGGTGTTTTTCAGCTTGCCTGCTCATTGTCCACGCTTCACATCCATATAAAAGTACAGGTTCTATATAGCAATTCAACACTCTTTTTCTCGTTTCAATTGATATCTTGTTATTGGTCAGTATGTTTTTCATCTTGCAATAGGCTACCTTCGCCATGACAATTCTTGTTCTAATCTCTTCAAGGCATCTCCCATCAGATATTATGACTGTTCCGAGATAGCTGTACCGATTCACTTGTTTAAGAATATGCCCATTTACTTGTATATTACATTGTGGTATTTCTTCCTTCCTAGTGACGACCATAATATGTGTCTTCTTACAATTCAGTTCTAACCCTAGTTGTTCGCTGTGTGCAACAACCGCATCTATTAAATTTTGCAGGTCCTGTTCATTGTCTGCAATCAAGACTGTATCATCTGCATATCTAATGTTATTGATTTGTCGTCCCCCAATGTTGTTTCCTTCAATATCTTCTATATTTCTGAAAATGTTTTTACTGTACAGGGAAAACAGCCCTGGAAACATTACACATCCCTGTTTCACACCTCTCTTAATAGGCTGATACACTACATGTAGTCAATTCGTTTAGGTTACACTACATGTAGTCAATGCATGTAGGCTACACTACATGTAGTCAATTCGTGTGTAGGTTACACTACATGTAGTCAATTCGTGTAGGCTACACTGCATGTAGTCAATGCATGTAGGTTACACTACACGTAGTAAATTCGTGTGTAGGTTACACTACATGTAGTCAGTTCTTGTAGGTTACACTATATGTAGTCAATTCGTGTAGGTTACACTATATGTAGTCAATTCGGGTAGGTTACACTATATGTAGTCAATTCGTGTAGGTTACAAAATATGTAGTCAATTTGTGTAGGTTACACTATATGTAGTCAATTTGTGTATTTTACACTATATGTAGTCAATCCGTGTAGGTAACACTATATGTAGTCAGTTCGTGTAGGTTATACTACATGTAGTCAATTTGTAGATTACACTATATGTAGTCAATTCTTGTAGGTTACACCACATATTGTCAATTCGTGTAGGTTACACTACATGTAGTCAATTTGTGTAGGTTATACTATATGTAGTCAATTCGTGTAGGTTACACTATATGTAGGAGGAATGGTTACACAGCTATCTGATTCCCTTGCCGAAGCCTGACAAAGACCACAAAAAAATTCAGGGATATCGAATTATAACCATGCAGAATACAATAGGCAAGCTGCTGGAGAAGGTAATTGCCAGGAAAATATCAAGCCAACTAGAGAGGCAAGGTGTTTTCCCACCTACCCTGGGTGGGTACCGTCCAAAAAGAGAAACCTGGACCAATGCAGCAGTCTTTGCCCATGATGTCTATGAAGGTTTCCACTCAGGCACTGAAACCGTTGCTGCAGCGATTGATCTTGAGGACGCATACAACAGAGTACCACTGGATTTTTTTATGTTTCAGCTTCTTGAACTAAACGTAAGTCCATTCCTCCTTAGTTGGATCGCTGCAGCCCTCTTCCAACGGAAAGTAGTTTTTAGATGTGGCAGTTGGACTTCGGAACCAACAACAATATATCCTGGCCTACCACAGGGATCACCATTATCTCCGGTACTGTTCAACGCCTACACAGTGAGAATCACCAGTGAGCAGATCACTGGACCTGGCAGGACATTGTCATATGCCGATGATGTTTTAGTGTATCGTCAGGGTAAGGATAGAGAGGAGGTTGCTGTGGAATTACAAACCGAACTCAATCGCATAAGTACCTGGTGTGATGAAGCTGGGGCAATGGTCAACCCAACAAAGGCAACAGTGACTTGGTTCTCGTTGAATAATCATATTGTCAACAATCCAACACCAACTGTAATGCTGTGTTCAGAGACGGAGGAAAGAACGCAGGCAATGAATTACCTGGGGATACGGTTTGATCGAAGCCGTGCTTATAATGTGCACATAGACCAGGTGATAACAAAGGCCAAGCGGGGTTTGGCAGCGATGCGGGTGATGGCGGCAACAAACTGTGAGCAGCGCCATCTATGTCTTCTGTACGAGGGGCTGGTCATGTCTGTTTTGGAGTATGCAATGGCAATCCTGACTCTCAGCCATAAGCAGATAGAAAGGATGGAAAGGATACAGAATGAAGCTATGCGCATTATTCTTGGATGTATAAGAGATATAGCATGCAGGGCGATGCGCTACCTTCTTGATTTTCCAACCATTGAAGAGAGAATACAAGTTTGCAGGGCACGCGCCTACCTCACAATTAACGCAAACACACAACATCCACTGCATAGTGAAATTAGGAAGGTGAAGGGCGGCAGATTAAAAAGAGGACGGTCGTGGATGGGTCAAGCCGAAACATTCTTCAACAGGTGTGTTCACTTGAGGACTTAGAACCTGGCGAGGAGTGGGTGCAAAGGCCAACAGACTTCTGCACATCCTTTTCAGTTTGCATCCAACTAGATAGAAAATTCAGACAAGAAAATCCGGCTGCTGTTGAGGCTGAAGTACAAGCGTTGAATTTCGAGAATTCGCTAGACGGTGATGCGGTCATCTACACAGATGGGTCGGTCGTCCGACATGTGAGAAGCTCATGGGCCTTTACAGCTCGGGCCGGAGGGAGAATTGTGAAGGAGGACTCTGGTGCTTTCACTGAAACCACAAGTAGCCTGACCATGGAAGTCATGGCAGTAAGTAAAGCAATAACATGGCTCGAGACACAGACATTCACTAGGGCTTGTTTCCTTAGCGACTCAATGAACGTGATCAAGAGGATAGAGGAGGGGTCGATCCGAAGAGAATGGTTGCTCTCTCGGAAGCGGTCTCGGCTGGCAAAGATTAGTTTCATCTTCGTGCCAGGGCATGCGGGAGTACAAGGAAATGAGCGGGCTGACAAGCTCGCAGGTGAGGCTACTGTGGAGGGCGGACGCGCCATGGACCAGGCTGACATTCTGAATGCTCTACGAGAAGTAAGAAGCCAAAGGTGGGAAGCCAAAGAAGATTGATAAACCAACACAGAACTGGCGTTGTTAGCCGCTACACGCTGCGGGATTTGCTGAGGAGGGGATCCGAGCACTTATGGACTGAATGGTTCGATGTGCAACGAGGATGATCTGTCGACTAACTAACTAACTAACTAACACTATATGTAGTCAGTTTGTAGAATACACTACATATATTCAATTCTTGTAGTTACTACATGTAGTCAATTCGTGCTATTCCTGCAGGGTACCATACGCACGTATGTCGCCATTCATGTTTTCTTATCTGTGTGTCCCGGAAATGTTAACCCGGTCAATAAATTCTTGAAGAAGTCGGATGTGTCGGCCAAAAGACTCAATTATTGCAGGTCTGCTGTAAACATGCTCAACACTATTACGTCCGTAAAAACTACATTCCTGATGAACGAAGAAGAGGATGAAGAACACACCCTCATGGACAGGATAGTAGGCAGCAGGCTAATCAGTGCTTGAACTTTGCGTGAAGCCTCTTCCTGTACACACAACTTTCATAAATGGTCAGGTATAATCCGTAATCTGGGTTTATTCACGTTGGATTCGATGCACAATTAAATATATGTGTATTCTTTCTTATAAATAGGCAGTATTACACGTCACGTAATAAATATTATAACTATGAATTATCTAGCAAACATAAATTAAACAAAAACAAATAGAATAATCATTATAATGAACATGAAACTTAGATTCTATTTGCTGCCACAGAGCAGGTGCCCAGATCATAACACTATATTCAAACATATCCACATAGCAAAACACAGCGAAGAAGGACTTACGACATGGCATTTGCAAAGAGCTAAACATTTCTCGGCAACTATTTGTGATACAGAAACATGAATGTAAACCCCATGCGCTATGGTATATTCATCAACTATACGTTGTCTCATCAGCATCAGCGTCCTCATTATCTACTTACTGGTGCGTTCCGTTTTGTCCAGCCAGTAGATGTCCGTGGGTCCTTGTTCAAACGAGGGATTCTGACTGAAGGTGAAGGACAGAGGAATTGTCCAGCGATAGCTGTGATGATGACAATAATAATAATAATAATAATAATAATAATAATAATAATAATTCAAAACAATGTATTCCCTTAGTGAATTTACAACACAGAAGCCACAATATGTTGTACGATATATTGCCTGACATATGGAGCTGCAACTCGTCAGGTGCATAAGGCACAGTTATATATCAAATGAAGCCAAAGCGTGAACACGGAAAGCGTTTCGAATACTGTATTCGATGAACAATAAACGATTGCTCAAATATTGTGATGCGTTAGCAATTAGGCGGTTCCAGCCTGTTGTGTGCACACAGAAAGAGTTCTTTGTACATTTGACATTACGGTGGGGATATCAGATGTTCCACATTTCCTACAATACCTGTCACTGTGTGTTTTAATTGTTTCAGTTAAAGTGTTGTTCATTTATTGACATCATGTGATGTGTAATCCTGCAATAAGGACTGGATGCAGAGAAATTTGGCTGGCAATAAATTGTGCAACAAATTGTTTGTGGCCCGTGTTTAAATAACAATAATCATCCATCCATCCATCACGTGCCATGCCGACAAGCGTGGGCGGTAATGTTCCCCCATCTCACTCAATCACCATAGTCGTGGATCAGCTCAGTGTTCTTTCTCGACCATGCCACGTAGTCAAGCCATCCAGGTATTTACTTCTCGGCCTTTCCCTTGGCCCCTTCCACTCGACCTTGCCAGTTGTCACCAAGTTCTCCAATTCATTTCTTCTCATAACATGCCCAAAGAATGTTGACTGTCTACGTCTAATGTCTCTAACCAGTTTACGGTTTTCATTTGATTATGTTTGTGTTTTTTGGTTTGTTTTAAGTACTTCTTTTTTTTTTGGGGGGGGGGGGGGGGGAGGGGAGGGGGGGGGGGTCTGTCTGTTTATCGTATTCTTTGCATTTTCCTCAGAAACCACATTTCCGTAGCCATTAGATGTTTTCCAGCTTGTCTGCTCATTGTCCACGCTTCACATTCATACACAAGCGCAGGTTCTATGTAGTACTTCAACACTGGTTTTATCGTTGCAATAATAATAATAATAGTAATAATGGTAAAGTAGCCGTTTACGCATCGTTAAGCCTATTGAGTAAATAGTTAAAAAACCAGTAAATGAGTCTTTACCCGCCTTTCTGGGCCTTGACCTCATAGTACTAGACCCACCAAGACAGCAAGGAAGCAGGACGATTGCATTCAAACCTAATGTTCCTTATAAAGAGGCTAGGAGGCAGTAAGATTCGTCCACCAACCTTACCATAGCAGATAAAGCGCAATTGGCGCAACTGAACGATCTAAGATCCAAAGTAAGCAGCATGGAGGAGAAAAGCAACCAGGCTTAAGAAACTTATATAACAGCCGTTCAGCGCATCCTGGAGGAAATACTGCTCGTGCAGTAGAAGATTGGGCAAGATGTAACTGGAATTGCTGCAATCAAGGTCAAGAGAGAGAGAGAGAGAGAGAGAGAGAGAGAGAGAGAGAGAGAGAGAGAGAGAGAGAGAGAGAGAGAGAGAGAGAGAGAGAGAGAGAGAGAGAGAGAGGCAAAGATTGAAGAAGAAAGAGAACAGCTAGAACGGCTCAAGAAACAGACAAAGACTGAAACACCATAAACAGGCGACATCAAGAGCGAGTCTCAGGCAAAGGAGGAAGTAACAGAAGAGGAGAAAAAATGTGAAAACGAGAGCCAGCAATAACACGCGGTGACCAGGAGAAGAGGATACACTCCACCAAGATCAAAAGTTAAAGTCGTCCACGACACAAGATTTGAGAGACATGAGAGACCACAAAGATAAGAATACAGACCCACACATAGGAGCAATAGATGGTTCGTCAAGAGGTATGACGACTGGAAGACCACTCCCTGAAAAAAATAACACCATGAGACGGGGAGAGAAACCGACAACACCAGGCCTTACATATCTGCAAGTCTGAACAGACAGAAGAAACAGACATAAGAAACAAACACAAAGAGGAAATGCACACAAAGACAGAAAACGCACTCCAAGAATTGAAATACGGAGTCCGTATCTACGCAAGCAGAAATAGAATCATCATAAGTGTCCCATATGTAACCAATCAAATCGACGATTGAACTGGGTCGGGACATTTCCTTCAACGAGTGAGTGAGTGAGTGAGTGAGTGAGTGAGTGTGAGTGTGTGAGTGAGTGAGTGGGTGAGTGAGTGTGAGTGAGTGAGTGAGTGAGTGAATGCGTGAGAGAGTGAGTGAGTGAGTGGGTGGGTAAGTGAGTGAGTGAGTGGGTGAGTGAGTGAGTGGAAGAGTGAGTGAGTGAATGAGTGAGTTAGTGAGTGAATGAGTGAGTGAGTGGAAGAGTGAGTGAGTGAGTGAGTGATTGAGTGAATGCGTGAAAGAGTGAGTGGGTGAGTTAGTGAGTGAGTGAGTGGGTGAGTGAGTGAGTGAATGAGTGAGTAAGTGAGTGAGTGAGTGGAAGAGTGAGTGAATGAATGAGTTAGTGAGGGAGTAAATGAGTGAGTGAGTGAGTGGGTGAGTGAGTGAGTGAGTGAGTGAATGAGTGAGTGAGTGAGTGAGTGAGTGAGTGGAAGAGTGAGTGAATGAATGAGTTAGTGAGGGAGTAAATGAATGCGTGAGAGAGTGAGTGAGTGAGTGAGTGGGTGGGTGGGTGAGTGAGTGAGTGAGTGAGTGAGTGGGAGAGTAAGTGAGTGAATGAGTGAGTGAGTGAGTGAGTGAGTGATAGAGTGAGTGAGGGAGTGAGTGAGGAAGTGGGAGAGTGAGTGAGTGAGTGAGTGAATGAGTGAGTGATAGAGTGAGTGAGTGAGTGAGTGATAGAGTGAGTGAGTGAGTGAGTGATAGAGTGAGTGAGTGAGTGAGTGATAGAGTGAGTGAGTGAGTGAGTGAGTGAGTGAGTGATAGAGTGAGTGAGGGAGTGAGTGAGCAAGTGGGAGAGTGAGTGAGTGAGTGAGTGAGAGTGAGTGATAGAGTGAGTGAGTGAGTGAGTGAGTGAGTGAGTGGTAGTGTGAGTAGCATGTCCGTTTTGCCTAGAGATTATGTGAATATTCAGATTCACACCTAGTCGTCTGCACATGTGGTGGTAGAGTGAGTGATACCTGTTAATGTTCATGTTTATAACTGTTCTTGGTGTTTATGTCTTGTTCAAATAACTACCGGCAGCAAGGAAGTCGTTACTGACAGGTGTGAGGGTCTAACCATCCCGACAGCACACAACTGTTAAATTTCATAGCTGGATATCACCTTTCTATGGAGTGTAATAATGTGTTAATCTGTTTAGATGGATGTTACCTTTCTTTGGTGTATAATGACGTGTTAATCTGTTTAGTTGGATGTTACCTTTCTCTGGAGTATAATGATATGTTAATCTGTTTAGTTGGATGTTACCTTTCTCTGGAGTATAATGATCTGTTAATCTGTTTAGTTGGATGTTACCTTTCTCTGGAGTATAATGATCTGTTAATCTGTTTAGTTGGATGTTACCTTTCTCTGGAGTATAATGATCTGTTAATCTGTTTAGTTGGATGTTACCTTTCTCTGGAGTATAATGATCTGTTAATCTGTTTAGTTGGATGTTACCTTTCTCTGGAGTATAATGATCTATTAATCTGTTTAGTTGGCTGTTACCTTTCTCTGGAGTATAATGACGTGTGCATCAGTTTAGTTGGATGTTACCTTTCTCTGAAGTATAATGATCTGTTAATCTGTTTAGTTGGATGTTACCTTTCTCTGGAGTATAATGATCTGTTAATCTGTTTAGTTTGCTGTTACCTTTCTTTGGAGTATAATGATCTGTTAATCTGTTTAGTTGGCTGTTACCTTTCTTTGGAGTATAATGATCTGTTAATCTGTTTAGTTGGATGTTACCTTTCTCTGGAGTATAATGATCTGTTAATCTGTTTAGTAGGCTGTTACCTTTCTTTGGAGTATAATGATGTGTTAACATGTGTAGTTGGATGTTACCTTTCTCTTGAGTATAATGACGTTCTGTTTAGTTGGATGTTACCTTTCTCTGGAGTATAATGACTTGTTATTCTGTTTAGTTGGACGTTACCTTTCTCTGGAGTATAATGATGTGTTAATCTGTTTAGTTGGATGTTACCTTTCTCTGGAGTATAATGATCTGTTAATCTGTTTAGTTGGATGTTACCTTTCTCTGGAGTATAATGATCTGTTAATCTGTTTAGTTGGATGTTACCTTTCTTTGGAGTATAATGATGTGTTAATCTGTTTAGTTGGATGTTACCTTTCTCTGGAGTATAATGATCTGTTAATCTGTTTAGTTGGATGTTACCTTTGTCTGGAGTATAATGACTTGTTAATCTGTTTAGTTGGATGTTACCTTTCTCTGGAGTATAATGACTTGTTAATCTGTTTAGTTGGATGTTACCTTTCTCTGGAGTATAATGATCTGTTAATCTGTTTAGTTGGATGTTACCTTTCTCTGGAGTATAATGACGTGTTCATCAGTTTAGTTGGATGTTACCTTTCTCTTGAGTATAATGACGTTTTAATCTGTTTAGTAGGATTATACTTTTCTCTTGAGTATAATGACGTTCTGTTTAGTTGGATGTTACCTTTCTCTGGAGTATAATGATGTGTTAACATGTGTAGTTGGATGTTACCTTTCTCTTGAGTATAATGACGTTTTAATCTGTTTAGTAGGATTATACTTTTCTCTTGAGTATAATGACGTTCTGTTTAGTTGGATGTTACCTTTCTCTGGAGTATAATGACTTGTTAATCTGTTTAATTGGATGTTACCTTTCTCTGGAGTATAATGATGTGTTAATCTGTTTAGTTGGATGTTACCTTTCTCTGGAGTATAATGATCTGTTAATCTGTTTAGTTGGATGTTACCTTTCTCTGGAGTATAATGATCTGTTAATCTGTTTAGTTGGATGTTACCTTTCTCTGGAGTATAATGATCTGTTAATCTGTTTAATTGGATGTTACCTTTCTCTGGAGTATAATGATCTGTTAATCTGTTTAGTTGGATGTTACCTTTCTCTGGAGTATAATGATCTGTTAATCTGTTTAGTTGGCTGTTACCTTTCTCTGGAGTATAATGACGTGTGCATCAGTTTAGTTGGATGTTACCTTTCTCTGAAGTATAACGATCTGTTAATCTGTTTAGTTGGATGTTACCTTTCTCTGGAGTATAATGATCTGTTAATCTGTTTAGTTTGCTGTTACCTTTCTTTGGAGTATAATGATCTGTTAATCTGTTTAGTTGGCTGTTACCTTTCTTTGGAGTATAATGATCTGTTAATCTGTTTAGTTGGATGTTACCTTTCTCTGGAGTATAATGATCTGTTAATCTATTTAGTAGGCTGTTACCTTTCTTTGGAGTATAATGATGTGTTAACATGTGTAGTTGGATGTTACCTTTCTCTTGAGTATAATGACGTTTTAATCTGTTTAGTAGGATTATACTTTTCTCTTGAGTATAATGACGTTCTGTTTAGTTGGATGTTACCTTTCTCTGGAGTATAATGACTTGTTAATCTGTTTAGTTGGATGTTACCTTTCTCTGGAGTATAATGATGTGTTAATCTGTTTAGTTGGATGTTACCTTTCTCTGGAGTATAATGATCTGTTAATCTGTTTAGTTGGATGTTACCTTTCTCTGGAGTATAATGATCTGTTAATCTGTTTAGTTGGATGTTACCTTTCTTTGGAGTATAATGATGTGTTAATCTGTTTAGTTGGATGTTACCTTTCTCTGGAGTATAATGACTTGTGAATCTGATTAGTTGGATGTTACCTTTCTCTGGAGTATAATGATCTGTTAATCTGTTTAGTTGGATGTTACCTTTCTCTGGAGTATAATGACGTGTGCATCAGTTTAGTTGGATGTTACCTTTCTCTTAAGTATAATGACGTTTTAATCTGTTTAGTAGGATTATACTTTTCTCTTGAGTATAATGACGTTCTGTTTAGTTGGATGTTACCTTTCTCTGGAGTATAATGATGTGTTAACATGTGTAGTTGGATGTTACCTTTCTCTGGAGTATAATTATGTGTTAATCTGTTTTGTTGAATGTTAACTTTCTCGAGTTGTTACTATCGGTTTTATGATAACTTGCCAAACTGTTAGTTGCTTATTACTTTTGAGGCTTGTGATAATTTTTCTGTCAGTAATTGGTGCTGCTTTTCAATCGCATGACAATCTCCCTACTTATATAGTAGTGCTATAAACAGTATGTATGTGCCATATCGGTGAATATCAGTACAGATGATACGCAGAAGATATTGATGTGTGAAAACCACCGAAGTTGATCGATTACTGCTGTATCAAGCGTTGCATTGTTGATTGAATGTGCATTCATTGTACGAGATGTTTTGTCACTTTTGGAGATTTTCTAAAACACAATAAAGATATATGGGTGCTGCCATTATTTCATGTGTTTGGCTTTGCTTGTGTAGACTAGTTGCTATACATTATGATCGCGTATGGGCCTCTCATGCGTGGATGGATTGGTTTATGTTGATTGGCTAACACGTAATACTGTTTTAGATTTAGGAATTTATCTAATGCATCTCTCTTAACATGAACACATTATATGATACTGGAGATATACCTCCTGAATTATGTAACTCTATATTTATTGCATTCCTAAAGAAATCAGGAACCTTGGAATGTGATCAACATAGAACAATTAGTATAATGAGTCACATCACAAAGATTTTGCTAAGAATTATCATGCAAAGAATGAGGAAGAAGATACAACCTGAAATAGGGGAAGAACAATGCGGGTTTGTAGAAGGAAAGGGTACAGTAAATGCTGTGTATATGCTGCGAACAGTTATTGAACGTGCTATAGAAGTAAACAAGGATATACATCTTTGCTTTATTGACTACTAGCTGACCCCGCCCGGCTTCGCCCAGTCCTTGGTGGGGAGCATCTCATTTAATTCATATAAGTAGTCATAAAAGTTCCCGTTCCCGTTACCGACTATCTGTCTGTCTGTCTGTCTGTCTGTCTGTCTGTCTGTCTGTCTGTCTGTCTGTCTGTCTGTCTGTCTGTCTGTCTGTCTGTCTGTCTGTCTGTCCGTCCCTCCCTCTCTGTCTGTCTGTCTGCCTGTCTGTCTAATCATTTATTGGTTGCAGTTAGAACAACCTTAGATAAACGAAGACCAACTTACAAAAAGCATTAGAAAGAGCACTTGAAAGATCTTTACATCTTCCCCCAACAATTAACTTGGGTAAATGGAGCGGCGGCAGCAGCATCAGCAGAAGAAGGAAAAGGAGGAGTAGACAACTGCAGCGAAAAGGTGGGTCTGTCTATCTATCTGACCCGGCGTGACTTCGCCCAGCTCCTGGCGGGTAGCGTCTCATTAAATTCATACAACAAAAAAAGTAACTTTAAAAAATGCCCTTCCACACACCATCCATTATTTTTAATGAAAACTCTTTCTAATCACCTGCATGACTACAGTAACTTCTTAAGCAAAAAAAGATGAGTTACAATGTTATGCATTGTGCATCATTTTTATGAAAACTTTGAAAATGCCTTACAGTTTGTATCATTATTTATTATAACTCATATGCCGGTACATAACTATGGACAAAGAGTTTATAAATCTTTGAAAACGATGCCACAATATGACTATAAGTTATACAGAAAAGTTATGCCCCTTGAAATAACTTTTACAGAGTTAGGTCCCCTGAGATATATGAAATTATGATGAAAAATGAAAAATGAAATAATACTGAGTAAGCAGGCGATTTCACACTAACAAAATATCACAGTTGACAGCTCTGGAATGAAAGGAAGGCGTGTAGAAAATTTCATCTCAATCGGATGGGCCGTTCGCGAACGAATAAAGGACATACGGAGATACGCACATCCTTTTTTATATATAAGATACAAAGGCTTTTGATAGCATTAGACATGTCAGCATGGTGGATATGCTTGCAGATCTACAAATTGATGGGAAATACATTAGACTTATAAAAAACATATATTGGAAACAACAAGCTGCAATAAGGATTGATAATGAAGTGGGACAGTATCAGCCAATTAAGAGAGGTGTTAGGCAGGGATGTGTGATGTCTCCAGATCTTTTTTCCCTGTACAGTGAAAATATTTTCAGAAATGTAGAGGATATAAATGGAATAAGCATTGGAGGACGAAACATCAATAACATTAGATATGCAGATGATACAGTATTAATTGCAGACAATGCGCAGGACCTGCAACAATTAGTAGATGCGGTTGTTGTACACAGTGAGCAACTGGGGTTAGAATTAAATTGTCAAAAGACTCAGGTTATGGTTGTCAGTAGGAAGGAAGAAGTGCCACAATGTAATATACAAGTAAATGGAAATATTCTTCAACAAGTGAATCGGTACAATTATCTTGGAACAGTTATAACATCTGATGGGAGATGCCTTGAAGAGATTAGAACAAGAATCGCCATGGCGAAAGTAGCCTTTAGCAAGATGAAAAACATTCTGACCAATAAAAAGATGTCAATTGAAACGAGAAAAAGAGTGTTGAGGGGATACATAGAGCCTGTTCTCTTGTATGGATGTGAAACTTGGACAATGAGCAGTCAAGCTGAAAAGCATCTGATGGCTGCAGAAATGTGGTTTCTGAGGAAAATGCAAAGAATACCATGGACAGACAGAAAAACCAATGACCAAGTACTACAGGAGACAAATGAACATCGTAAACTGATTAGAGAAATTAGACGTAGACAGTCAAAATGTTTTGGACATGTTATGAGAAGAAATGGATTGGAGAACTTAGTGACAACTGGCAAGATCGAGGGGAACAGACCAAGAGGAAAACCGCGAGGAAAATACCTGGATAGCTTGACCACATGGCATGGACGAGACAGGAACACTGAGCTGATCCACGACACTAGTGATCAAGTGAAATGGCGAGTCATGACCGCCCACGCTTTCCGGCATGGCACATGATTGATTGATTGATCTCTCTTCAAGAACCTACGCAAGTGTCTTTCTTTTCTTTTCTATCCTGTTTTTGTTGCACGGGAAAGCGTGTCTGGGTCTTTCCACTCTTCACCCGAAATCTCCTCATCTCCTTGAAAACCCGTTTTATTATTCTTCTATTTCTTTCTTTACCTCCTGTACATTCTCTCTTTCACATGATTGATTTATATATATATATATATATATTCATTGGCACCTTGCCGTCTTGACAGACGATAGTTTGTGCTTAAGGCATAATAACTTTTAACTATGGCGGTAGCGAGTGTGACTGATAAGGCCAATTTGCGCTGTAAATGTCCGTTCACAGTGGGTGCATCTGAACACGTGGTCATTTACACCATCATGCACCATCTTACGTCTCAAACGCTCGGTGTGTGACTTTTCTGCAATAATTTTCTCCTTTGACTTTATTCCATTTCTGATATGTGTCCTCCATGCAACACGTTCAGCGGCGACTTGCTCCCAATGTGCATTATCAATGCCTGTATCAATCATGTCCCGCTTACACACATCTTTGTATCGTAGTAGAGGCCGACCATGAGATCTCTTACCCATCTGTAATTCACCAAAAAAGATATCCTTTGGTATTCTACCATCATCCATCCTAAGATGTCCTATCCATCTAAGTCTACGAAGACTGAGCATGGAATAAACTGTCACACAACCTGATCTTTCCAATACTTCAGTATTTGTATATATATATATATATATATAAGCATGCCTTCAATGTTTAAAATCACTACAGAAATACTTTGTTTACAATTTATGAAAGGTTACTGCGTCTTAAAGTTCACAGCCAGACTCATGATTGGTGTCGGAGAGGGTGAATGTGAACAACTGACACTCACTTGAATTGCGGATCACATCTCTCCGTATCTCTGGCTGTTGGATCAGACAAGAAACGTTCCTGTTTGACCAGTAAAACCGAGTTGTTGTTGAAGTCTCGGCTGACTGTCACTACAGGATAGCCCTTCTGAAGTATCCACGTATCCATGATGTCCTTCACATCGATGGTTGGTAATTCAGACTTCGCTTGCTAGAAAAAAAAAAACATTAGTGTCAGCCATCGAAGATAGTTATCTTTTATATGTTATTATGAAGATAAATCGTTTGTTCCCCCAGTATCGTATTTTGTTACTGTTCTATACACTGGTTTCCTGTTGAGCATTGTGTTTGAATCTGTTAAAACTGAAATGCCTGAAACGTGTAGTGGATTCATTTACAAACACGATTTAACGACATCTGCTCCGTATAAGCTGATCTGAATTTATTGACATCTTGCCGTCTTGATCGGCTATTGTTTGTGAAATAGAGTTATACCTCTCCATAGATACAATGCACCGGTCTCTGTGGCTAAGGGCTCTGCGAACGCGGTTTGTGAGCCCGTATACCCGGGTTCGAAACACAGCGGTGCTGGTTTTTTCGAAAAAAGGTATAGGAGCCGGTCGTTCAGAAAGCAATGGCAAACTACTGAACGTAAAATTTGCCCAGGAGTCACGAACAGCGAAAATGCTGGGGTTGACTGCTACGTCCTGTGAAGGACATGCAACTTAATTAAATTAATTAGATACAATGTGTTGACCATGCAGCATGATCCCTCTCTCGGTCTACCTAGTTTACTCAGGACAAAGCTAACTTTAATACGTCTGGAACAAGACAAGCTGCAGAAGCTGCCGAATCATTAAAGCAGTGCTCAAACTGTCCGCGTGTCGGAGCTTCAATCCTAGACAAGTTGTTATGCAAGGCTTAGGGCCTGGTCTGCCCTGCGATTACATTTAGTTTTTAGGTTGAATTTCCTCACGCTAATTAAAGTCTTGCACCCTCCAAATTGCGCTCCTCTGTCCGAAGCCGTTGGCACAATGTGGGGTGCTGGGTTTGGTGAGCGCCGCTCAACATTCGCCGCTAATAGTAAGCAGGTAGTACCGTCTACTGCCATACGGTGACTCAGAAATATCTGACGAAGACCTGACATCCCATCATTTGGCGCTAACAGAAAGTAGTTAGTACCGACTACTGTCATACGGTAGCTCAATCATATTTGACTCAGATCTGACTCGCCAATGTTATACCAATTATAACTTCATTAATAAGATACGCATCTCAGTACCTATCAAGTTCCATTAGCTGCAGTACGTACATCGTTGGTCAACGGGCTTTTGACAGGGAAAACAGAGCTCTGTAAGGCACATATGGTACCTCAGTAGTGAATGGGAAGTAAATGGGCTTCACCAATCTCATTCCAATAGATGCAGGCTATTAAGGGGCCTCACAGTGGGATTTATTACAACTACTTACAGAAATAAACTGCCGCCGTATTGATTCACGATCCTCAAAAGTCATGGATACATGTATGTAAAGATGAATTGGCAATCAAAACCATAAAAATAGAGGTCTAGGAATGTATATCCCATATCCAGAGCAACAACTTTCAGACAAGATATAGGACGACGGATAATTCTGTTCCAACTAGGCAACAGATATTGCAGCCCTGCAGCATGCTGGCAACATGATGAGATGCACTAACTCTGATCTTTGCCAGCAGCAATTGTCACCTGGTTCAGCCTTCATGTTCCTGTATCGAAAGAGCACTCAGAAACGCACCCTTTTGTGTTAGTTTATATAATTATAAGACACATTCACAGATGCTCTATCAGTGCTGTAGAATCTCATGAATGACACCTTCTCAGATCCTCTATCATTGATGTAGATTCTCATGAATGACACATTCACAGATGCTCTATCAGTGATGTAAATTCTCATGAATGCCACATTCACAGATGCTCTATCAGTCCTGTAGAATCTCACGAATGACACCTTTACAGAAGCTCTATCAGTGCTGTGGAATCTCATGAATGCAATATTCACATATGCCCTATCAGTGTTATGAGCTCTCATGAATGCCACCTTCACAGATGCTCTATCAGTGTTGTAAGCCTCATGAATGAGACCTTCGCATATGTTTTATCAGTGCTGTGGAATCTCACAAATGCAATATTCACAGATGCTCTATCAGTGATGTAGATTCTCATGAATGGCACTTTCACATATCTTAGATGTGAACTTAGCAAGGCACATGCAAGAAAACCAACTATAATTCCATGTACAACTTCCCAGAGTCCTGTGTCCGGACATGAAACCAACTATAATTCCATGGACAACTTCCCACAGTCCTGTGTCCGGACGTGAGAAAACCAACTATAATTCCATGGACAACTTCCCACAGTCCAGTGTCCGGACATAAAACCAAATATAATTCCATGGACAACTTCCCACAGTCCAGTGTCCGGACATGAAACCAACTATAATTCCATGGACAACTTCCCACAGTCCTGTGTCCGGACATGAAACCAACTATAATCCCATGGACAACTTCCCACAGTCCAGTGTCCGGACATGAAACCAAATATAATTCCATGGACAACTTTCCACAGTCCAGTGTCCGGACATGAAACCAACTATAATTCTATGGACAACTTCCCACAGTCCTGTGTCCGGCCGTGAGGAAACCAACTATAATTCCATGGACAACTTACCACAGTCTAGTGTCCGGACATGAAACCAAATATAATTCCATGGACAACTTCCCACAGTCCAGTGTCCGGACATGAAACCAAATATAATTCCATGGACAACTTCCCACAGTCCAGTGTCCGGACATGAAACCAACTATAATTCTATGGACAACTTCCCACAGTCCTGTGTCCGGACGTGAGAATACCACGCTGTTCTCATTTACTTCCCAAGTCATTCCCAAATACACATTTCAAGCTGTGTTCACCTGGAAGCCCTGGGCAGTTCTACATATCCGTCTGTTGTATCTTGTGCTGCGAATCATTCCTGATACTGACGTTCCTCCATGTCATAATGTCAAAATGTCCAGTATCTTGTCATTTGGTCTCTCCTAACTATCTTCCCCGCCAACCTTCTCGTTGTGATGATATATTCTGGCTTGCTTTTTTTCATGACATGCCCGAAGGGTGCGGACTGTTTTATTCTGATGAGCATAAATACTATTAAGATGTATTCATTGCTCTTACTATCCATCTTCTCATTCTTCTATATAACCACATCTCCACAGCTTCCACATAATTCCTCACGTGTCGACTAACTCCTCGTAGAAACTTCGGCACATGCGGGACTCCTGGCTGAGCAGCAAAGCTGATGAAATTCAGGGCTTTGCTGACAGACATGATATGAAAAACTTCTACGACTCACTGAAAGCGGTCTATGGTCCTTCATCACCAGGCATAGTTCCCCTCCTCAGTGCAGATGGGGGAACATTGGTCACCGATAAGAAAGAAATCCTTCAACGCTGGGCAGAGCATTTCAGCAACATCTTAAATGCAACTTCCTTCTTCGATGATGAAACCATCAACTGCCTTCCTCAAGTTCCTACCAATGAGACACTTGATGACCTGCCAACCATAGTGGAAGTAAACAAAGCCATCCAGCAACTCTCCAGCGGCAAGTCACCTGGTCCTGACTCCATCCCAGCAGAGATATACAAGGCAGGTGGGCCGGTCCTAACGGAGCAGCTTCACCAAGTCTTTACAAACATATGGGTGAACGAGACCATGCCACAATATTTCAAGGAAGCGTCAATAGTCCACCTTTACAAACGAAAAGGAAACCGCCAATCCTGTGACAACCACCGAGGCATCTCCTTGCTTTCAATTGCAGGGAAGATACTCGCCAGAATTCTTCTCAATCGCCTCACGGCCCATCTCGATCAAGGTTTTCTTCCTGAGAGTCAATGCGGCTTCAGAGAAGAACGTGGAACTGTTGACATGATTTTCGCTGCAAGGCAGCTGCAAGAGAAATGTCAGGAACAGAACTGCAACATGTTCTCCACTTTCATTGACCTTACTAAGGCTTTTGATACAGTCAGCAGAGGACTGTGGAAGATTTTGGCAAAATATGGCTGTCCACGAAATTTTGTCCAAATAGTGCGGCTATTTCATGACGGCATGCAGGCAAGAGTACAGGATAATGGTGAACTGTCTGAATCCTTTCCTGTCACCAATGGAGTGAAGCAAGGATGTGTACTGGCACCAACACTGTTCAGCCTCATGTTTTCAGCCATGTTGATGAATGCCTTCGAGAACGACAACATTGGAATAGACATCAACTACCGTATGGATGGAAAGTTATTCAAACTCAGAAGGCTGAAAGCTAATTCCAAAATTAACAGCGACACCGTCAGAGAGCTCCTGTTTGCTGATGATTCCGCTCTATACGCCAACTCAGAGGCGGACATGTAATATAATGTTTCAGCTTTCTCACATGACTGTGCCAACTTTGGGCTCAATATCAACTTGGAGAAGACTGTAGTTATGTACCAGCCAGCTCCAGGGAATAATCACACTGTGCCGAATATCAAAGTGAATGATCATAGGCTAAGTGTTGTGGACAAATTCATCTATCTTGGCAGCACTGCGTCACAATTGATGATGAAGTGAATGCAAGAATCCCCAAGGCCAGTGCGGCCTTTGGCAGACTCTAGAAGAATGTATGGGACAGAACTGGAATAAGCCTGCAAACAAAGCTAAAAGTCTACAAAGCAGTTGTATTATCCACACTGCTATATGCTTGTGAAACCTGGACTGTTTATCAGCGACACGCTAGGACATTAAACCAATTCCACACAGTCTGCCTAAGGAAGCTACTGAAGATTAAATGGCAAGACAAGATTCCAGACACTGAAGTCCTAGAAAGAGCATCCATGCCCATTATCCACACTTTCTGATGAAGAATCAGATTCGTTGGGCTGGTCACTTGACTCGCATGCCAGATCACAGGCTCCCTAAACGAATGTTTTACAGCGAACTGCGTTGTGGTAAACGCTCCCAAGGTGGCCAGAGGAAACGCTTTAAAGACACTCTGAAAATTTCACTGAATGCTTTTGGAATTCATCATGACACCTGGGAGGCTGCAGCCAGAGACCGAAATTCGTGGCGTGCATCATTACGCAAAGGTGCAGTCATATGTGAGGCAACCAGGACTGCAAGAGCTGTGAAGAAAAGGCAGGACAAAAAAAACCACTACAGGAAATCCTCCTCCAGAGACGTCAAGCATTCTTTGCCAACATTGTCAAAGAACATTTCGAGCCAAAATAGACTTTATCAGCCATCTTAGAACCCACGGCTCCATACCTTCAACCCCACTGGATGAAATGAATGGTCATCATTCTTGATGGACAAACAACAACACTAACTCCTCGTGATTCGCTTCCGTAGATCATGAGTGCTCAATATATCGTTTAAGAACTGATTTCTTTATCTCAATCGATATCACATTTACAACAGTTACTCGTTGTTATAATAAGCGCCGCAGTCAACAGAGAAACATTTACCTCAGTTAGTTCAGCAAAGAAATCATCATGGGTTGCAGCTTTGTAGGCATAATTCTTTAGGTAGCTCTGAAAGTAAAATATAGTCTTCGACTTGAAACGTACATTTAATTCACTCGCTGGCGCCTTGCCGTCTTGACAGGGAAAAGTGTGTTACACTGTGCTACAAACAAAAGACATAATAACTACAACCCATTGCGGTAAGCCCAGAGCTTGAGTCACACCTCTCCATAGCACAAAGCCTGGCCTGAATTGCAGACACCATGTTTTGTCAATGCACCTGATCCCTGTCTCAGCCTGCTTAGTTTACTCCAGAGGAAAGATAACGCCAATACGTCTGGAACAAGACAAGCTGCAGAAGCTGCCGTATCAGTAAAGCAATGCTCTAAGTGCCCACATCTCGAAGCTTCCATCCTAGACCAGTTACGGACCAAAGCTTAGGGCCTGGTCTTCCCGTCATGACATTTAGTCTGTAGGATTGATTTACAATTAATTTTGATACGACTAACATTGTTACTCTTAATAATTGTGCACTACTTGAAATCGTGAACAGTTTTCAAATCAGCTAAAAACAAAAAGTGGAATTGGTTAGCTATACAAGAACATGCTCACATGTGACAGAAGGGACGTAGCGGCTAGAAAGACTTCTTCAGCACACAAGCAATCATCTGACACTGATACAACCACACACACACATTTTTGTTTAAGTTACTGATTGACTTCGTAAATGGATGCCAGTTTTGCCGAATGGATAAAAGCCCTCGCTCTTAAACTACCGGTGTGCTGACGCCGAGGTAGCGAGTTTAACCCTTTTAGCACCTAAGAAGGGAATACTGGTCTAGTGAAACGGTATTTCATTCAAAACTGCATGAGGGAAAATAGGACCTCCGAAAGAAAACAGTTCACCAGATTGTGACGATGTGACGCCTAGATCACTAAAAACACATCACGCAAACTACGGTAGCTGATGTCCACTTCTCATCCAAATATAGCGTCATAATGGCAAACAATGAGGTTATACTACAAGACTGCCAATGTTGGTGGTACAAATACCCAATTGTAGTAGGGACAGCATTTATTTCCATGTCATAGACTGATGCTGACTTCGTACCTTTCTCACCCCGTCTTCGACACTTTATCTAGCCCTATAAAGTCAATTTGACTGACGATATACTTTTATCTTTACCTCAGAGTCCTAGGGTAAAATGTGATATGCAAACAGTACGATAGTACCGGAGATAATTAATTAATTCATTCAGTAGCATGTTCTTAGCAGAAGCTTGCTCCCATAACAACCTTCCGGAAAACTGCTCGATCATAAGCAAGATGTCTCGCGTCCGATACACCTATCTGGAATTCATCCGCCACATCCTGCACCCATCTTCTCTTTGGCCTTCCCCTTCTTCTCTTCCCAGGTATATACTCTTCCCTTATCTCCAAACTTTCGTGACATTTCAAGTGACCAACATATGTCAATTTTCTTTGTTTTATCGTCTTTAATATCCAACCTTCTTCAATATTCAACTCTTGAAGTATGAATGCATTAAAATGATGCCGTAAACAGTCAGCTGCCTTCGAAATGGAATGTATGATATGAATAACAGTGAGGATATGAATGAGATACATGAACCGATGACAGCAGAGACAGAACCTGAACCCTTGTTAGATGAAATTGCATGGGCACTAAAGAACCTGAAAACTGGTAAATCACAAGGATGTGATGAGATACCGGTTGAACTAATTAAAACGGCAGGAGAAAAGAGCATACACATTTATCATCCGTTATGTGAAAAGATATGGAAATATGGTAGAAAGACAAAAGAATGGAAAATAACTATCTTCGTTCCAATACCAAAAAAGGGCAACATGAAATTATGCACCAGCTATAGAACTGTTGCCCTGAAATTATGCACCAACTATAAAACTGTTGCCCTGAAATTATGCACCAGCTATAGAACTGTTGCCCTGAAATTATACACCAACTATAGAACTGTTGCCCTGAAATTATGCACCAACTATAGAACTGTTGCCCTGAAATTATGCACCAACTATAGAACTGTTGCCCTGAAATTATGCACCAACTATAGAACTGTTGCCCTGAAATTATGCACCAACTATAGAACTGTTGCCCTGAAATGATGCACCAACTATAGAACTGTTGCCCTGAAATTATGCACCAACTATAGAACTGTTGCCCTGAAATTATGCACCAACTATAGAACTGTTGCCCTGAAATTATGCACCAACTATAGAACTGTTGCCCTGAAATTATGCACCAACTATAGAACTGTTGCCCTGAAATTATGCACCAACTATAGAACTGTTGCCCTGAAATTATGCACCAACTATAGAACTGTTGCCCTGAAATTATGCACCAACTATAGAACTGTTGCCCTGAAATTATGCACCAACTATAGAACTGTTGCCCTGAAATTATGCACCAACTATAGAACTGTTGCCCTGAAATTATGCACCAACTATAGAACTGTTGCCCTGAAATTATGCACCAACTATAGAACTGTTGCCCTGAAATTATGCACCAACTATAAAACTGTTGCCCTGAAATTATGCACCAACTATAGAACTGTTGCCCTGAAATTATGCACCAACTATAGAACTGTTGCCCTGAAATTATGCACCAACTATAGAACTGTTGCCCTGAAATTATGCACCAACTATAGAACTGTTGCCCTGAAATTATGCACCAACTATAGAACTGTTGCCCTGAAATTATGCACCAACTATAGAACTGTTGCCCTGAAATGATGCACCAACTATAGAACTGTTGCCCTGAAATTATGCACCAACTATAGAACTGTTGCCCTGAAATGATGCACCAACTATAGAACTGTTGCCCTGAAATTATGCACCAACTATAGAACTGTTGCCCTGATATTATGCACCAACTATAGAACTGTTGCCCTGAAATTATGCACCAACTATAGAACTGTTGCCCTGAAATTATGCACCAACTATAGAACTGTTGCCCTGAAATTATGCACCAACTATAGAACTGTTGCCCTGAAATTATGCACCAACTATAGAACTGTTGCCCTGAAATTATGCACCAACTATAGAACTGTTGCGCTGAAATTATGCACCAACTATAGTACTGTTGCCCTGAAATTATGCACCAACTATAGAACTGTTGCGCTGAAATTATGCAACAACTATAGAACTGTTGCCCTGAAATGATGCACCAACTATAGAACTGTTGCCCTGAAATGATGCACCAACTATAGAACTGTTGCCCTGAAATTATGCACCAACTATAGAACTGTTGCCCTGAAATTATGCACCAACTATAGAACTGTTGCCCTGAAATTATGCACCAACTATAGAACTGTTGCCCTGAAATTATGCACCAACTATAGAACTGTTGCCCTGAAATTATGCACCAACTATAGAACTGTTGCCCTGAAATTATGCACCAACTATAGAACTGTTGCCCTGAAATTATGCACCAACTATAGAACTGTTGCCCTGAAATTATGCACCAACTATAGAACTGTTGCCCTGAAATTATTCACCAACTATAGAACTGTTGCCCTGAAATTATTCACCAACTATAGAGCTGTTGCCCTGAAATTATGCACCAACTATAGAACTGTTGCCCTGAAATTATGCACCAACTATAGAACTGTTGCCCTGAAATTATGCACCAACTATAGAACTGTTGCCCTGAAATTATGCACCAACTATGGAACTGTTGCCCTGAAATTATGCACCAACTATAGAACTGTTGCCCTGATATTATACACCAACTATAGAACTGTTGCCCTGAAATTATGCACCAACTATAGAACTGTTGCCCTGAAATTATGCACCAACTATAGAACTGTTGCCCTGAAATTATGCACCAACTATAGAACTGTTGCCCTGATATTATACACCAACTATAGAACTGTTGCCCTGAAATTATGCACCAACTATAGAACTGTTGCCCTGAAATTATGCACCAACTATAGAACTGTTGCCCTGAAATTATGCACCAACTATAGAACTGTTGCCCTGAAATTATGCACCAACTATAGAACTTTTTCCCTGATATTATGCACCAACTATAGAACTGTTGCCCTGAAATTATGCACCAACTATAGAACTGTTGCCCTGAAATTATGCACCAACTATAGAACTGTTGCCCTGAAATTATGCACCAACTATAGAACTTTTTCCCTGATATTATGCACCAACTATAGAACTGTTGCCCTGAAATTATGCACCAACTATAGAACTGTTGCCCTGAAATTATGCACCAACTATAGAACTGTTGCCCTGAAATTATGCACCAACTATAGAACTGTTGCCCTGAAATTATGCACCAACTATAGAACTGTTGCCCTGATATTATACACCAACTATAGAACTGTTGCCCTGAAATTATGCACCAGCTATAGAACTGTTGCCCTGAAATTATGCACCAACTATAGAACTGTTGCCCTGATATTATACACCAACTATAGAACTGTTGCCCTGAAATTATGCACCAACTATAGAACTGTTGCCCTGAAATTATGCACCAACTATAGAACTGTTGCCCTGAAATTATGCACCAACTATAAAACTGTTGCCCTGAAATTATGCACCAACTATAGAACTGTTGCCCTGAAATTATGCACCAACTATAGAACTGTTGCCCTGAAATTATGCACCAACTATAGAACTGTTGCCCTGATATTATACACCAACTATAGAACTGTTGCCCTGATATTATGCACCAACTATAGAACTTTTTCCCTGATATTATGCACCAACTATAGAACTGTTGCCCTGAAATTATGCACCAACTATAGAACTGTTGCCCTGAAATTATGCACCAACTATAGAACTGTTGCCCTGAAATTATGCACCAACTATAGAACTGTTGCCCTGATATTATGCACCAACTATAGAACTGTTGCCCTGAAATTATGCACCAACTATAGAACTGTTGCCCTGAAATTATGCACCAACTATAGAACTGTTGCCCTGAAATTATGCACCAACTATAGAACTGTTGCCCTGAAATTATGCACCAACTATAGAACTGTTGCCCTGAAATTATGCACCAACTATAGAACTGTTGCCCTGAAATTATGCACCAGCTATAGAACTGTTGCCCTGAAATTATGCACCAACTATAGAACTGTTGCCCTGAAATTATACACCAACTATAGAACTGTTGCCCTGAAATTATGCACCAACTATAGAACTGTTGCCCTGAAATTATGCACCAACTATAGAACTGTTGCCCTGAAATTATGCACCAACTATAGAACTGTTGCCCTGAAATTATGCACCAACTATAGAACTGTTGCCCTGATATTATGCACCAACTATAGAACTGTTGCCCTGAAATTATGCACCAACTATAGAACTGTTGCCCTGAAATTATGCACCAACTATAGAACTGTTGCCCTGATATTATGCACCAACTATAGAACTGTTGCCCTGAAATGATGCACCAACTATAGAACTGTTGCCCTGAAATGATGCACCAACTATAGAACTGTTGCCCTGAAATTATGCACCAACTATAGAACTGTTGCCCTGAAATTATGCACCAACTATAGAACTGTTGCCCTGAAATTATGCACCAACTATAGAACTGTTGCCCTGAAATTATGCACCAACTATAGAACTGTTGCCCTGAAATTATGTGCCAACTATAGAACTGTTGCCCTGAAATTATGCACCAACTATAGAACTGTTGCCCTGAAATGATGCACCAACTATAGAACTGTTGCCCTGAAATTATGCACCAACTATAGAACTGTTGCCCTGAAATGATGCACCAACTATAGAACTGTTGCCCTGAAATTATGCACCAACTATAGAACTGTTGCCCTGAAATTATGCACCAACTATAGAACTGTTGCCCTGAAATTATGCACCAACTATAGAACTGTTGCCCTGAAATTATGCACCAACTATAGAACTGTTGCCCTGAAATTATGCACCAACTATAGAACTGTTGCCCTGAAATTATGCACCAACTATAGAACTGTTGCCCTGAAATTATGCACCAACTATAGAACTGTTGCCCTGAAATTATGCACCAACTATAGAACTGTTGCCCTGAAATTATGCACCAACTATAGAACTGTTGCCCTGAAATTATGCACCAACTATAGAACTGTTGCCCTGAAATTATGCACCAACTATAGAACTGTTGCCCTGAAATTATGCACCAACTATAGAACTGTTGCCCTGAAATTATGCACCAACTATAGAACTGTTGCCCTGAAATTATGCACCAACTATAGAACTGTTGCCCTGAAATTATGCACCAACTATAGAACTGTTGCCCTGAAATTATGCACCAACTATAGAACTGTTGCCCTGAAATGATGCACCAACTATAGAACTGTTGCCCTGAAATGATGCACCAACTATAGAACTGTTGCCCTGAAATTATGCACCAACTATAGAACTGTTGCCCTGAAATTATGCACCAACTATAGAACTGTTGCCCTGAAATTATGCACCAACTATAGAACTGTTGCCCTGAAATTATGCACCAACTATAGAACTGTTGCCCTGAAATTATGCACCAACTATAGAACTGTTGCCCTGAAATTATGCACCAACTATAGAACTGTTGCCCTGAAATTATGCACCAACTATAGAACTGTTGCCCTGAAATTATGCACCAACTATAGAACTTTTGCCCTGAAATTATGCTCCAACTATAGAACTGTTGCCCTGAAATTATGCACCAACTATAGAACTGTTGCCCTGAAATTATGCACCAACTATAGAACTGTTGCCCTGAAATTATGCACCAACTATAGAACTGTTGCCCTGAAATTATGCACCAACTATAGAACTGTTGCCCTGAAATTATGCACCAACTATAGAACTGTTGCCCTGAAATTATGCACCAACTATAGAACTGTTGCCCTGAAATTATGCACCAACTATAGAACTGTTGCCCTGAAATTATGCACCAACTATAGAACTGTTGCCCTGAAATTATGCACCAACTATAGAACTGTTGCCCTGAAATTATGCACCAACTATAGAACTGTTGCCCTGAAATTATGCACCAACTATAGAACTGTTGCCCTGAAATTATGCACCAACTATAGAACTGTTGCCCTGAAATTATGCACCAACTATAGAACTGTTGCCCTGAAATGATGCACCAACTATAGAACTGTTGCCCTGAAATTATGCACCAACTATAGAACTGTTGCCCTGAAATTATGCACCAACTATAGAACTGTTGCCCTGAAATGATGCACCAACTATAGAACTGTTGCCCTGAAATGATGCACCAACTATAGAACTGTTGCCCTGAAATGAAGCACCAACTATAGAACTGTTGCCCTGAAATTATGCACCAACTATAGAACTGTTGCCCTGATATTATACACCAACTATAGAACTGTTGCCCTGAAATGATGCACCAACTATAGAACTGTTGCCCTGAAATTATGCACCAACTATAGAACTGTTGCCCTGAAATTATGCACCAGCTATAGAACTGTTGCCCTGAAATTATGCACCAACTATAGAACTGTTGCCCTGAAATGATGCACCAACTATAGAACTGTTGCCCTGAAATTATGCACCAACTATAGAACTGTTGCCCTGATATTATACACCAACTATAGAACTGTTGCCCTGAAATGATGCACCAACTATAGAACTGTTGCCCTGAAATGATGCACCAACTATAGAACTGTTGCCCTGAAATTATGCACCAACTATAGAACTGTTGCCCTGATATTATACACCAACTATAGAACTGTTGCCCTGAAATTATGCACCAACTATAGAACTGTTGCCCTGAAATTATGCACCAACTATAGAACTGTTGCCCTGAAATTATGCACCAACTATAGAACTGTTGCCCTGAAATTATGCACCAACTATAGAACTGTTGCCCTGATATTATACACCAACTATAGAACTGTTGCCCTGAAATTATGCACCAACTATAGAACTGTTGCCCTGAAATTATGCACCAACTATAGAACTGTTGCCCTGAAATTATGCACCAACTATAGAACTGTTGTCCTGAAATTATGCACCAACTATAGAACTGTTGCCCTGATATTATGCACCAACTATAGAACTGTTGCCCTGAAATTATGCACCAACTATAGAACTGTTGCCCTGATATTATGCACCAACTATAGAACTGTTGCCCTGAAATTATGCACCAACTATAGAACTGTTGCCCTGAAATTATGCACCAACTATAGAACTGTTGCCCTGAAATTATGCACCAACTATAGAACTGTTGCCCTGAAATTATGCACCAACTATAGAACTGTTGCCCTGAAATTATGCACCAACTATAGAACTGTTGCCCTGAAATTATGCACCAACTATAGAACTGTTGCCCTGAAATTATGCACCAACTATAGAACTGTTGCCCTGATATTATGCACCAACTATAGAACTGTTGCCCTGAAATGATGCACCAACTATAGAACTGTTGCCCTGATATTATGCACCAACTATAGAACTGTTGCCCTGAAATTATGCACCAACTATAGAACTGTTGCCCTGATCAGTCGTGCAAGTAAAAGTCTACTACTAAGCATAGTTGGAAGACTTTGTAAGAAAATAAAAGAAGAGATTAACGTGGTTCAGGCTGGATTTAGGCAAGGAAGAGGAACAAGAGATCACATACTCAACATGTGTTTAATAACAGAGACGTGCAGATAATTTAATGTAAGCCTATTCTCATATATTGTAGATTATTCAGATGCATTAGAAACGTTGGGAAATAACGAAGAATATGAGATTTCTAACCCATGTAGTACGACTCATAAAATTGGGCTATCTAGACCAACAAGCAGCGGTTAGAATAGATGGCGGGACATCAGATTGGTTTGACGTCAAGCAAAGAGTCAGTCAGGGCTGTGTGCTGTCCCCCTGTTTGTTTAACCTGTACGCAGCACAAGTACTGTAAATATAACAAGAAATGGTTATGATCGAGAGATTGTCCAGAATGTTGTTATGGGAGCCAGGTTCTGCAAAGGACATGCTACTCAATGAGTGAATGATGCAAACTTAATGACACAGATACGGCATTGCAGAGCAACAATTTACCAACAGTCCCACAAAACACAAAACACCACTCTCTGAAGCGCCGCATGACACTATCACTATTTAGATTCATGCCGAAGGTCCTCGTGATGACAAGCGCTCATCTGGTTGTCCCAAGGTGGAAAGTCAAGTTCCCTCCCGCCGCTGAAAAGGCTGCAAGGGCGGAAATGGACGAAACGTTATCCCAAGTTCTAGAGGATGAGGTACAACAAAGAACGCTAGAAATTACAAAGAAGATTGTGTACTTCCACGTCCTCAAATTGGTAGCCGCGAGAGAAAGAACATATGTTTTATTTACCTCCCCCTCCCCCACCCCCACCCTCCCCACCACGAGAGTGTCGGAAAGATAACGAACCGACACATTCCGGACAAGGGGTCCACGTCTGACGATCAGAAACATCATGTCGTGCTTGCTCAACGACGGAGCTTTTATCCTTTGTTTTTTTATGGTAAAGATGATGTGGTGAGCAGTCTGGTATAGCCTGGAGAGTGTGGCTGAACAGACGCGAAATACATATCTGGTATAGGCTCGGGAGTGTGGCTGAACAGACGGGAGACCCAAATCTGGTATGGGCTGGAGAATTTGGCTGAACAGACGGGAGATCCATGTCTGGTATAGGCTAGAGAATGTGGAGGAACAAACCGGAGATCCATATCTGGTATAAGCTAGAGAGTATGGCTGAACAGACGGGAGATTCATATCTGGTATGGGCTAGAGAGTGTGGCTGACACGACGGGAGACTCATATCTGATATGGGCTGGAGAGTGTGACTGAACAGACGGAAGACATAACTGGAGAGTGTTGATGAACAGACGGGAGATACATATCTGACTCTGGCTCATAAAGGAGTGAGCAGAGGGTCAGGGCGATATTGAGGTAAAGCCATGAGGATGTTTCATCAAGCTCCTACTGGAAGAAGCAGGGCCCTTTCCCTTACGTATTCATACAGAGTTAAAGGGACACCAACACGAGGAAATAGCACACAAACTTACTCCGATTTCATGACAGAACGTACGTGTTACGTGTTCATGTTGAGTTAAAGCAACAACAACATAGAGACAACAGCACACACAAACTTACTGCGATTCCCTTATTGAACGAGCGTGTTCCCAAGAAGAACTCCAACATTCTGACTAGAGATGGTGCCTGTCGTGAGGATAATTGTTTTATTTAAACTATGATACTGCTAACACGGAATACTTATTTTCATTTCACTATGAAATAACGCTCGTTTAAAAAAAAATTATTTTAAGTATCATTTTATTATTATTATTATTATTATTATTATTATTATTATTATTATTATTATTATTATTATTTTGTTTAAAATCACATTATTTGTTTCTCATTATATCATTAAGTATTTGTGAAATGTTATTCATTATGTCCCATAACATACTTTTCTATCTATAAACTAAAATTTATTGTGTCACGTAATATATTTGTCTATACGTGAAATACTATTCTTCAATTCTCATGATATCAGTGTGTGAGTACGTGTGTTGGGTGAGACACCAGCAAGCTGGTAGCAAGAGGCGACAGACTGTGGATCAATGTCTGCGGACAGTCCATGACTCAGTATACGGGATGAATATGCGGCTCACAGAATACAAGGCAGAGCAGAAAGATAAACTGGTCCCGGAGAAGAGACTGGGACACTAATGTGCTGACAGAGATCTCGAAGATCAGATTCACTCTGAAAAAGACAACTGTGTGAAGCAGTGATCTCTTTGACCTCTCTCTCTCTCTCTCTCTCTCTCTCTCTCTCTCTCTCTCTCTCTCTCTCTCTCTCTCTTCCACGTCTTTCTCTACTAATGGAGGCGACAGAGGCCGTGGCTGGGGAAGAAGCGGACTCCCCACGATCACAGATTCTAAAGGGCAAGCACAGGCTGCACAGACTCGCCTCACTGAGGGAGGGGAGGCTTGAGAGTGGACATGTTAACAGCCGAAATACGATCAGCGTTGCCAGTTGTGGGTTGTGCTCAATCTTTAAATATGAATGTTGTTTGGATAAGATACATTAGCAAAATAGTAACATTGTTAATTGAAAATATGTGTATAATTAATATGGATTCAGAGACTAGAAATGTATGAAACTTCAAAATGTGTCTTCGGTTATTAACACGGGGATTTAGGATAGTGAACACCTATGTGCACATTAATTACACTCTTGACATCTAGAAATTAGCTTTGGGGATTAGAATTTACATCACCTAGTGAACACTATTGGAAATGTAGAATTTATATCACCTAAAGAACACTCTTGAAATCTAGAAAGTAAGTTTTGCAAAGTATATATTTTATCACCTAAGAACAATCTTTAAATCTATAAAGTAAGTTTGGCAATTTAAAATTTATATAACCCAGTGAACACTCTTGAAGTCTAGAAAGTAGCTTTTTCAATGTAGAATTTACAACACCTAGTGAAAACTCTTGAAGTCTAGAAAGTAGCTTTTTCAATGTAGAAGTTACATCACCTGGTGAGACTTTGTTTGGCTTGTCTGTTAATTCGCCCTTAGGAGGGATATGTCGACATAATAAATGACCCTAGATAATATACAGTCGTAGATCGTGGATTTAACAAAGCTAAAATAATCGGGTTTTAACCTACGTTATTTCTACAAGAAACATGCCTATGTTGTCCGCTGTTTCTGATCTCTGTAAGAGATCTATAAAGTGTTTGCTTACTTTTCTTGTAATGACCCAATTATACATTGCTGCGATTTCCTCCGGTTTCTCGGCCTGGTTGTATACGGGGTAGCCAATTACTTTGGCGTCTTCTTCAAGCGCGTAGTGTATCTTGTCCATAATAAAGAATTCCAACTGAAAGAGATATAAGAAGAAGTGGTTTTACTGTCTCCCTGGATTACACATATCACGTTTCTGGTGTGAGTTTATCTAAGCAACAGACTGGCAACTTGACGTCTTGGCAAATAATTGTTTGTAAAACCTCACCATAGCACAAAGCCAGAGCTGAAGTTAGAGACCATGAGTTGCCCATGCAGCATGATCCCTCTCTGGGCCTGCCTAGTTAGCTCCAGAGGAAAGGTAACACCAATGCGTCTGGAACAAGATACGCTACAGATGCTGCCGGATCTGCAAATCAATGCTCTGTTATTCTTCAGATAGACGATATTATTCATACACACATTTGCTATTAGTTAATGAACTTGCCGAATGCCTGTTCCCAGAATAATCTGATGCCATGGTACTATTACATGTTACCCTTTCTGCATCTATCCCATATGGACATCTACTCAAACAGTCAGGTCAGTCATGACATATAAGACTGTCCAGGTTCGTAATTACTCGGAAATATGGATTTTGTTGTTGTTTTGTTTTGCCATAGCTGGCTTTAAACGCAAGCGTAGTCTACATACACTGGTTCTAGTAGCACTGGAATTAACTTTGCGGGATGTTTAGCTTTCATATCACCAGTGTCATTCGTCCTCAGGCGAGTTGACTCCAACTTCTCAGGTACTTGTAATTTACGTCCCCCAAGTCAAGGACGAGAAGTCAATATGTTAGTCCAACTGACTGGTGTAGAGGTTGAACCCGCTACCTAAGCGCACCGGGTGTTCAAGAATGAGCTTTGGAATCCATTCGGCCATGCTGAATTCCAAAAGAGATTTAAAGTATGGTTGGTGAGTTTTAGATATATAAGGGTCGTTCATATGAAACCGCCGGTCTCTCTGGCTGTGGGGTTACAACACTTTCTCTCTGTAATCCCGTTTATCACGCAGAGTCTCGCAGCGGAGCGAGAACTGAGGTGGTTCGACCCCCGCTCGTGACTTGCGGATACTGAGCCGGCCGCTCAGAAAGCAATGGCAAACTACTGAGCGTAATCTTGCCAAGAGATCAACAGACAGCTGAAAGATGCTGCTGTTGACAGCTAAGTCCTGTAAAAAGGATACGCAAAAAAAAACTCATATGAAACCCGTTCCAATGGCTTTATTACAAAAGCATGAAGGAAACATTAACAGGTGAGGTAGAATTAAACAAAGCATTCATTTTGAATGAATTATGCACCATGGGTTGGTCAGAAGAAGTCGCAGTAGGCATTCAGGTAAGCATCCCATTGCTTAGGTAGGCGGCGAATGCCGTCCGCAAAAAAGAATTGTAGTTGCTCACGTGCGGACGATCATTATCGTGCAACAAAAACACACCGCGAGAAAACATGCCGGGTCGTTTATCCTTGATGGCTTTTTGCAGCTTGTCTAGGGTTTCCAAGTAGTGGGTAGAGTTGATGTTGACACCAGGTTCTTTAAAGTCGGCCAACAATAGCCCTTCATGGTAAAAAATGTGCTCAGCATAACCTTATCAGCGGAAACATGTAAATTGAATTTTTTGGCTTCTGGTGATCCAACATGCTTCTATTGCATGATCTCTATTTTTCTGCTCGGCTCAAAGTGGTGACACCATGATTCATCACCTGCCACTATGCGGAAGAGAAATGCATCACCTTTCACTCTATAACGCAGCAAGTGGTTCAAACACCATTCAATGCGTTCCTTTTTTTTATTTGTGTGGTCGCTCAACATCCGTGTGAACACACCTTCCGATATTGCAGTTTCTTACAAACGACCTTTTGAATTGTCCTAATTGACACATCAAATTCTTTCGTCAGCGAACGTATGCATCGACAACGGTTCATCTATACTGCTGCATCAATTTTGGCGATGTTTTTTTTTTTCTGTTGCAACAATATGCGCTTGACCCGGCCGTCGAAGATATGTTGTGAACTGAGACAATTTATGCCCAGTCTGTCACTGTTGTCTTCGACACACATTTGTTACCGCACGTTGCCTGCATTCTTCGATAATT
Organism: Cepaea hortensis; assembly: GCA_963921405.1. Taxonomy (NCBI): domain Eukaryota; kingdom Metazoa; phylum Mollusca; class Gastropoda; order Stylommatophora; family Helicidae; genus Cepaea; species Cepaea hortensis. The sequence goes on along the minus strand of OY992888.1, from coordinate 7,204,254 downwards.
GTCCACTGGTCGACATCCTTCAATTGAAAGAAATTGAATCATCGCTCTTTGAGCTTCTTTCGACAGATTTTGGATCAACCCGGCCATTTTCTCAACGTTCAGAAACATAACCTATGTATCATGGGAAGATAAGCAGGTGTTCTTTTATTCATTGGTCAGTACTTATCACATGACTATGACATGATCATGTTCAACGTACACAATTACGTGCGGTGCGGCACGAGCGGATTTAAAATGAACGCTCCTAATAAAATAGATGTATAGTGTTGTTGGTGAGTTTTAGATCTAAAATAGATTTAATGTGTGATTGGTAAGATTAATATCTACAATATTGATGATGACTGCAGTGATGTTGAAGACTTGAAGGCATACCGGCTTCGAATCATCAGGTCTGATTGTCTTCATTTCAGACTGCCCAAAGAAGCCCGCGAGTCCTTCCTTCAGCCAGAGGTCATCCCACCAAGCCGGGGTCACCAGATTGCCGATCCACTGGAAGACACCACGAGAAGCCAGATACATATTGTAACAACAGTTGATGAGATTCAAAACAATGTTTTACCGTAGTGAATTGACATAATAAAGACACAGACAACAGATTGTACAATTTATTTACTGGGGTATTTCGCATTTTGAACTTGTACTGCATTGGGGCATGATTGTCTGTGCACATATAACAGTGAAAATACGAGTACTTTGATGTTACTTGGGATGAGCTTCTATGGCTCGTCGGTAATAACAACTATGGCAGATGCTCTTCATCCAACTCGGGCACACTATGCTCACTGACGCTTTTGACAAGGTGAATGGAACACGCAGCTGCAGTTATACTTTTTATTTACGACGCACATTATTCAAGGCTTCACTACCCATCCGAGTTATGATAACACTCATTCTCTCGGTGCTCACACGCCTTCGTTTTTCAACTAGCCACCCTCCCGTCAGTGGCGCTCAGTCTACTTGTGTTTACTCTGGTACTGTCGCTCCTACTCATCGGAGATCTATGCGAAACCACCAGTGTGTTTAACTTTAGTAAATGTCAGAGATGGCGGTTAAGATGGTGGTGGACGGTTGTGTTTTTCTGTGACCGTTCCCTGTTTCGTGTAGGAGATGGGTTTGTTTTTCATCACGTGTGTGTAATTTGTTTGCCAGGATGTAATATCAGGAGTTTCTTCTCAATATATGCGCCAATGCTACGGAGTTCGTGCATTGAGCGAAGCAATCCTTGAGTGAATTTTCGCAGCGTGTGTGTTTCTGTGGTGTTTGGTTGTTCAACATGGCGGAACAACGTTTCTACTCCGTGCGGATGTTAGTCAAACCAGCAAGGCGACGGGGGCGGCGGGGTCTCCACAAATGACAAGGCATACGAGGTGGGGTAAGACGTTTTAGACTCAGATGTAACCGTCTTGGCCTCAGTATTACTCGTATTCTACATTGTAACTATTCCAGCGTAATACAACGAGGCCCTATTCTTGAAAACCAGGTATAGAGGAATGACATTGTATCGCTCCATGAGACAAGACTGAGTGATCAGCTACTCTTCTTCTTCTTCTTCTTCTTCTTAGCGTTCACCCGGAGTGTTTTTTCAGATGTGATTGCGGAGAGTTGTTACGCACCCTAGAGTCAAAACCCATGGGCCAACTCATCCGACTTCTGTGGGCATTTTTTAACCAGGTTAACATTCGTGGGAGACTTGTACTTTTTTGGTACTGTCAGTATCCCAGCTTGTCAAGTTGGAACAGTCGAAGACTTCACGGCCATCCCTCAAGGGGAGGCAGGGACAGTCAATGGCATTTTCCGCCATCCAGGGTGGCATCCATAGTTGCAGGGCTGACACATAGCGCCCTGGCGCTGGGCTCACCGAGGGAATCGTCACGTCCTGCTCATGACTGCTTTAATTCCACACTTCAATGTATTGGGAATTTCGTTCGCCCCGGGCCGCTACCACACAAACCAGAACGGTCTGCAGACGGTATCCACTCAGCGAGTTTTCTATTCGGACATGTGCTTGTCGCTGTGCCCGGGGACAATATAGTCAGAGCACGACTCTACAGTTCCGGGCACGGCGGACATTTGGAAAACTAGCTAGTCAGAGCTGTTCCGGACACGAGCTATTCGGAAAACTAGTTAGTCAGAGCTGTTCCTAGCACGAAAGACATTTCACTCGGACGTTTTATGCGTTGTGCCTGATTTATTTGCACCCGTGGGCCAGCACATCCGACTTCAGCGGGCATTTTTACGGGTTTGCCTTCCCGAGGTTTCGAGAGACGGTAGACGTTTTTGCTGTGGTGTCGCCCACATCTCAGCTGCTCAAGGTAGAACGGTCAACGACATCACGGTCAACCCTCAAGGGAAGGCAGGGACAGACCATGGGCATTCCCCCGCTATCCAAAAAGGCTTCCATAATTGCAGAGCCGGCACATATTGCTCTGAGACTGGGCTCACCCGAGGAGTTGCCACGTCCTGCTCATGGCTGTTTTAATTCCTCACTTCCATATATTGGGCATTTCGCTTGCCATTGGACGCTAAGCACACACCAGGAGCCGTCAGTATGCGGGCGGATTCCATTAGGTAAGCTTTCGCTTCGGACTTCGGACCACGCAATGGGTTCACTAGCCATGTGTTCCATTTCGTGTTATTGAGACGTTTTTTTCACCTTTGACTACACTATCTGTGAATATAGATACAGACATTTTTCGAAACGATTTCTTGCGACATTTTCTACCTTTTGTTCTCGCTCACGAGGTAGGCTACATGTGCTGTCGGCTCAGCACCTTACCTCCGTGCACTAGTGAGCGAGAAATGGCAAGGCCCTCTCATTTGTGGACCCGACATATCCCCCAGATGAGAGTCTTCGAACAAGTATCTGAATTGAGCATGTAGGGTGCTCAGCATCTCACTTCCACTTTTCATTAGGTGGGTGTCGGCCTGGCTCTCACATGCGAGGGTTTATGGCTTAGAGGCGTTCTGCCATATCCCTTGAATGGGAGCCTTAGAGTATGTGTCTGCACCTCGTAATAGCGGCATCGTGAGCCTGATTTAGACTTTGACTTCTATCCTCAGTCTTACCTGCAGAGCAGCAGGTTGTGTCTAGCTTAGTCTGGTCCCTATCCCGGGCCGACCGACATGTACTTTTGTTTCCGTCGACAATGCTCTTGGGATTATTGGGACACGCAGGCCCCCCCCCGCACCCCGCCCCCACCGCGATAAGGTGGAGACACGTGGGTGGGGGGGGGGGGGGGATCAGCTACTCCAAACTGCCGGCTTCAAATGTTTCTACAATAGGCGACATCTGGGAATGGCAATTCTCATTCGCCACAGTATGGTTGCTTCAGAGTTAGACATGTCAAGTTGGAACAATGACGACATACAAATACAGGTGTTTAAAGTTCAATCCGGTCTACAATTCGTGTTGTTTAATGTTTATGCCCAAAATGCGAGTGTGGATTCCCAGAAGTGGCATTGCTTAAGTGACATATTAGGTCACGAGAGAAATATTATTTTCAGTAGCGATTTCAACGCTAAAGGCAGATCATTGGGAAACATTTCCTTCACCACACAGGTGGAGGAGCTCGAGACTACACTAGAAACCACTTAACTGGTTTGTATTAACAGTGGCTGTGTCACCAGGACAGCAAGCCGTCTAGGCGATGAGGACAGTGCTATTGATCTGGCTCTTGTTTCTCCTTCACTCACTACAGTGTGTAGATGAGGTGTCCTCGCGTACCACGGCAGGAGCAACCACCATCCTTGCAGCATATTGGTAGAGAAAGGCAGAACCAGGCAGCACAAGTCAACGGTCAAGACTTTCCAGTATGACGGTTCAGGGCAAGATGTGGTGAGTAAAATAAGACGTGACAAGCGCAGAAAGTTTCAGGGTAGGAAAAAAAAAGCTGGGAGCAGCCACAGTGGTGGAATTTTGAGGTGAAGAACGCATGGGTGGATAAGCGTAGTGCTGTAAGAAAATGGCAAAAGGCTAAGAAGAACAGAAGTGCCCATCCTAGTCCCTGCATGCAGTTAGAAAGAGAGATGCACACAAAAGTAAGCTATTTAAAAAAAATTGGTTAAGGAGGTTAAAAGTGGAAAATGGGCAGAGGTATGTCAAAGAGTAAGCACAGACAAGTCACTGAAATTGTTCTGGCGACTACATAAAAGCATGAGTAAGGTAGTCAAGAATAAGAGAATATATGACTTCCAAGGCGCTGACCTCATCTGCCAGAGGACTGACGAGAACAAGGACAAAACCCTCTTCGAACACTATCTATAGCAGAGCAACCAGACAGACATGAGAGGCCGAAATCTGGCCAAGGAGGTCACCTCAGACAGGTGCAAGGCCCAGAACATTCCGGATGAAAACACAGTGACAGTGAAAGAAATCAAGGCTGTGCTTCGATGATAAAAAGAAAAACAGGCTCCAGGGCCAGATGGCATAAGATACGACGACATGAATAAGTGCACCGACAACGAGCTAGAGAAACTAGCACGCACGTACAACAACAGTATAGGGAGTGCTAGCATCAAGGAGGAGTGGTTACATAGCTTTCCGATTCCCTTATCGAAGCCTGGCAAAGACCACACAAATATTCAGGGATATCGAGTAATAACCATGCAGAATACAATAGGCAAGATACTGGAGAAGTTAGTTGCCAGGAAAATATCAAGCCAGCTAGAGAGGCAAGATGTTTTCCCATCTACCCTTGGAGGGTACCGCTAAAAAGTGAAGCCTGGACTAATGCAGCAGTTTTTGCCCATGACGTCTAAGAAGATTTCCACTCAGGCATTGAAATCGAGGGGAACAGACCAAGAGGAAGACCGAGAGGAAAATACCTGGATGGCTTGGCCACATGGCATGGACGAGACAGGAACACTGAGCTGATCCACGACTCTGGTGATCGAGTGAAATGGCGAATCATGACCGCCCACGCTTTCCGGCATGGCACATGATTGATTGATTGATTGAAATCTTTGCTGCAGCGATTGATCTTGAGGACGCGTACAACAGAGTACCTTTGGATTTCTTAATGCTTCAACTTCTTGAACTCAAGATAAGCCTCTTCCTTCTTAGTTGGATCACTGCAGCCCTCTTCCAAAGGAAAGTAGTTTTTAGATGTGGCAGTTGGACTTTCAGAACCAACAACAATATATCCCGGCCTACCACAGCGATCACCATTATCTCCGGTACTGTTCAACGCTAAACTGTGAGAATCACCAGTGAGCAGATCACTGGACAGGGGAGGACATTGTCATATGCCGACGATGTGTTAGTGTATCGTCAGGGTAAGGATAGAGATCAGGTTGCTGTGGAACTACAAACCGAACTCAATCGCATAAGTACTTGGTGTGTTGAAGTTGGGGCAATGGTCAACCCATCAGAGGCAACAGTGGCATGCTTCTCTTTGAATAATCATATTGCCAACAATCCAACACCAACTGTAAATTTGTGTGGAAAGAACGCAGGCAATGAATTACCTGGAAATACGTTTTTATCGAAGCCGTGCTTACAATGAGCAAATAGAACAGTCGACAACAAAGGGCAAGCGGGGTTTGGCTGCGATGTGGTTGACATCGGCGGCAAACTGTGAGCAGCGCCATCTATGTCTTCTATACGGGGGGCTGGTAATGTCTGTTTTTTGAGTATGCAATGGCGATCCTGACTATCAGCCGTAAGCAGATTGAAAGGATAGAAAGGATACAGAACGAAGCTATGCGCATTATTCTTGGATGTTCTAGAGATACAGCATGCAGGGCGATGCGCTACCTTCTTGATTTTCCAACCATTGAAGACAGACTACAAATTTGCAGAGCACGTGCCTACCTCAGAGTTAACGTAAACACACAACATTCACTGCATCGTGAAATTAGGAAGATTAAGAGCAGCAGGTAAAAAAGAGGAAGGTCGTGGATGGGTGGAGCCGAAGATATTCTTCAACAGGTGTGTTCACTTGAGGACTTAGCCCCTAGCGATTTCCACCTCTTTGGTCCACTGAAAACCCATCTTGGCGGAAGACATTTCGCTAATGACGCCGAAGTTGAATGTGAATTGAAAAAGTGATTTAGAAAACAGAGCACGCGGTTCTATGTGGCCGGTTTGGGAGGACTGATAAAACGATGGGATAAGTGCACCAATGTTGGTGGAAATTATGTTGAGAAATAAAGGGACAATGTATGTATAAAAATAAACTGGTTTGAAGTTGTTATCATATTTAGTTATTTTTCTACAGCCAATTGTAACTTACTTATCAACTTACCCTTGTACATTATGCCGATGACACCGTATTGATAGCAACAAGTAAGAGGGAAGTATAGGAAATTATATATACAATGTTGTAGAAAGTGAAAAAAAACATGAGCCTTAGCTTGAATAATAGAAAGACAGACGTCATGATGATTTCATAGAAAAAGATGGTGCCTTAATGTCAAATAAAGTAGGTGACGTTATTTTCAGGGCAAGTGCAGTAATTCGGATATCTAGACACACGAACATCAGACGGAAGATGCATTACTGCGATAAAGAACAGAATAGGACAAGCAAACACTGCATTCCATCAAGTGAAGAACGTTTTGTGCGATAGCAAATTGTTCTTGAAAGTTCGAAAGAGAGTTCTTGTATGTTACATAGAATCAATTTTAACATACGGCTGCGAATCCAAGACAAATTGTAAACAAGTGAAACACTCATCGGAAACCTCGGAGATGTGGTTTTATAGAAGAATGATGACAATCAATTGGACAACCAAAATGAGCAATCTGGACATTTTGAGGAAAGTTAAGTCACAAAGACAACTTATCACAAACATCAGAATAAAAAAAGTCATAATGTTAGCTGAGATAATACAAAAACAAAAAATTTGAACATGCTGTAACAAGGGAACTGATTAGTGAAAAGCGAGATAAAGGAAATAACCGTGATACAATTCTTGACAGCATTGTGTCATGACACGGAAAGGCGTGAACACAAGAATTGATCCATGCCGTCGGAAATCGCAATGTGCGGAGAGGCATGTCGCCCACGCCACCCAAAAGGCACATGATGATGATGATGGCGACGGCGATAATGATGATGGTGATGATGATGATGATAATGATGATGATGATGATGATGTTGATGATGATGATGCTGATGATGATGATGATGATGATGCTGATGATGATGATGATGATGACACCATTAGTACAGACAAATCATATTGAATTACCGCATGTACTGCTCCGTAGGCGACCGTTCTTGCCACAGTCTCAAAATCTTCTTGGTTAAAATCAGTGTGATTATACTGCAGTGCAGATTGTCTGCAATATTAGTATTATGAGTATATTATTCATTAATTAATTTGGACGCAGAGGTGTTTCCAAGGCACCAGGGCCAGGTTCTATACTGGCCAAGACCTACTAACATGTTCTAGTCGTGCGTCCTGGGCAACAGGTCCCTTCAGAGTACTGGACTTCGTGGTAGGATCGCTGATTCTTCCCAAGCCGGAGAGTATCCGCCTGCACGGCGAGGAAACACCAGTCTGCACACCAATAAGCCAGACATGGGACAACGCAACTCACGCAAACCTCAGTCCGGTATGACATCACACTGATGTTGGACAACAGGACGTGTTCATCAGACATACATGACTTCACGCTGGAGTTCACAGCCAGCGAACGCAAGCAAGCAAGCAGCATTCATTAATTAATGCATTCATTCATTCATTCTCTCTCTCTGTCTCTGTCTCTCTCTGTCTGTCTGTCTGTCTGTCTGTCTGTCTGTCTCTCTCTCTCTCTCTCTCGCTTTCGCTCTGTCTCCCGAAACACACACACACACACACACTTCTGGCGCAGGAGAGTGTTTGGGTGGGTTTAAGCTTTATCCCGGCAGATATTGTTCTAATTCATTATTAATTTTTACTTAGTTATTAGTTAGTTATTTGTTACGGACATGTCCATATATCCTCACATCCCCCCTCCCCTCTCCCCCCCCCCCCCCCCGACACCCCCCCCCCCCCCACCATCACATGCATCAGCTTCCGGTGGCATATAGTTCCAGTTTTTGTTTGATTGACGAAGTCCCTCGCTCTCCAGTTGTGCCTCTTGTGTCTGACTGTGCCAATTCTCTAGGCTCTCATTCTAGATAATGATATGGACTCATTGGCGTCAAAGTCATTCGCTCTCGATATCCCTCTGTGGGCATTAATACCATCGGCACGATCCATCATAAGTAGCCATCTGCAGGGGAAGCAGAGCCAGCAAGTTTATCAGCTCGTTCACTTCCATCAATGGCCGCATGTCCCGAAACGAAGGTGAAGATGATTGCACGAACAGCTTACCTCCGCAACGATTCAATCCACTGATTGAGTACAGAACCCGTCTAGATCTTTGGTAACTTGCTCAGTCAATCACTTAGGACTATATATATATATATATATCACAACGAATCGATGCCAAGAGTTCTCGGTATTACGTGTTCATGGCTGGTTGGCCTTTGTTGCTGAATTTGTCATCGTAATGGGGTAGCCTAACATAAACAAAACCCTTTCTTGAGCCGGCTCTTACGACATGCATGATAGGCTGCACTCTTACCTTTCTTTGCTTTTCTTGCCGGTTACAATAACACAGAGGCGGTGTCATTCTTAATGGTGTTTCACGACCTACGTGGTAGGTTGCGGTGTTAATATTATTTGCTTGACATTACAGTCCTATTAGCGCACCTATTGTCTCGGATGGCTGTGTGAGGTGCACCAAAATGGGATCTTCAAAGCCAACGCAAGTTAACGAGGCAGGCATTTCGAGAATGTAACCGCATAGTGCAGCCAGGGTCGTGGTTTGAGCGGACAAAAGAGCAAAATGTGTACGACCGTTCGACAAAGTCTCGATAAGCGCCCACTCTCTCTCGATGAGTAGTGGGCCTGCAGTCACTAAGCTGGTATAGCTTTTTTTCGGTCAGTCCTGCCGGCGTAGCTTGAAAGCTCGTCGGTAGGCGTCCAGTGGTTTTGCATGTATCACCTTGTACCGGGAGGGCGCGCTTTAGCGATGCTACTCTTGGCTTGCGTGTGCGTGAACGTCTGTCCTGTCAGTCGCCATGTGCACTTGTGCGCTGGTGAGGCTCAACCGTAAATCGGGAGATCTGTTCTCAACCTAGACAAGCAATATCTTCTGTGGGCAGCTTCTCGCCTCATATGCGTGTGGCCCGTTCTGGCGGTCAGTCCGTCTTCGGCGAAGGAAATCTTGTTGATCCTATTAGTAATCATACGCTCATTGCTTGTCGCTACGCTTGTCTTAACACTGAAAATTCAAGGAATTGACGGAAGGGCCATTTGCACGAGGCTCTCGAGAGCCAATATATACAGGGATAACTGGCCGTGGCAGCCTAACGTCCACTGCATCTGTGTCCGTCTTCCAGTCGTCTTGCCATGCTCGCCACTGGAGCCAGACGGACACAGACGAGGGAGCGGGGACGACGGAGTTGCGCGACCACTTCCTCGCTATATAAAACCAAAGCGCAAGTCATTCGTTCCTCATCAAAAGATGTAGTGTAATGAATGGTCCTCCTCATTCATGATGGACGAACATCGATTAGCACATATGGCGAAGCTGCCTTAATATCCTCTTACGACAGGCGTGGTAGGTTACAATTTCTTCTCATGAAGGTCAAGGTAAGTCACGGGGTTATATTATTTTACTTACTTGAAGATGTTTAGGCCCCAGTTGGCAGTATTCTCCACGTCAGAAGTTAGTCCAACGAAGTCTGAAAGATGAAGGAAAGATATACGGATGTCTTTTACTGCTTACACAACATAATGAAGGTGAAGGAAAGATATATCGATATCTTATATTGTTTACACAACATAATGAAGAGGATGCAATTGCTTACAGTTGTTTCACATTTTTGGCACATAATAATGATTAGGATGTGATCAGTATAACAATCAGCACTGGGGACAGTTTTTGCAATTGTTAACGCATTTCGAAACCTTCTGCTAATCAGAATGTAATCAATCTGTTTTCTAATTCTGCTGTCGGGACTCCCCCATGTCCATAATCATCTAGGGCAGTGTTTCCCAACGTGGGGCCCACGCCCCACAGGGGAGCAATTCGATTGTTAAGGGGAGCAATTCGAAAATGGAAGAAATCGGCTGGAAATAACAAAACGGGGAGACTTGAGACTGAAGCTAACTAAATTGGAACCTGACATACGATCTCTTTGCAGCAAGCAACAAGCGCAAAGATCTCACTAAATTTAAATAATAAATAATTACTAATAATTAAAATAATATAGAAAAATCTTTCATTAAAATTATTTTGTATTTAAATTTCAGTTCTCCATTATATGTTTTGAAAATTTACTTACTGTGTTTGCTCAAGAATGTCCTAGTGATTTCTTCCTAAAACCTATTATTCAAGTTTTTTTTAGTGAACATTTCAATTTTTGAATATTAAAAATATTGTATATGTTTGGGGGGGGGGGGGGGAGGCATACGAATTTTAGAAAAACTTAGGTGGGGCATAGCACAAAAATAGGTTGGAAAACGCTGATCTAGGGTGTTGTTTAAACCAGGCTCCCATACCAATTCGTTAAAACCCAGAGGAACGCGATGTGTTGCCAAATTGCGCGCAGTTGTGTTTATGTTATTAAATTAACTGTCGACTAGTACTGTTGATTATCTAATTAAAAGTTAGAAACATATGTGCACTTCATTATTATTCTTTACCACTTGATCTAATAAAAATATTTCAATAAGTAGCAAATTATGCAGCTTTCAATGTAAATATATGCATAATTTTTCAGCATAATTATTATAGACATTGACATTATAATTTTATTGTGGGACAGCAAAGCAAATCAAATAGGTTGGTGTAATGATTTGTTATTGCAAGGACTGACCTAATGGAAATAATTGAAATGTCCTCATAATAAACCCACCAGCCAGCTTCTAAAGTAAATCATAATACATTCCATTAATTGACGACTTTGGCGATATTAATGACTCCATAGATATCATACATATTTATTCTATGTGACAAGAAAACAGTACAAATGGTGTCACTATGTTATTAATATCACATGATTTGAATTATGTGAACGTAGACGTCATTCGCACTGCGAGCGCTAACAAGTCAAGTCGCATTATTCTGTCAAGAAGCCTGATCAGCGGGAAAATGTCACGTGGAAAATCCAACAAGAAACACGCTGTTGCCAAGATGTGCAGCGTGGGAGCCGACAACAAGAAGAAGAACGTTGAGAGCCCACCTGCTAGCTGCATCAAAGAGCCTGATACTACAGCTATATCTGAAGCTACAACGAGGGAGAAGATTGACAGCCCAACACAGTCAAGAATCAAGACAGCAGAGAAGAAGGAGGAGAAAGACACCAGAGTCGGAAACACCGACTCAAAAACAGTCCGATGGGTTGTCAAGCGGATTCCGGTGGAGCTGACAGATGAAGAAATCCTGAAGCAGCTACGTGAAGAGAATCTTCACATCCGAGTCTTGAAGGCGGAGCGGCTTCTCACTTACTCCAAGATACCTACAACCCTGGCAGTGGTGACATCGGAGGGCAGCGAAATTCCGACCACAGCATCACTCAACAAGAGACTGCAGCAACCAGAGAGATTCATACCAAGAATCACGCAATGTTCAAAATGCCAGAGGGCCGGCCACAGCAGAGCAACGTGTCGCAGTAAGTCGGAAATCTGTCGATACTGCGCCGATAACCACGCCTTCAAGGAGTGTCCGCTGACCAAGCTGGACACGGACTTCCGAGCTCCTAACAACAGAAGAAAGTGCGCCAACTGTCTGGGCAAACACGGTGCAAGATACCTGGGGTGTCCGTACTTGCAGAGACACAGAGACGTCTTAAAAATCGCCATCATCACAAAGACACCATTCAAGGAAGCAATGCAGAGGGACGAGACAGCCACGGGTATAGCACAAGCTGAAAGAGATCAACTTCAAAAGCAGATAGACGAGTTGAAGAAGCAAGTCAAGGCACTGCTGACGACGTCTCCGACCAGCGATAATGAGAAGCTGCTGGCCGACATGAAAGAAATCCATCTCGACATCAAACAAGAGATTCAGCGCATGGCTGAGATGAAGAAGGAGAACGAAGAAATCCTACAAATGATCAAGACCGAAAGAGAATTGCATAGAGCTGAAATGGGACTCTTTCAAAACAAATTAACAGAAGCCACACAAGAACTCACAGAGAAACAGCAAGAAGAAAACCAAGAGACCGAGCCTGAACCACAAGCTGAAGCCAGCAGCCCAACCACAACGCCCAAGAGGGAACTACTATACCGTCGGATCTCTGAAGGAGGCACAGAATACCCAGTCGACAAGGAGGAACTCAAGCGCGAGGAATTCAGAAGGCGCTGGGAAGAAAAAGAAAAGAAGAAGCCTAAGAAACTCCGGGGGAAACCGATGGTATACCCAGTAGTACTCTACGACCGTGAGAACGACTTCGAGTACTATATAGATGACGGTAAAATCGTCCCATGGCTGACCACGGAGGAAGAAAACTTTAGGCAGCAGTATCGCAAACGCAACAGTGAAAACAAACACAAGGAGGAAAATGAAAACGTCGATAAGCTCCTACAGAAAATACACAATAAAGGAGACAAAAAGACCAAATAAAAAGTCCTTTTAAGGACTGCAACCAATCAAGCCAGGAGCCTGCACCACCAAAGAAAACAAGATGAAACATGCACAAAGGACAGCGACGGACCGATCCCCCAGCTGGAGGGGGATTACGAAAAGTCCTTATAAGGACTGCAGCCAGACGAGGAAGGAGCCTACACAAACAAAGAAAACCACAACAACAGAAGAGCACAAAGGATAGCCGCCGACCACTGCTGATGTCACAGACACAAACGATACATAACCAGTCCGAGAAAGGACTAACAAGACAAGAATTAGGGTAAATAAACCCACAAAAACCACGATCCTCAATTATAACCACAGCTGTTGAAGCAGGTTAGACGAGGACGAATTTGGAATTTTTGTTTTTGAAATGGAATCGGAATCGGAATCGGATTTATGTGAAAGATTTAATAATGTTAGTTGCATGCCAGTCTCTGTGGCAAAGGCGTTACGGACGTGTTTCCTAATTCCGCTTACCTGCGTTTGAAAAACTACTGCAACCGATTTGGCAGAAGGCCGAGTCATGCTGGGTTTTAACGTATTGGTATGGGAGCTGGTCGTTCAGAAAGCAATGACAAATTACTGAACGTAAACTTGCCAAGACATTAACAACAGCACTGCTGTTGTTGACAGCGATGTCAGTAAACAGGATATGCAACAACAAAAAAAAGTCATTTAGTTACATATCCTTTACGGGACATCGCAGTCAACACCAGCGTTTTGTTTGTTGTTGTGATCTCTTGGCAAGTTAACGTTTAGTAGTTTGCCATTGCTTTCTAACGACCGGCACTCATACCATTTCGAAAAAAGCCAACGCAAGGCAGTCTGCTGCCAAATAGCTAACAACTGTGTTTCGAACGCGGGCATGCGGGATTACGAAATGGGTCCGTGCCGCTTTCGCCAGGGAGCAGGCTTTAATAATATATTGATTAATAACAATTACTCAATTATTATAACTCACAGAATATGTTTTTGTATATGCAGACTAAACAACTCATGGTTCGATTATTAATTGTTTTCTAAAGTGGATGATTTGGCATTTTAGAAAGGTTGAAATCCACTATGCTTGGTTGCGTTCGCTGGCTGTGAACTCCAGCGCGAAGTCCTGTATATCGGATGAAGGCATTCTGTTGTCCAACATCAGTGTGATGTCATACAAGACCTGAGGTTTGCGTGAGTATCCGTTGTCCCATGTCTGGCTTATTGGTGTGCAGACTGGTGGTTCCTCGCCGTGCAGGAAGATACTCTCCGGCTTCGAAAGAATCAGCGGCCCTACTACGTTAGCCAGGACTCCGAAGGGACCTATTGCCCAGGACGCACGTCTAGGACGTGTTAATAGGTCTTGGCCAGTAAAACACCTGGCCCTGGTGCCTTGGAAACACCTCTAGGTCCCGAAATCCACTATACATATTAGGGTTTATTACATTATTCACACATTGTATTATTACATAACAGTCATGTTGCACTACTTTTGTATTTGGGAAAATGTGTCATACTATTAAATTCGCTTTAGGAGGAAGGAGGAGAATGAATGAGAAGGACGAGGCGGAGGATGGGGCTGGAGTGGAGGAAGAGGCAGGAGGAAGAGGGAATTTAAGGTTTTTATTAGAATGTTGCTTGCTCATGGTGGCCCTCAAAATAACAACACGAGTTATCCCCCTTAGGGAGGAAAAATTAAGAAAATGTAACTGCCCTTAGCGTATGTGTTTAGGTCACACTTTTTCAAAGTGCGAAAGGAGTATTTTCCTCTTTGTACATATGTCAAGAGGTGTCCAACTCTGCAGGTTTCATAATTAAACAAACAATTTAGTAAATGTTACTAAAGTGGCTAGTCCTCGGGTGTGTTTTAGCTGTGTGTCTTCATGTACGTTTTTCACTGTGTGTCTTCTGGTATGTTTTCTCGGGGTGTCTTCTGATATGTTTTCACTGTGTGTCTTTAGGATTTCAAACACATTTTTGTTTCATCATACACTGTAATATCCGCCAGCAGTTAAAATGTGTCTTATCAGGTATTTCTACATTAATCTGTGTGTCGATATTTGGTGCAATTATCCGGAATTTCTACACTAATCTGTGTGTCGATATGTAGTGCGGTTATCCGGAATTTTTACATTAATCTGTGTGTCGATATGTGGTGCAGTTATCCAGAATTTCTACATTAATCTCTGTGTCGATATGTGGTGCAGTTATCCAGTATTTCTGCATTAATCTCTGTGTCGATATGTGGTCAGTTATCCAGTATTTCTACATTATTCTCTGTGTCGACATGTGGTGCAGTTATCACTCGATCTGAAACAAGGAGCCACGAATGACAATTGCCAATCATGACCCGAATTATTCTCTTAAGTTTAAGCTTGTAGACCAACGGTCTATACAAGCTGTTCAAATCTTACCTATTTTTTCAAGCGGGTTGTCTACTTCAAATCGCCTTTTAAATTGGTCATTTAGCTTAAGCGCCAGATCTAGAGCCTCCAACATGTTCACCTCGGGGTTTCGTGCACCAAAAATGGTCACCTGTATGAAATATCCAATTATGATCGACATTTTGCATTTTCCAGTGGAATATGGAACATTCGTGTTGGTGTTAAAGTTGAATGTGTCTTTATTGAGTAACAAGGTATGTGTGGTTTCTGATGTCGATTGCCTCCATGATTTGTTTTTGATACTAATTTGACATTATTGCCAGTTCACATGTTAGAGATGACTACAGTTCACACGGCACAGATGACCGCAGATCACATGGCAGAGATGACCCCAGTTCACATAGTGAGATGACTGGAGTTTACATGGGGAGATGACCCGAGTTTACATAGGGAGATGACCCAAGTTTACATGGTGAGATGACCCCAGTTTACATGGCAATATTACCACAATTTACATGGTGAAATGACCCCAGTTTACGTGGTGAGATGACACCAGTTTACATGGAGAGATGACAACAGTGCACATGGTGAGATGAACCCAGTTTACATGGTGAGATGACTCCAGTTTATATGGTGAGATGACCCGAGTTTACATGGTGAGATGACCCCAGTTTACATGGTCATATGACTCTAGTGCACATGGTGAGATGACCCCAGTTTACATGGGGGGATTACCCCAGTTTACATGGTGAGATTACCCCAGTGCACATGGCGAGATGACCCCAGTTTACATGGTGAGATGACTCTAGTGCATATGGTAAGATGACCCTAGTTTACATGGTGAGATGACCCCAGTGCACATGGTGAGATGACCTCAGTTCACATGTTAGAGATGACCCCAGTTTACATGGTAAAATGACCCTAGTTTGCTTGGTGAGATGACCCCAGTTTACATATTAGAGATGACTCCAGTTTAAATTGTGAAATAACCCCAGTTTACATCTTAGAGATGTCTCCAGGTTAGATGGTGAGATGGCCCCAGTTCACATGTTGGATATGACTCCAGTTTACATTGTGAGATGGGCCCAGTTCACATGTTAGAGATGACCCCAGTTTACATGGTGAGATGACCCCAGTTCAGATTTTAGAAATGACCCTGCTTTATATGTTAGAGATGACTCCAGTTTACATAGTCGGGTGGCCCCAGTTTACATGGTAGTAGTACTTCCAGTTTACATGATAAGATGTCCCCAGATCACATGGCAGAGATGACCACAGATCACATTGCAGAGATGACCTTAGTTCACATAGTGAGATGACCCCAGTTCACACGGTGAGATTACTCTAGTTTATATAGTGAGATGGCCGAAGTTCACATGTTAGAGATGACACCAGTTTACAAGGTGAGATGGCCCTAGTACACATGCTGAGATGACCATAGTGTGCATGGTAAAGATAATTCCAGTTTACATTAAAGTATGACCCCAGTGTACGTGGTAGAAATGACCCCAGTTCACATGGTAGATACTACCCCAGTTTATATGGTAGAAACAACCCCAGTTTACATGTTAAAGATGACTCCAATTTACGTGGTGAGATGACCCCAGTTCACATATTAGAGATGACCCCAGTGTACATTGATGAGATGACCTAGTTTACATGGTGAGATGACCCCAGTTCACATGATCATGGGGCCCCAGTGTATATGTGTATCCATCCTGTTGGTTTCTAACTTTAGCATCAGTCTTCCATTATGATATTTATGTCGGGGTAATTCCTCTTCTTGAAGGCAGTAACCATGACAATGGCAAATGCACCGATACTGTCATCATTGCTTGCTGTAGTTGGGACGTATGTTTGGTCGAAACCGATATCAAAATGTCTGCTGTTAAATGTTCATCTTCATCATCATTACGTGCCCAGCCATCAGACATAGGCGGTCATGTCTCTTTGCAGATCTCTGTCCTTGATATTCAGGATCAACGCTACTGAAAATATACCTCCATGATGCTGAAGATATACTTCCATGTCACTGTCTCAATCCACCCAGCATCATTTTCTTGCCATGCCAATCCGTTGACTTTATCAGTGATACTATGTCTGACACTTGCCCTGTATCCTTTGATACACTTTGATCTCTCCGTAACTATAATTAGTACTACATACAACTCTTTGTTCTTTCTCTTCCGCAGAATGGATACTGTTATAATCCTAAAAGACTACCATTCCTGTCCCATTCCACTGTGTCTAAAACATTCCAAAGGTACTAACATCCATTGCTCTTATATCAGGCTTGATATTGTCCAATTTGCCATTATCTGACATTATGCGAACATTCAATGTCCATATTTTAAATGACTTTAATCTCCTGCGCTCACTCCCATTCTGACGGTCTGGAATCATCCAGATCACGTGATTTCCCTACATGAGACTTGTAAAATAAAGTTTAATGAATCAACCAATCTCCAAATGAAGCACCCATTGAGCCATATGTCTGGTTTTCTGTGAACTGGTGAGTCATGGCTTCCCGAGCATGTGAAAAGAAGGTAGCTTGCCAGTGCTTTCTACTTGACAGTGTCCATTGCTTTCCTTCTTGACAGTGACCATTGCTTTCCTCAGTGGGCACCCGGTGTATCTAACAGCTTTCACACTATACCGTGACTGATCCTGTGAAAGCAAGCTTCTTCCACTGGCAGTTGGTCGCTGTCATCACCACTGTCTTTGTAGCTAGCTATGACCCTATTAGTAGTCGTGTTACCTTTTTGTACCCCCTCCACACTTCTGCTCGGTTCCAGCGGAAGCCACCTCATCCTCTGGGCTAATTCTATGACGACTTGGGCCTCTTCCTGATCTTCACTAGACGTACTGTTTCGCCACAAGCAGCCATTGCCTGCGCTTGGTTGCAGAGGTTCGACTTTGGATGATATTTCCGGTCCGGGTAATCGCTACATTGTGGTGCTTCCACCCCTCTATAGCGTCCAATCTTGGGTGCCCTGCTCTTCTCGGTGGAGTGGATCCCGAGTCGTCACAGGACAGCAGATGGTGCTTCGGTCGCATTGTGAGTTTCAATATTATGGAGAGGTTTCGTTGTTACCGAGGTTGTTTGTTCTTGTTTTGAGACGGTGACTCAAATTGCAGGCAGAGTTGAACCATTTACTGCGTATCCTGGTGGAAACGGGGGTAGGGGCGGAGGTTTAATCAGGCATACCACCTTTGCCAAACGTGTTCCGTAAGCTAACGGAGGCAAGGAGGCACATTACTTCTTCTCTTTTGAAAGGGGATGCTCCGTTATATGTTTCCTAAAGGGGATGCTCCGTTATATGTTTCCTAAAGGGGATACTCCGTTATATGTTTCCTAAAGGGGATGCTCCGTTATATGTTTCCTAAAGGGGATGCTCTGTTATATGTTTCCTAAAAGAAATATTAAAATGTAAACACAAAAGCCACAAATAATATCTTGCGCGATTTATTGCCTGGCATATTTCGCTGCATCTCTTCAGGTGCAAACTGCATAGTTGTATATCATATTAAGTGAATAAATGAATAATATTCGAGATGAGACAATTAAAACACACAGACACAGGTATTGTTCGAATGAGGAGCATCTATTATCCCAACGGTAATTTCACATTTACAACAAACTATTTATGTTTGCACAAAACAGAACATTAAAATTGCACAAAATTAAAATGCAAACAAGGGGAAGCTAAAAAAAAAAAAAAAAAAGAAAGAAATACAGCATGTCCATGTTTGAATAATCAACATTATCAGAAAGATGCAATTACAATATGAAGATCGGTATGAAGTGCTGGCTATGATCGCGTCGAACAGCAACAAAAGTGAAATTATTGTTTACTTACATTTACACCGGACTGCGTTAACTTGGGCTCGGAAGGGAAGTCGAAGGTCACAAAGGCAAGACTGTATGTAGACATTTTGGGTGTGGTTTTGTAAACATCTTTCACGTATTGTTGTCCGTCTATCATGCTGAAAGTAAGAACCATCAAGTAATTTAACGATGGCATTGATGTCCTGAAACTGCACGATCTTTCGATTCACATACACCACTAACTCGTATTTGCGATTTGTTGTGTTTTAAAATGTATCCTCCACCTAAAGTTACAAGTTATTTGCATGTTTGTACAAGACGTTGCATTCAGCCTCAGCCTGTATTGGTTAACGGGAGCATTAGCGTTGTTCACTGAGAACTTGGAAGCAGACCGCTTTGCGTTGATTTCGAAGGCATGAGGCTCGGCCGTTTATACAGCAATGGTAAACAACTGAACTAACATCGCCTGGTCAATCACAAACAGACAATACATGCTGGGGTTGATTGTAACGTCCTGTAAAAAAACATGCAAATCACCTTCCCAATCCCAAACCCCCATTTCCCCCACCACCACCTCCACCACCACCACCACAAACAAGTAAATTATAAAATCGGTGAAAGTGTCAGCAACATCTACATCATCCAGTGCCTTGTCGGCCGGCGTTGGCGGCCATGCTTCTCCACAAACGGCGATCTCCAGCGGCGAGGATCAATTTATGTGTTGACTCAATTCAATGTCGTGACAAAACGAACGAACGAACGGACCTTATTTTCATTGGGCACACAGGCCCGTCTTACATTCGGCCCTTCCAAACACTCATCTTTCGTACATCAATAATGCATAATACATTCACATACGAAATAAAACATTGTCAAGTGAATGGTGTAAACATAAATAATGCATAGTACTATGCTATGAGACACGTAACGCAACAATCCACCCATCCCACATCCACCCTCTCATTCCCCACCCAACCACACACACAATCCCAGGTACACATATATACCCTACCCATCCACCCATCCCCACCAACACATCCCACACCCACACATATCTTCCCAAACACACACCTCCCACATACCACACTTCCCCCACCCACCCACACACAAACGCCAGCCACACATACATACACCCGCCCACCCATCACCCACCCACACATCCCCCACCTACACACATCTTACCACCCACACATACATCCTCCACTCATCGCATAACCCATAAACACTCACCCATCCACACATCCTCCACCACACACGCACAGACCCCTAACCACCCAGTCAAACACACATCCCCCAACCACACATCCCCACGTACACACATATATATCCATACATAAGACTGATAATAATAATAATAATAATAAGTCTTTATTTTCAAAGGGTTAAGAATTGGGCATGCAGGCCCGTCTGACATTCTGCCCTTCTTCTCTATTTCCTCTCATACATTCTTTCATTCAACATCACTTATGAAGCAACTTTTGACAACAAAATAACATTAAAACGCATGAAAAATAATCAATAACAAATGACTCACTGAAGCAGTGTTTAACATGGGCATTATAAATACCTAAGGAGGGTGTAACGTGCCATACATAAGGGAATGTTTTTTGGCTAGTTGTCTTTTGAGATAAGTTACCATTATTGTCATTTTTGTGTTGTTTGTTATGGGGGCATGTAGTCTGTACTAAGGTAGTGTTTAAACAGGTTGCGAATGTATGTATCATGATTGGTGGTGTCTTTGATTTCTTGTGGAAGATTGTTCCACAACTGAGCGGCAGAGTATGCTAAGCTTGTTTTATATAAGTCTATCCTAGGTTTAGGGACATGAAGTATATTTAGTCGTTCGCTATGTCTAGCGTTATATTTAAACAATGGCCAAAGGTAGCTTGGAGCATTTTGAAATAGGATTTTGTGAATTAGTTTGGTTTTATTAAAAAGCAGGCGCTTGTGGAGTGGCAGTAACCGGAGACGTTTATATAGGTTAGAATTGTCGGTAAGCTTTTCACCATTAATTAAACGCACTGCCCTTTTCTGGAGTGAATATAGGCGTTTTGTTATTGATTTGGAGCATCCATCCCAGACTGTGGAGCAGTAATCAATATGTGTTTGTATATGAGAAGTATAGAATATCTTTCTTGTGTTTTCGTCAAGGAAATTTTTAATTTTGGCAAGTTGGTATACTTTTTTGGCTATTTGTTTAACTAGAGCATGGAAATGTGAGTTAAAAGTTAGATTTTGATCTATGATAACACCCAGTGTCTTGTGCTCGGTGACACTTTCTACAGGCGTGCTGCCAATGTGCAGCTGAAGAGTTCTCTGCGAGTTTAGAGTGTGAAGTCTTTGCCTGGTTCCTATTAACATAGACTTTGTTTTAGTAATGTTAATTTGCATGCGGTTTGCATGACTCCAGTTAACTACACTATTTATTTCCTGTTGCAAGGATAATTCTAGCACATTACGATCAACAGCGTTTGTATATACTGTGCAGTCATCAGCAAATAGATCGCAGGACGACGACAGATTTAATGGAAGATCATTTATATAAATGGCAAATAATAGAGGGCCAAGAATAGACCCCTGAGGTACTCCAATATTAATGGTATTGGCTTGAGATAAAACTTTATTGTGTGATACTACTTGCTTTCTGTCTAATAAGAATGATTTTATTAATGTCACTATATTAAAACTTACTTTCATTGTTTCTAGTTTTTTAATTAGAATAGTATGATCTATCATATTGAATGCTTTCCTAAAGTCTATAAACACCGCTCCACATAGAGTATTGTTGTTAATATTTTGATGCCAGTTTTCTATCATGTTTGTTAGTGCCGTATGGCAAGAATATTTTGGCCGAAATCCTGACTGACTGTCAACTATCAGTTTATGGCGAACTAAGTGATCTAGTGTTGTTTTGTGGATGTGCTTTTCTAGCGGTTTGGATAATGAGGATAATATGGAAATTGGTCTATAATTACTCATGAGACGATCGTCTAGAGGACCAGCTTTTAAAATGAGGATACACTTTAGCGATTTTAAAGGCTGATGGGAAGTGACCTCTGGTTAGACATTGATTATATATAAAAGTTAGTGACTCGCAGATCGCCGGTGCAGCATGGCGAAGGATCCGACTACTAATTCCATCTAGTCCTGATGAGTTATTGTATTTTAGATTACGGAGATGAGTAAATACTTCAGTTGTCGTCATTAGCGGTATGTTGGAGGAAATGTGTCCATAGCATTTGTTCTCACAGAATGATGATAATAAAGATATGTCATGAGGCGCATCTGGTATTGCAGCCTTCAGTTGGTTTATGTCGGACTGAAAGTATCTACTGAATTGATCACATGTAACCTGATTTGATGGTAATGATTGTGATGATTTGTGTTTGTTTGTCAAGGTATTAATTGCTTTCCATATATCTTTAGTGTTGGTTTTATCTATTACTATGTTCTTAAAATAGTTTTTCTTTTCCTTCCGAATAACATATTGAACTTTGTTTCTCAGACTACGGTACATAGTTAGATCTCTATTTTTGTGAGCCCTGTCGCGATCTCTCATAAGTTCAACTACCTCCTGTGTGATCCACGGGGGCTTTGTGTGATGTTTAACACGAACTTCCTTAAATGGAACATGTTTGTCAAATATACTTAGAAAGGTCTTTAGCCAGTGGTCCAGAGCATCGTCTGGGTCAGGAAGCTGGTAAACATAATCTAGAGATGAGTTGACCAAATCTTGTAAGAAGACGTCTCGATTGAAATTTTTGTAATTTCTATATTTTATGCTTAAATGTTTGTGTTTGGGAGTTTTGGTGCCCCTTTTCGACCACGTGCAACATACTGGATAGTGATCGCTCATTGCATTGATAGGTACACTACATTCTGTGATGTTATCAGCACACGTAGTATAAATATGATCTATAAGTGTTGCAGATGATTTAGTGATTCTAGTGGCTTGTTTGACTAACTGTTGGAAATTATATGACTCTATTATGTTTTCCCATGTTTTGTTTGATTTGTTAGCGTCTATGTTGAAGTCACCAAACAATATTATTTCCCTAGCATTACTAAAGACTACATCCATCATAGTGGTGAATTTTTCATACCAGATATTTCCTGCACTGGGGTTTCGATAAAGATAGCCAACTACTAGCGGTATGCAATTTTGAAGTTTAACCTCTATCCATACACACTCAATCTCACAGGTTTCAAAGTCTAGCCTGCGGTGGGCGTTAAGCGAGTTGGAAATATAAACTGCAATACCCGTCTCTTGTTTCTGATAGGGATCTCTTCTAATGGTTTTAAAACCTCTGATAGCGATGTCATCATCTGAGATGTTGCCATTTAATCGACTGTCGCTAACGCCAAACATGTGAAAATTTTGATTAAGTATAAGTGATAGTTCGGGCAGCTTCCCTAATAGATGGCATATGTTTACATGCCCGATTCTGAGCCCATTATTCCTGAGCCAGTGTTCGTACTTATTAGACATTTCAACAATGCGTAATCACAAGTTTAAAAGCAAAACACACACACACAAAGTGAATACAACTTACGTCCCTTATTACAAAAACACACTCTAAAGTACAGAGAAACAGTAATATCTCTGTAAATATATAAAAATACGTACACAGATCCGTAAGGAAGAGCAGTGAAGACCCCCTCACTCACCGTGAAGACACAATTAGAATTATTATAAAAGCTATACAGCTAAGTACTATCAATTAATATAAAGTCAAAACCAGTCAATGTTTGTAATAACTTATAACCTAATACGTTACTAGATCAAGTTATAACCAAATATGCAGATAAACGTTTAAGGAGAGGCTCTTTCTTGTACCGAGAACCGGTGTAGCTTTGTCCTAAGTTGCTAGTAAATACCAGGTTGTATTGGTTGTTGGTATAGCGACATTATAAGTGCTTGACGAAGTGTAGCTGGGCTATACCGTGTGAGGTGCAACCATTCTGGATTACAATTAAATGGGTACTGATGATGTCTCATGGGTATGTAATGACTACCAACTAGAGCCTCTGGTTGGTGGCTAACAGGAGGTTGTGCTGGCACGTCGTTGTTGCTGAGAGTCGGATCCTTTCTGGGGAGAATAGGAATCATATCTTCGTAATTATTACCGTCCTGTGTGAAAGACGACGTATTTAACGGACTTGGTGTTGTGGTAGTGTCCCTGTCTGGCTTGGATTTCAGGTGCAGTGGTTATGAGTGGTCTGCACACTTCTGTCCTATTGGTACTTGATGTGACGGGAGTATGCCAAGGTATAAGCATAGAAACAGACAACAGATGACAATAGAAGTAGGTAGTACTGTCATTTCTGTGCCATGACACAAGACTGACAAGGTGTAAGCATAGAAATAGACAAAAGAAGTAGGTAGTACTGTCATTTCTGTGCCCCATGTACTGTGTCTTATGGATGGCAATTATAAATAAAGGCTGTGATATCATCCATTAGGGAGTAATACGCATACAAATACCGTATCTCCATGATCAAGTTCAACTAAGATGATATCTGATCACAAATACCCTGCTCCAACCGTTACCTAACAAGAGAAAAGCATGACTGAATGGATGAGAGATCTAGCTCTGAAACTTCCGGTGTGCTCGTGGTGATCTAATGGGTTCAATCCCTACACAGGTAAATTGGACTAAATTATTGACTTATTGTCCTAGAGATGGGGACGTACATTGCAAGTACCTCAGAAGTCGGTGTGGGTTCGCCTGATGGGGAAGTACGCTGGTAACAGGGAAAGCCAGCCTACATGCAAAAATCAGCCCAGTGTTGACTATGCTCGACTTGAAAGCAAGTAAAAGCAAGAGTCAGTGGGACCCATAATCAAACCAATGTCTAACAAACAGGGACACCAGCACAGAGACACAACATTGAATATACAAGACATATACATTACATATACCCGACATATACACGACACCAGCACAGAGACACACCATTGAATATATAAGACATATACATTACATATACCCGACATATACACGACATATACACGACACCAGCACAGAGACACAACATTGAATATACAAGACATATACATTACATATACCCGACATATACACGACATATACACGACACCAGCACAGAGACACAACATTGAATATACAAGACATAAGGGAGCCACCAGGATATGATGACTGGCTTGCTTACAGACAGGGACACCAGCACAGAGACACAACATTGAATATACAAGACATAAGGGGCCACCAGGATAGGATGACTGGCTTGCTTACAGACGTAGACACCAGCACAGAGACACAACATTGAATATACAAGACATAAGGGGGCTCCATGATATGGTGACTGGCTTGCTTACAGCAGAAGACACGTGTCTCGAAGTAGGTCGTAGCGAGTAGCCTGTGATGTGATACGGACATCACATTTTGTAGACAGTACCTAGAATATTCGAGGCGCGCTTGGAGGGCAGACACGTAACACTCTACACAAGTAATTACCATGTGAAGGTATGCCATCATACACTGTGCAACAGTAACTATTATGTGAAGATATGACATCTATCACTCTACAGAAGTAATTGCCATGTGAAGGAATCACATTTATCACGCTACAACAGAAACGTTCACTTGACTTCAGGTATAGCATCCGTTACTCTACAACAGAAACTTCCACGTGAAGGTATAACATCCATCACTCTACAACAGAACGGCCATCTGAAATTATAACATCGACCACTCTACAACAGAACGGCCATCTGAAATTATAACATCTACCACTATACAACAGAACGGCCATCTGAAATTATAACATCTACCACTCTACAACAGAACGGATATCTGAAATTATAACATCTACCACTCTACAACAGAAACGTTCACGGGAAGATATAACATCCAACACTCTACAACAGTATCACCCATGCGAAGGTATAACATCTAGCACTCTACAACAGTAACGTCCATGCGAAGGTATAACATCCAACACTCTACAACAGTATCACCCATGCGAAGGTATAACATCCAACACCCTACAACAGAAACATCCATGCGAAGGTATAACATCCAACACTCTACAACAGAAACGTCCATGCGAAGGTATAACATCCAACACTCTACAACAGTAACGTCCATGTGGAGGTACAACATATATCACTCTGCAACAGTAACATACATGTTAAAGCATAAGACCTGGCACTCATGTCATTAGCCACATCAGTAATTCTTCCTACCTATTTACCAGATGATTAATGAGGCAGCGAATAGTTTACTTACAAGGTATCTATTGTCATGTATATGTCCGTATTAGAACGTGACTTGTAGCAATCTGGTCTAGTTAGGGTCAGTGCAAAAGTGGCTTTCATGGCTGGCTCATCAAAACACGGGAACACCTTCCTGGCATGGGTGGGCTCGAAGTCCGTGGCCACCAGATACCTAGAGATGTAGCCAATCACAATCAGTTATTATCTGATATAATTTATTGGTCTTCTTAATCCTTCCTCTTTTGATGAAAGTGGGTCACGCCGAGACATTCACCTCGGCATTGTTATAATTTACAATATATGAAATTATGTATCTGTGCTCGCAATGCAATGTAATGTGTATTGATATAAAAATGATGAAAAAGAAAAAAACAAAAAAGAACCACGGCTAGCAAGAGGAATACTAGAAATAAAATATATATCAGAAAGAATCATAACAGTAAGAATAAAAGAACAAACAATTACAACATATGTACAAATATACGCATCATGTAATACCATCAATAATGAGCAAGAATGTCAGGATTTCTACGAAAACATCCATGACGTGCTAAATAAAATAGATAAGCAGTACAACATCATAGTTATGGGAGACTTCAATGCAAGACTAGGACACAACAGAGTGGGCATAGAAAAACATCTTGGAGCATTTGGAGACCAACATAATAAAAGAAATGATAACGGAAGTAGACTGATAGAGCTATGCAGCCAACACGACCTCTATATTACTAATGCATTCTATAAACACAAACACTCACAAATACACACCTGGTATAAATGGAACGATCTAGATACTAAAAGCCAAATTGATTTTATATTAACAATTAAATAACAGAAAGAGAAATGTATTAGATGCAAGGGCAGTGCCCAACTTAGGTATAAACACAGACCACAAAGCAGCCGTTGCCACAATAAGAATCATCAGTAGATGGAAGCAAAGACCAGGAAAATACAAGCCATGCGAATCAGTAAACTTAAAAAAATCTCAAAGACGAGGCAGTGAGGGAAAATTATGAAAAAGAACTGACTGAAATCTTTGTAAAATTACCCGTAGAAAGAAAGAAAGTGGAAGAAGAATGGAAGATGTTCAAATCAAATATTTTAAATACTGCAAAGATGACATGTGGAGCAACGAAAAAACGCAAAACACGGATAAAGAAACTAACAAGTTAGTGGAACGCAGAAGTAAAGAAAAATATAAAAAACTAAAAGGAAAAATATAAAATGTGGTCAAATAGCAAACAGGAATGCGATTTCATAGAATATAGAATAGCGAGAAGACATGCGAATAGAATAGTAAAGAGAGAAAAACGAAAAGACTGGGAGGAGTACGGATAAACTCTAAATTAAAACTACAAGGAGGCAACTAGAAACTTCTATAAAAAAAAAATAAGTGCAATGAGAACCAAAGGAAAACCCTTTGACCCAACTGAAATAATTAACAACGAAAATGGAGAACCAATAAGTGAACAAAAACGAATCCTAATAAGATGGAAACAGTGCTTCGAACAACTTCTCAACATCCCATCAGATGTCACAGGAATACAAGAAACCGACACATATGCCACCGATGAACTATAACCAGACATACTGAAAGAAGAAATTATAGAAGCCATCAGATTAGCCCCATTGAACAAATCACCATAACAAGATGAAATACCAAATGAACTAATTAAAGCAGCAAGAGAAGTAGGAACAGCATGGCTACATAGATTATTCAACCACGTGTGGGTAGAACAACAGACATCACGAGACAGGAGAAACGCCATAATTATCCCAATTTGGAAAAAAAACAAAACAAAGGCATCAAAAGAGACTGCACACAATACAGAGACATTTCACTTTTGAGTCATACTGTGAAAATATTTTGCAAAATTGAGTAAAGATTACGAACTATTATAGAACCCAAGCTAAGCGAAACACAACTTCGATTTACGAAAAAACAAAGGATGCACATATACCATTTTTGCTCTTAGATAACTTATAGAAAAATCAGTTATCAGTTATCAGTTGGGGTATCTTCATTGCACTCCGGACAGGCCCATTGGTGGTCAGAACCTCCCCCCAGCATATGCATCAGCATCCGTTGGCTAATAGTGCCAGTTCTGTGTTGGTTGACGAGGCACCTCGTTTTCCCGATGTTCCTCTCGCGTCTGGCCGTGCCTATTCTTACTCCCAAGTCTTTCAACCTGGACAGCGATGTGGATTCACTGGCGTCAAAGTCCTCTGTTCTCGCCATATCTTTGAGGGTTTTAATAACATCGGCACGATCCCTGGGCTGACCATCTACAGAGGGTGCAGAGCCAGCCAATTTATCAGCTCGTTCATTTCCTTCCACTCCCGGATGTCCCGGGACGAAGATGAAGGTGACTTTACGGACAACACTTCCGCAGCGACTCAGTTCACTGTCTACGTACAGATCCAGCTTCGACCTTCTGAGTTATGCTCATTGAATCACTTAGTACACACACGTTGGTATAATGCTGTGATTCCAGCCATATGAAAGCCTGTGTAACTGCCATCACCTCCATCGTCATGCTGCTCGTGGTCATAAAGTGGGCACCACTGGATTCTTGAACGGTTCGGCCCGCTGAACGGGCTGTAAAAGCCCACGCACTTCTCTGCTGCTTTACAACAGATCCATCTGTATAGATGAGCACTTCGGGGCTATCTGAGTGTTCATAGATGAGCGCGTTGACCTCTGCATTGACAGCGGCAGGGTTCTGCTCTCTGCACCGTCTGTCGAGTGTGATAATGCAGGAGAAAGTGCACTTAAAAGCTGGAGGCATTGACACCCACTCCTTGCCGGGGTTGATACTGGTAAGATTGCAGACCTGTCTGACGACATCTTCCGCCCGACCCATCCATGATTTTCCTCTCTTTAGCCTGTCACCCTTTTCTCTGAATATAGCGTCATGCAGAGGGTGCTGCTCATCTGCAGTTATGTTTAAATATGCACGAGCTTTCTATATCTTGATCCTGTGGTTCATTGTCGGGAAGTCAAGGAGGTATCTCATTGCTACACAGCTGGTGTCTCTCGTGCATCCCAAAATGATGCGCATGGCTTCGTTTTGTACCTTTTCAAGTCTTCCAATCTGTGTAGGGCTGACAGTGAGGATGGCCAGGGCATACTCGATGCGTGAAAGCACAAGTCCTTGGAACAGAAGTAATAGCAGTCTTTGGTAGATATTGGCAGTTGCCATGACTCTCATTGCTGACAAACCTTTTCGAGCCTTCGTTATGACATAATCGACATGATCTCTGAAGGACAGGCTACGATCAAGCCTCACGCCAAGATATGTCATTGACTGGGTTCTACTCAAAATGCTCCCATCCATTCTTACTGCCGGCAGGTCTGTTTTCACAATATGGTTGTTTAGGGAGAACCATGTAACCGATGCCTTTGCAGGGTTGACAAGGGCGCCGACATCAGCACACCATGAGGAAATTCGATCTAGTTCGCCCTGCATATCATTGGCAACCGCCTGTCTATCTCGACCCTGTCGATACACGAGAATGTCGTCAGCAAATGACAGAGTCCTACCCCTCCCGTCCAACTGTTGTTCAGTGATAGAAAAATCAATCGACTTAATGAAACACTCTACTTAGCCTTTGTAGACCAAGAAAAGGCATTTGATAGAGTAGATAGAAACAAACTGTGGGAAATCCTTAAACAATATGGAGTGAGTACACATCTAAAAAATCTATGTGAAAGCTTACACAACAACAGTGAATGCATAGTGAGAGCAACTGGATGACACTCAGAACCCTTCACTATAAGATCCGGAGTACGACAAGGTTGTGTCCTGTTCCCTCTCTTGTTTATATCATATATAGACAACATATGTAAAGAAACCAGCCAAACAGAGACCGCAAGAATACCGCATGACAACATCACAGAATAAGAACCATCTGCAAATCTAACAATTAAAGAACTCCTGTTTGCGGACGACCAGGCACTAATAGGAAAATCAGAAGCTGAATTACGAGACCACATGAATAGTCTTAACGAAATGTGTGGGGAACACAACATGAAAATTAGCACAAGTAAAACAGAGGTTTTGAACTATAACTAGAGAAGAAAAAAACAACAACGATTTACCTAAACGAACATCCCTTGAAAGAAGTAATGAGTTTCACGTACGTAGGAAGTATAATATCATCAAATGACAAATCAGAAGACGAGATCGAAAATAGATGCAATAAGATAAACCAACTCATTAGACAAATGGCACCAATACTAAAGAACAAACATGCATCAATAACTACTAAGAAAGCACTTTACAACACAATCTTCCTACCAACTCTATGTTACCAATGCCAAACCTGGACAATGACAGAAAAAGATAAAAGAAAAATCACAAGAACAGAAATGAAATTCTTGAGAAGAATACCCAATGTATCAAGAAGAGATATGATCAGAAATGAAGAAATCAGGACTAAAGTGGGGGTTATAGCTGCACTAGATTTTATTAGAAGGCAGCTAGTCAAATGGTTTGGCCATGCAAGTAGCTAACCAACTAACAGTATACCACAACAAGCAATGATGTACAGACCAGAAGGGGGGGGGAGCAGAGGAAGAGGCCGACCACGTAAACGATGGGGAATAGCAGAGTCCATGCGAATATCGATACATGAAGCCCATAATCGGGCACTTTCCCGCTGTTTATACTTCACCTCGACACCGCAAGGTACAAGAGGAACATTATGAGTTGAGATGAGATGAGATGCGAAAAAGAAATTTGATTTTCAGATAATTGTTTTTTTAGCGTCACTTTGACAGTTATGACCGAATTTAATTATTCTCCAAGCGTGTATGTTCAGTCTTGTCACATTATGATAGGATGCAATAAATCTGCAGCATGTTACGTTCTGTAATGTCACAACGTGATCAGATGAACTAAATATCCAACATTTTATATATATGTTCTGTAATGTCACGACTTGATCAGATGAACTAAATCTCCAACATGCTATATACTGAATTGCCACAACGTCATCAAATGAACGAAAACTCCTAAATGGGATGTTGTGCCACAATGTTATTGGGTCCCATTAGTATTGGGACTCTTCGCTGGATGTTGAAGAACGGACGGAGCACATATAGAAATATCCTGATTGCTACGACGTCGGTTCTGTACTCTACTCAACTCATGTGCATGGTAAGATATAGAACCTGACTTGTCCTTTCTCTGGCATATTCCGTTCCGTTCTCTGATATATGTATCCATACCTGTCTATAATGGGTGTATGTATATGGTGGTAATATATATCTCTTGATAACATGTTTCAATACATATTGGAGCAGCGGTGGCATAGCGAATAGTGCGCATGCCAGCCAAGGGAGTGAGTGCTCAGTTTCAATCCCCAGCAGTATGAGGTATTCTTTTACCGTGAGCCGTCTCAGGGTGGACGCAGCATTGTGAAAATTGAAGCATTCAATTCAAATAATCATATGTATAGGAAAGGCTACGAGGAAATGCACCTGTACCTCACCACAAATAGCTTGACCTAGAATATGTGAAGACCTAAAACTTCACACCACTAAGGACACTTCTGCTATGGGACTACCATATCTTCTTTTCTTCAGTTAATATGAATCTAGACATATTGCCTCTCTTGAATAGATAATATGTATCTAGACATAATGATTGTCACAGTCCTAGATCTCTAGGGGATTGAAACTCGGGCTCATACAGGCAACAAACTCCGTTCAGATACAATTGAGCATCATTTATTTACATTTATATTACAGTACGCTGGCGAAGCGAGTTTTCACAAGCCAGCAATTAGCAAGTTGCGTATCACAGGAGTTTACAATGAACATGGTTATCACAACAACTCTAGCAGCTATCTAACATATAATAATGTATGTATAAGACCCCTAAAACACTTGGGTCTGAAACTATCAAGTCCCCTTAAGGTAAGCCCTGTTGCTTCCTCGATGTCCAGTCCGTGTCTGTCCTTCCACACGTGTCGCAATCCGACACGGGTGGTAACTCTCTCTGAGTTTCTCGTGGACTCCGCAATCGGCGGGCCCCATCAGTGTCCACGTGGCTGTGGACACACTGACCGTTCCTTCGAGAAGGCTCTAGATTATTCGAGCCTGCTAGTGACTCGGTTCTTTCCCTTTAGCTGGATTTATATCCCTTCGCCAGTTTCTCGTTCTTTTAGGTTGGTACCGCCCTTAGGTGAGGCTGTGACAGGAGTCCCACTCTCCCCCCCCCCCCTGCTTTGATGGGTTATTCTATGGTAATTAGTTCTGTACTAATTCTGTCACAGTATCACATAAAGTCGGTGTTTGTAGTTTGGTGGATAGTAACTTGGCAACTTACATATCTGCATCGCCAACTCATGTATTCTCCCATACACCACTTTAAGATGATTGCTGAAGAGGTCTCTCTCTTCTATGTTCTTAAACATGCTTATCTGACCGAAGTACCGTGACGTTTCCCAGTTGTTTTTACAACCGCGCCCTTCTCAAGTATCCATATGATACCAAGATATTAAAACTGTGTGAGAGAGTTTTAACAAGACAAATGTCTTGGCTATTTAAGTACACCTGCAAATCTTATCCTGTGTGTGTATTTCGATTCATTTTTACTTCTGTATGTTGTATAATGCTGGATATGTAGTTATGCTGTTGTTTTATCCCATCTGACTACGTGTTCCTGTTGGTTTGTTTGTGTATTGAATGATATGTTGCTGTTTCCAATAAAGTGACTGTATTTTAATTGTTAGTGTTCAGTTTTGAGTTTGTATAACGTGTGTGTTCACTGTGTGGTTTATCTCCAAGCGTCACGAGTTGGGATATCCTTTGTCATGAATTACCCCAATGTGTGTAATGCATGATCGGGGCATTCCAAACAGTGGCGCTTAGATGTAATGTATTAAACATGTATCAACAATTTAGACAGGTAATACATTTTTACATGAAGACGCAGACAAATTAAAATAAATGCGTTTTGCGTACAATTTGTCCGCTCAGTATATCGCTCTCTCATTTAATTCATTCACTCTGTCATTCATACGTCTTTCATACAAAATAGTATTTTGTTAAAATATATAGATAAAGTTGAGGTAAGTGTTATTGCCCTTAGAAAAATGGATTAGGCGATATGTTCCCTTTAAGGTAACTAGTAATTTTTGTACGTGTAATCAAAAAATGGTTTATAATTTAAATAGCAAAAAATTGTATAGGAAAAATATTTCACCTATGAGTGGAAATACCTGTAATGTTATGGTAGAAAATCTACAAGTTATAGGTTGACATATTTTATATACATAATAATTAAATACAAGTGTAATACATATTACCTAATAGTAACTTAACTAACTAATTAACTAACTCCAACGACAATGTGTGTTGTCCTCCTGTTGTCCGTGTGTCGTGCTATCAATGTTAACAGTTAATATAGCTGTCTGTCAAGGTCCTACACTGTACTGAGACAGACTAGTGACAGTAGAGGGGTGAGGACTTATAGGACATAGAGACAGGACGTCTATAAAGGTATAGACTGAATAGAGACAGCACCCAAGCCAGGACGTAATAACAGATATGACTAGACTCGGGTGGGAACACTAACGTGTTATAGTTAGGACAATAGAGGGACCGACCCAGGAATAGGGGGCGGCAGACGTAGACGTGACGTAGAACAGGACTCTAGAAGGCAGAGACGATAGTGCTGTGTGCAAAGGGATTAGCACGCACCCCACGAGGGAGCTTGACCGCGTAGGCAAGCTGCGAGATGAGTTAAGACAGACGGGGGACAGACGGCTTTCTGACTGGACGTTGTTCTAAGTTATTGTTTATGAACGCATGCAATGTTTAGCGAGAGTGTGTTGTGAATTCATACATTGTGTAATGTGATTAATAAGTATTCTCTATTTATGTACAGGCAAAGAACGCCTTAGAGAATTGTCAGGTTTTGCCTGAATAAATATTGTAGAGAAAACATCTGTGCATATTATTATTATTTGTGAGGTACAGATGAGGTTTGCCTGAGTGCAGGACTGTGACACTGTCCCTTGCATGTTGTAATCGACGTAGTTCTATTCCGGCTGTTTGCGAAATTTCTTAGCAATAGCGAGTATGCAGTGTTCTTAATCTTTACAGATGACTGTCAGTTCACTGGTTGAAATCATTTCACAGATATTATATATCGCTCGGATTGTTTTTAACGCCTTGGCAATTGGTAATAAAGGGTTCTCAAAGTTTCATGTTCGTGGGTGTTATACGTAACCTATTCATTTGGGAGTTGATACTTCTGAATGAAAGTTCTCTAG
The DNA here is from genome assembly GCA_963921405.1 of Cepaea hortensis. Classification (NCBI taxonomy): domain Eukaryota; kingdom Metazoa; phylum Mollusca; class Gastropoda; order Stylommatophora; family Helicidae; genus Cepaea; species Cepaea hortensis. The sequence continues at coordinate 7,169,927 of OY992888.1, read as the reverse complement.
TCGGTGTAGAGGTGCAGTGTTCTATGAAACAGACTAAAAAATAACAACTTCTTGTATGGCGAATAATTAATGGGCCTAGTGTTCGTCTGCTGGTGCATTAGTTTGCCGTGAAAAAAAGTCAGCAATAATGTTATCAGTACCCTTGATATGGCGGATTTCAAAGTCGAAATCCTGGAGAAGAAGACACCATCTTTCCAAACGATGGTTCTTTGGAACACCTTGCTTAAGTACCAGCAGTGGCGAACTATCGGTTAAAACAACAAAATGCGAACCTAAGAGGAACTTAGATAATCGACGCATACAAAAAAAGTAGACTTAATGCCTCCAACTCAACTGTGGAGTAATGGATCTCTGCCTTTTTCAGCTTGCGGCTGACGTAGAGTATCGGATGTCTCGTGCCTTGATATTCTTGCATCAGGCACCCTCCAATTGCGATAGCACTCGAATCTGTGGTTAGAATAAAGGGTATATATATGTTTGGTAATCTTAATACTGGTGGGTTAGAAAAAATTGATTTCAATTTGCACATTGCATCCTCTAAGCGGATACTCTTACAAAATTTTTCTGGATGATCTTTTGTCAACAGATTAGAAAAAACTGATGTGAGTTCTGCCCAGTTTGGTATAAACTTGGCATAATAGTTTATGAGACCTAATAAGATTCTAACCTGTTTCTTTGTAGTTGGAACTCCTACTTTGAGAATTTTTGATACGATTTTATCATCTGTCAATAGTTTGCCTTCGGAAATCCTATGACCTAGGAAGTCTATCTCTTTATAGCCTATTTCAACCTTGGAAGGTTTGATAGTAAGTCCAAAAAGCAAGATTTGGTTAAAGACTTGTTGGAGAGTAAGTAAGTGAGAAGTCATGTTTGAAGAATGGATACATATATCATCAATATAAGATTGCACGTCCTTGATGCCGTGTAATAGCAGTCTAGTTAACCTGACAAATGTGGCGGGAACGTTCTTGAGACCAAACGGAAGATATCTCCATTCGTACAGCCCAAGGGGTGTAGCGAAAGCTGTTATATGTCTTGAAGAGGGATCTAGTGGTACTTGCCAGTAACCTTTAGCTAAATCAAGCTTAGAAAATAAGGATGATTGAGACATATTTAAAGTAAGGTCTTCACAGCTGTTCATTGGCTCAGCATCTGTCGTGGTTATGGTATTTAATTTCCTATAATCTATGCACAAACGAATGGTTTTGTCCTTCTTTTTCACCAGGACAATTGGCAAAGAATACTGGGATACAGATTTCTGTATTATTCTATTTTTCTCTAAGTCCAAAATTTCTTTATCTAAATTTGCTCTATAATGTAGAGGAATCGAATATGGTCTACATTTGATCGGTGTTAGATCCGTCAACACAATTGAATGTGTTATTTTGTCAGTCCGTCCAGGTTTGTTTGAGAAGATAGTTCTATAGTCGTTCAGAAGAGACAAAATGTCTTGTCGTTGCGGTTGTGTCAGGGTGTCAGAGATTTGTATGTCATTCATAGTACTGTCGTCGTTCATAATTGGTACTGGAATTTCTGTATTGTCTGATTCCGTCTGATTTATTACTGACGCTACTGTTTGTAAATTGTCTTCCATGTCCTTGTCGTCGTCGTCGAGACTAATAGTTGTCAATGTGTCGTTAAATTGGTCGTAATTGTCGTTATCCCATCTTGTCGGTACTGTGAGTATGTTTTCGTCGTCTTCGTTGTCACAAGAATGAGTCGTTAACGATGCTTCGTTTGTCGGGGTGTCATTCAGTCGGGTAATTGCCGTTTCGTTTCTGTTGTCATTCTTGTCAGTCTGGTTATTGTCATCTGTTATCTGCGTCTGCTTGTTCGTGTCACTGTCATTTCTAGAATAGTATGGTTTTAACATATTTACATGGAATATTTTCAACTTCCCTTTCAAAGAAATTTCGTAGTCAACTTCCGAAATTCTTCTCACAACTTTAAATGGTCCCTGCCAAGAGGTTTATAGTAAATCTCTCTTGTCAGGTAGTAATAGTAAAATATCTTGATTTGGTTGTAATACAATCGTTTTTGCCCCTTTGTTGGCGTACTGCCTGTATCTAAAACCTTTCTCCTGTAATGATGTTCTGGCCAGTATACAGGATCTAATGATTTTGTCTCTGGTGTCAGTGACCAAATCATAGGTGGAAACTGGTAATTGGGTGTTTACGGGTTGTGATATTAAATCTTTATAAATAGTGAGAGGTCCTCTTGGGTTCGCTCCATATATCAATTCGAACGGAGAGAACCCCGTACTTGATTGTGGGACTTCTCTGTATGCGAACAGCACCGTTGGGAGAAGTATATCCCAATCGGCTGGATTTTCAGCTGTCACCTTGGATAACATATGTTTTAGGTCCCCATTTAGTTTTTCGCAGATTCCATTCGCGGCCGGTCGATAGGGACTCGTAAAACATTGTTTTATGCCTAGTAACTTAGTTACCGATTGGGTGGCATTAGATATGAATTGTGTTCCTCTATCTGATATTATCTTCTCCGGGAAGCCAAAACGGGAGAATAACTGCAATAATACGTCCGTCACATCCTTAGAGGAGATAGATTTTAATGGAATCATTTCTGCCCATCTTGAACATAAATCAACAAGTGTAAAAATGTATATATTTCCTTTGTTTGAGATGTGGTTTAAAGGACCTACTAAATCAACCGCCACGATTTGAAATGGTCTCGAGGCAGTTGTGGTTGATTGAATTTTTGCCGTAGGGTTTTTTCCCCTTTTTGATCAGTTTTTGACAGGTATTACATGATTTACAGTGGGTTTTTATGTCTTGGCAAAAATTCGGCCAATAAAATTGACTCAGGACTCTGGCCCTGGTTTTTTCGTAACCCATATGACCTCCGAAAGGTGAGTCATGGGCTATATGTAGCACTTTCTCACGATGTGCCTGAGGTAAAACCTCTTGCTGTATCGTGGTTTCGTCTCTGGTGTATAATCTCGTTAGAACATTATTATTTAGTCTAAATGTCCAAGAAGCGTTTTTGGTTAATTTTGGCTTTAATCCTACTAGCCTAAAATATTGCGAAAGCGTTGGATCTGCTTTTTGTTCTTCTATAAACTCGGTGGTGGTAATAATAGGTGAGATGATTTGTAGTGCCTCCTGAAGTTGGTCAGTGTGGGTTTTGTGTGTCGTTTGTCTTGTTACTATATTAGTGTGTTGTGTGTGTTGTTGCACATTTACAGGCTCAATAATTTGTGGATCGATGGCGTCCTCAGTTCGAGGTGTTAATCTGATGGTATCTTTGAAAGATTCGACCGCCCCTGTATTCTGCACCTCTGTGAATTCATTTCGAATTACGTCATCGGTTGTCTCCCTTGTGCTTTTGGCAGTTTGAGACAATCACGCGTGGTTTTTCACTTTGGAATCGTTGTTTGGTTTTTGGACACAGTTTTTCTGTTCCCATTCTCTGATTTCCTTTTCAGAGCAAGATCTTATGTTGGGAAGATTCCCAAGGATGATTTCAGCGGCAGGATTTTCTAGTACTGCGCATAGCACTTGTCCTGATATAAAAGGTGTCCGAATTTCGGCAAGTGCTAGGGGGTATCTTTCGATCGTGCCTGCGAATGTGCGACACGTTACGTATTTGTGTGTGTAGTCTTTGTCACTAACTAATGTTCTCTTAATTCCACAAAGAGTCGCTCCGGAATCGCGTATTAATGTACATTGTTTGTTATTAACAAAACCTGTTGCATAATTTAATTTGCCTGTTGGTGTTAAGGCTGCGTTGGCCATTTCGTTAGAAACTGGGATTGTGTGGCCGCATAACAAAGTTGTATCAAGCTGAAATTTTCTACAGGTGTTACATTTGTTATCAGTGATGGTGTCAATGATTTGTACTGCATTGCCTAACTCACTCGAACTTTCATTCTGGATGTCGCATTCGTTCTGTTGTTCAATTTCTTCATCTGAGGTTGTGTCTATTAATGCGGCATTGGCCTGCTTCAACATCTTTCTCCCATCACAAAGTTTTGAATAATGGCCATAGCTCGAGCAACAAAAAAAAACATTTAACCGCTCTCTGATATGCGTTCCTTTTGTTCTTTTGTTTTTCCACTACCATTTGGAGATGATGTGGATAATTTGGTGATTTGTCGCACATCGCGTACTCTTCGTGTGTCAGATGACAATACTGACATTTGACTGGTTTTGTGAACTTAGAGCGTTGTTTGAACCTATTTTCATTTGGTTTTGAATATTTAGTGTTTGTAACTGCTGCTGTTTCATTTTGGCTCATGTTTAACTGGAAAATATCGCGGTTCGCTGTAAAATATGCGCTCCCCTTGGTTTCTATGTCTTGGATAGTTTTACAATCCATTTGTCTCAAAAATTTAGAAAAAGGTGTTGGAATTGTGCTAATAATTTTATCAATTATAATTAGCTCTTTCAGTTTATCATGGTTGTTATTTGTTTTTGCTGAGGTTATCCATTTATTTTGTACAAATATCCTGCACTGTAGACACGTAGTCAATGAAAGTTTGATTAGGTAGAGGGGCTAATTTTGAGAACTGAAGTTGATAGCCTGCTGTATCTAGTGAGAAATGTTGGAGTATTCTTTGCTTTAAATAATCATAATCTTTCCTTATATCTTGTGGAACTGTCTCTATCACTTTTAAGGGCTCTAATGCTAAATTTCTCATCAGAATAAATGACCAGTCGACTTTTGCGACCTTATGGTAAGTCATCAAACACTCGAAGTTCTCTAGGTATGCGCTTATAGAATCTCCTTTAACAAAACGCTTTGACAAGGCCTTTATATTTGTTGTATTTTTTGTTCATCTTCTTTACTTCTAATTTTGTTTACTGACATTTCTTCCATTTGCATCTGCATCTTTTTCTCTTCTGCCTCAATTTGCATCTTTTTCTCTTCTCTTTCTGCTTGTATCTTTTTCTCTTCTGCCTCAATTTGCATCTGTATCTTTTTCTCTTCTCTTTCTGCTTGCATCTTTTTCTCTTCTCTTTCTGTTTGCATCTTTTTCTCTTCTGCCTCAATTTGCATCTGTATCTTTTTCTCTTCTCTTTCTGCTTGCATCTTTTTCTCTTCTCTTTCCGTTGCTCTTTCTTCTCGTGCAATATTTTCTGAATGTGTCTTTTGTGCCCATTCTGACAGTTTTTCTTCTTTATATCCTAACCTAATACCTAATTCAATGCACTGTTCTAATGTTGACATCTTGTATTTTAGTTATTGTTTACTTTCTTGAAATTAAATCCCTTTGAAATTAATTTGGGTGTACAAAAGTTGGTTATCCCCCTTCAATGTTTACATTCAAATTTATATGAAAAGATTTACTTGGTTACAAGATTAGCATATACATAGTAATCAATACAAAGAAAAGTGTTACAATGAATGAGGGTGAGTATCGCTTAGGGATGTAATGAGCATGAAATGAAACTCATCTTATTTTCCCTGAGCTCTCGACTGTAGACTTGCTTTCTCGCCACTGCTGGAGTAAAGGTTACATACACGATATTTCGCGGAACAATCTGATGTTGGAATCAAAAAAAATTAGTATCTGTCACTGTAATTGTCACAGTCATGTCAAATTTCATAAACATTATCATCAGTTCAAATATTTTTGTAGAGGGACTATAATCGCTCATTCACAGATAGCTGCAAAGTTTTTAACTTTGTCATGTATTAAAGTTGATATATATTTTTTTACTTGGCAAAACCAAGAGCTGTTTGAAAAGTAAAGCTTGTGTATGCCAAAACCGGCGCTTGCCCTCAAATAGCCTGTCACAGTCCTAGATCTCTAGGGGGTTGAAACTCGGCCTCATACAGGCAACAAACTCCGTTCAGATACAATCGAGCATCATTTATTTACATTTATATTACAGTACGCTGGCGAAGCGAGTTTTCACAAGCCAGCAATTAGCAAGTTGCGTATCACAGGAGTTTACAATGAACATGATTATCACAACAACTCTAGCAGCTATCTAACATATGTATAAGACCCCTAAAACACTTGGGTCTGAAACTATCAAGTCCCCTTAAGGTAAGCCCTGTTGCTTCCTCGATGTCCAGTCCGTGTCTGTCCTTCCACACGTGTCGCAATCCGACACGGGTGGTAACTCTCTCTGAGTTTCTCGTGGACCCCGCAATCGGCGGGCCCCATCAGTGTCCACGTGGCTGTGGACACACTGACCGTTCCTTCGAGAAGGCTCTAGATTATTCGAGCCTTCGAGTGACTCGGTTCTTTCCCTTTAGCTGGATTTATATCCCTTCGCCAGTTTCTCGTTCTTTTAGGTTGGTACCGCCCTTAGGTGAGGCTGTGACAATGATCCTCAGTGAATGTATAATATGTATCTAGACATAATGTACCCCCGTAAACATATAATAAGTTTCTAGACATAATGTCCCCCCTTGAACATATAATATAAATCTAGACATAATGACCTCCAGTGATCATATAATATGAATCTAGGCATAATGTCCCACAGTGAACATATAATATCTATCTGGCTTTATGTCTCCAGTGAACATACAATATGTATCTAGACATAATGACCTCCAGTGAACATACAATATGTATCTAGACGTAATTCCCCCCCCCCCCAGTGAACATATAATATGCATCTAGGCATAATGCCCACCAAATGAACATATAATATGTATCTAGACATAACACCCCCGTAAACATATCATATATATATATATATATATATATATCTAATCATAATGCTCCCCCACCCATGAACAATATGTATCTAGACATAATTCCCACCCTCCCCGTGCACAAGGAAGGATATAATGACCCATGTGCACACCTTCAGGCCCATACCATGCCATACCCATGTCTATGGCAACCAACCGCCACTCGATGGCTGATGTGGTCAGTATCGCTGCAGCTGCCATTACTTCTCCAGACATTTCCTGGAATCCATATTATGCTGGATCGACCTGAAAGTTACAGTTAGTTGCATATCCTTTACAGGACGTAGCAGTCAACCCCAGCATTGTTTGGCTGTTCGTGATTGCCGGGCAAGTTTACGTTCACTGCTTTGCCAGTCCTTTCTGAACGACCGGCACCCATAACATTTCATGTATAAAAATAAACAAAGCAAGGCGGTCTGGTGCCAAATTTCCCGCAGCTGTATTTCGAACGCGGTATGCGGATACGTCCGTAACGCCTTCATCAAGAGCCTGCTAATCGACCTGAAAGCCCGTGCAAAGTTAAAAATATTTGAATCCGCCCACTTTCGGTTCAAACCCATAGCCACAGGGTTGACAGACGGGAGTCTGGCCACAACCCGACCGAGGCTCCTCATAAACGCATGTTTTTATTATTTTTTTTTTTCATATACTTTTACAGGACATCGCAGTCAACACCAAAATGTCTGTCGCTGTGATCTCTTAGCAAATTTACGTTCAGTAGTTTGTCATTGCCGGCTTCGTGGCTTAGAGGTTATGACTTTTCTCAGTAATCTCGTATACTCTCGTGGGTAACGTGATGACGGTGAGAATCAGCAGTGGTTAGAATCGCATCGGTAACTTACGGGGTATGTGAGCCGGCCGCTCAGAAAGCAATGGCAAACTACTGAGCGTACTCTTGCCAAGAAATCAACATACAGCTGAAAGATGCTGGTGTTGATAGCAATGTCCTGTAAAAGGATTTGCAAACCCCCCTTCCCCCTCTCAAAAAAAAAAGTTTGTCGTTTTCTGAACGACCGCCAAAACCAAGGCAACGTGGTCTGCTGCGAAATGGCGCTCAGCTGTGTTTCGAACGTTTGTATACGGGATTACAAACCGCGTTAGTAAGACCTTGGCCACAGAGACCGGCATAAACAGATGTGCTGCGGATACACTCAGTTACTACGCCAGGTAAGCAACCAGGATTACAACTGAATTTTAAGCGATTGTGGTCAACACGAGAAAGAAAGAAATACCTCAGTGTATCATCCACATAAATATAAACATTCTTAAACAAGAACAGTAGATACAACTATCTTGGAACATGAACAACATAAGACGGAAGGAGCCTTGGGGGAGTTAGAAAACGAATAGTCTCAGCAAGATAGCCTTCTGCAAGATAAAAAAAAACAAAGCTATCAATTGTAGTGTGGAAAGAGTGTTAAATCAATCAGGTGCCCTCTCCACAATGAAGGTTGCCTGAAATGGATCGCCAGCATTGTCTATTTCTTGCCTTGATTATACATTCTGTCAGACTGCTTTTCACACATTTTTTATGTTATATTCCCACGTGTATCATTGAGTACCTCTTGCTCGCTCGCCTTCAACCTTAAACTCCAGTAAGTTTATGCATATTACCAAACACGACACCCCACATTGTGCCAACGGCTTCGAGTGGGGAGCGCAACTGGGAGGGTACAATCCTTATCCTGGTGCGAGGAAATGCAACCTAAAGACATTAGGCCTTGGTTGGCAGCTGGTCTACTATCGAAGCTCCTACAGGCGAACAGTTAGAGCATTGCTTTGCTGATCCAGCAGCTCGTGCAGATTGTCTTGTTCCAGGTGTATTGGTGTTACCATTCCTCTGGAGTGAACTAGGCAGACCGAAAGAGGGATCATGCTGCATGGACAACACATGGTCTCTATATTTTAGCCGAGACTTTGTGCTATGGAGAGGCATAACTCCATCCCTGGTCTTAACCGATTTCGGAATCAAAGCGGGAGGTGGCATTTACGAGTTACAATTCCTTGTCAATTGGCGTAGACATGAGGCGCCACGAGTTGCCTCTGACGGTGGGAGACACCTACAGGTGTCTCTGATCAGCTACCGATCGCCTCAAGTTGGGCAGCCCCCGGCCAATTGATGCTGATCTGCCACAGCCTGCCTGCTTCAATGGGTGCTTGGGGCTAAGACAAAATCTGTATCGCAGGCTGTAAAACCAAAGCACCATAGTATTACTAAAAAGACAAATAGAAACCTCAACCTACGGCTTGCAACCTGGAACATAAGAACCATGTTCCAGGATTTTCCTCTGACCTGACGAATATTGACGATGTGAGAAAAACGGCTGTGATTGTTGCCGAGCTCAATTGTAACACTGATATTGCTGGCCTGCAGGCGACCCGCCTCGCTGAAGAAGGGTCACTCAGGGAAAACAATTACATCTTTTTTGGGGAAGAGCAGGCAGAAAAAAAAGGCAACAAGTGAAGAATTCACTACTGGAAATGATTGATATTCCAGCTGATGGTAATGAAAGACTATTATCCCTGCGCTTGCAACCTCTTGTGGTTTTGCCACCATTATCACTGCATATACAGCGACTTTTGCTTCCCCTGATGATATGAAGGATTTGTTCTATGAGGAGTTAGACTCTGCGATCAAGGCAGTTCCAAAATCCGGCTACATTTATATGCTCGGTGATTTCAATGCTCGTGTGGGCAAGGACTCGAGTTCATGGCCAGTGTGCCTTGGAAAATACAACATCGGTCGCATTAATAAAAATGGGCAAAGGCTGTTGGAGCATTGCACTAGAAATGACCTGTGTATTACAAACTCCTTTTTTAAAACAAAAGAGCTGCATAAGGTCACATGGAAACATCCAACATCCGGCCATTGGCATCCGCTGGTCTTCATCATCACACGGAGACAACATCTGAACAAACATAATTAACTCCAGGTTATTACAGAGCTGACTGGATACGGATTATTCTTTGGTTGTTGCAAGGGTTAGACTGAGACCAAAGAGAATCTACACAGCTAAACACACATATAGCCCCAGGATTAATGTTATTAACACTCACGATCCTGAAAAGTGCTTTCAGTTTCAACAGCAACTTGAAGACGATTTCACTGATACATCAGAAAATTGTACAGCAAGTGAAAAGTGGGGTCAACTTAAGGAAACTCTTTATAAAACATCGACAGCTGTTTACGGCACTGTGGATCTTAAATGGCAGGATTGGTTTGTGGCAAACAGCCAGACACAGGAGCCCTTGATTAATAAAAAGAAGATAGCTCTCTTAAGAAATAAGGAAAGAACAACGCGTAACACTCTGATTGAGCAAGCTAGGAAGGATATGCAAAAGGCTGCCAAGCAGTGTGCACATGACTATTGGATCAAGTTATGTGAGTCCATTCAAAATACAACTGATAAGGGAAACATCAGTATCATGTATGAAGGTATAAAGAAAGCCTCTCTCCATTGATCAAAAGAAGTGCAACATTGACAACCTTGACTGGAGACATCACTGATATGAAACAGCAGATGGTTAGATGGGTAGAGCAGTATTTGGAGCTTTACTCAAGTGAGGCCAAATTAGCCGATGATGCCCTCAACGCCATAGAGGCTCTACCAACTCTTGACCACCTGGACACACTTCCCACCATAACATAAATTAAGTGTGTTATAAATGAACTTGCATCTGGCAAGGCTCTAGGTAAGGATGGGATTCCAATAGAGGTTATCAGGAGTGGGCAAGACACACTCACTCTACAGATCCACTAGCTAATAGAGCTATGCTGGCGGCGAGAAGGACAAGTCCCAAAGGATTTAAAAGATTTAAGCATCGTAACACTGGCGATCGGAGCGACTGCAACAACTATAGGGGTATCTCACTTCTGTGTATTGTTGGGAAAGTATTTGCCAGAATTGTTCTGGGCAGGCTTCAAGTCCTAGGAGATCAAGTCTACACCGAATCACAGTGTGGCTTTCGACAGAACCGGTCTACCATTGATATTATATTCTCATTGCGACAAATGCAAGAAAAATGCCGTGAACAGAATCAACCTGTGTTTATTGCCTTCGTGGACCTCGCAAAGGCATTTGATTTGATCAGTCGTGAGGGTCTGTTCAAAGCACTAAAGAATATTGGCTGTCCACCAACTCTGCTGTCCTTTGTGGAATCGTTTAACACTGGCTTGAAGGGTATAATCAAGTTGTATGGTGCAACTTCAGAAGAGTTTGAAATCAAGAACGAACGAACGAACGAACGAACTTTATTTTCGAAGGGTAACAAATTGGGCACGCAGGCCCGTCTTACATTCGGCCTTTCCAATCACTCATCTTTCGTTCATCAGTGCATAGTGCACGATGCCTGTATTCAATCTTGAACAATGAACAGGTTAAGAAAAAGAGTCTGGGAGAACAGGAAGATCACTGCCAAAACAAAAGTCCTTGTCTATCAAGCCTGTGTCCATAGTACTCTTCTTTGTGGCAGTGAAGAGTTGAGTTAAGCAAGGTTGTGTACCAGTTGCCAACCTCTATGGAATATACTTTTCACTTCTACTGAAATATGCCTTTCGTGATCAGGATGGTGGTATATATATTCACTCACGCTCAGATGGCGGCCTCTACAATGCTCAGAGATTGAAGGCCAAGACCACAATTAGGAGGGTACTGATCAGAGAGTTGCTTTTTGCAGATGATGCTGCAGTTACGACCCACTCTGAGGAAGAATTGCAATGTCTACTATCTGCATTCTCCAATGCTTGCTCTGAATTTGATTTAACAATTAGCAAAAATAAGACACAGATTTTGTCGCATGGTGCATATGGGGTACCATCCATCTTTATTGACGACGCCGAACTGGAGATGGTAGTCCATTTTACATATCTAGGATCAGAGGTAAATAGCAAATTATCCCTAGATCAGGAAATCAACATCAGGATTGGTAAGGCAGCAACAACAATGAACAGGTTAAGAAAAAGAGTCTGGGAGAACAGGAAGCTCAGTGCCAAAACAAAAGTCCTTGTCTATCACGCCTGTGTCCTAAGTACTCTTCTTTATGGCAGTGAAGCCTGGACAACTTACTCACATAAAGAGAAACGTTTAAACAGCTTTCGTATGCAGTGTCTGTGAAGAATACTTCATATTAAGTGGCAAGACAAAATTACAAATTCTTAACTATTGGAAAGATCAGGTTGTGTGACAGTTTATTCCTTGCTCAGTCTTCGTAGTCTTAGATAGATAGGACATGTTTGGAGGATGGATGATGGTAGAATACCAAAGGACATCATTTTGGTGAATTACAGATGGGCAGGAGATCTCAGGGCCGGCCTCTACTACGATACAAAGATGTGTTAGTTAGTTAGTTAGTTAGTCGACAGATCATCCTCATTGCACATCGAACCATTCAGTCCATAAGTGCTCGGATCCCCTCCTCAGCAAATCCCGCAACGTGTAGCGGCTAACGACGCCAGTTCTGTGTTGGTTTATCAATCTTCTTTGGCTTCCTGCGTAGTGTTCTTGTTTGGCCACCCCTCTTTTAATTTGCTGCTCTCGCAGTCTGGCCATTGTTGTAGATTCACAGTCATCACTTGGTTCTCGCAAAAGTCTTACTTCTCGTAAAGCATTCAGGATGTCGGCCTGGTCCATGGCGCGTCCGCCCTCCACCGTAGCCTCACCTGCGAGCTTGTCAGCCCGCTCATTTCCTTGTACTCCCGCATGCCCTGGCACGAAGATGAAACTAATCTTTGCCAGTCGAGACCGCTCCAGAGGCAGCAACCATTCTCTTCGGATCGATCCCTCCTCTATCCTCTTGATCATGTTCATTGAGTCGCTGAGGAAACAAGCCCTAGTGAATGTCTGTGTCTCGAGCCATGTTATTGCTTTACTTACTGCCATGACTTCCATGGTCAGGCTACTTGTGGTTTCAGTGAAAGCACCAGAGTCCTCCTTCACAATTCTCCCTCCGGCCCGAGCTGTAAAGGCCCATGAGCTTCTCACATGTCGGACGACAGACCCATCTGTGTAGATGACCGCGTCACCGTCTAGCGAATTCTCGAAAATAAACGCTTGTACTTCAGCCTCAACAGCAGCAGGATTTTCTTGTCTGCATTTTCTATCTAGTTGGATGCAAACTGAAAAGGATGTGCAGAAGTCTGTTGGCACTTGCACCCACTCCTCGCCAGGTTCTAAGTCCTCAAGTGAACACACCTGTTGAAGAATGTCTTCGGCTTGACCCATCCACGACCTTCTTCTTTTTAACCTGCTGCCCTTCACCTTCCTAATTTCACTATGCAGCGGATGTTGTGTGTTTGCGTTAATTCTGAGGTAGGCGCGTGCCATGCACCATTGTATTCTCTCTTCAATGGTTGGAAAATCAAGAAGGTAGCGCATCGCCCTGCATGCTGTATCTCTTGTACATCCAAGAATAATGCGCATAGCTTCATTCTGTATCCTTTCCATCCTTTCTATCTGCTTATGGCTGAGAGTCAGGATTGCCATTGCATACTCCAAAACAGACATGACCAGCCCCTCGTACAGAAGACATAGATGGCGCTGCTCACAGTTTGCTGCCGCCATCACCCGCATTGCTGCCAAACCCCGCTTGGCCTTTATTATCACCTGGTCTATGTGCACATTATAAGCAAGGCTTCGATCAAACCGTATCCCCAGGTAATTCATTGCCTGCGTTCTTTCCACCGTCTCTGAACACAGCATTACAGTTAGTGTTGGAGTGTTGACAATATGATTATTCAACGAGAACCAAGTCACTGTTGCCTTGAAAGATGTGTATAAGCGGGTTATGATTGATACAGGCATTGGTAATGCACACTGGGAGCAAGTCGCCACTGAACGTGTTGCATGGAGGACAAATCTCTGAAATGGAATTAAGACACAGGAGAACATTATTGCACATACGTCACACACCGAGCGTGTGAGAGGTAAGATGGTGCATGATGGTGGAAATGACCATTTGTTCACATGCATCCACTGTGGACGAACATTTACAGAGCGAATTAGCCTTATCAGCCACATTCGCTACCGCAATAGGTTGTAATTATGCCTTTTTGAAGCACAAACTATCGTCTGTCAAGACGGCAAGGTGCCAATGATGATGATGATGATGACGATATATGTGTCTTTTAACGTGGCCGAAATATTTCATTTGTTTCTTTTTTATCTCTTTCATCAACTCGCTTTTAATTCCCAGTATTTTCGGAACCTCTGTATGTGATTTTTTTTTTCTTTCCATGAAATACGGCAAATTCTTCTGTATATTCACATCTCCTGGGTCTCTATTCGGCATCCCAATTGCTTGTTCAGTATCCAGACTTCCGCGACCGCTATATTGCTGTGTTGAATAATACACAACTTTTGACAATTCTCATTTTAAATGCGTTGTTAATCTCTCTAAGCCGATCTCCCTGGCCTAGGAGTTAAAAGACTGTCTATGTAATCCCGTTTATCCAAGTAGGGTAACGCATCGCGCGAGAATTGGAAGCGGTTCTCACCGCGCAGGTAACTTACGGGATAATGAGCCGGTCGCTCAGAAAGCAATGGCAAACTACAGAGCGTAAACATGCCAAAAAATCAACCACAGCGGTAAAATGCTGGTGTTGACAGCGATGTCCTGTAAAGGAAATCTTTAAAAAAAAATCTCTTTAAATGTCAACACTGATTTGTTCATGTTTAAAACATTTTTGGCCATTCCTATTCGCTTTCTGATTTTTATTTCACTTCTGCCAGCGTCTACTATCACGTATCCAAGATAGGAGAAACTTGTTACAGTGCTGAAATAGTGTATTAAAATGTTAGTTTCACGACATTTTACAAAACGTTGCAGTCAACCGCAGCATTCTTTGGCAGTTTGTGACATACTAAACAAGTGGCACACACACACACACACACACACACACACACAACACACACACACACACACACTAGCTGACTCGGCCCGGCTTCGCCCAGCCCCTAGCGGGGAGCATCTCATTTAATTCATATTCGGCCCCTGCTCCCGTTCCCGCTCCCAATAGAGACGACCCGTCCCGGCTTCACCCAGCCCCTGGCGGAGAACGTCTCATTTAATTAATATTCGGCCCCAGCTCCCGTTCCCAAAAAAAGACGACCCGACCCGGCTTCGCCTAGTCCCTGGTGGGGAGCATCTCATTTAAATCATATTAGTAGTCATATAAGCTCTAGTTCCCGTTCCCAGAAATATGGCGAACAGATTGGCAGAGAACAATTTTCATCCCAATAACTAAATAGGGCAGGGATCTATCTATCTATCTATCTATCTATCTATCTATCTATCTATCTATCTATCTATCTATCTATCTATCTATCTATCTATCTATCTATCTATCTATCTATCTATCTATCTATCTATCTATCTATCTATCTATCTATCTATCTATCTATCTGTCGGTCTATGTATGTATGTATGTATGTATGTATGTATGTATGTATGTATGTATGTATGTATGTATGTATGTATCTATCTATCTATCTATCTATCTATCTATCTATCTATCTATCTATCCATCTATCTATCCATCCATCCATCCGTCCGTCCGTCCGTCCGTCCGTCGGTCCGTCTGTCTGTCTGTCTGTCTGTCTGTCTGACTGTCTGTCTGTCTGTCTGTCTGTCTGTATATCTATCTATCTATCTATCTATCTATCTATCTATCTATCTATCTATCTATCTATCTATCTATCTATCTATCTATCTATCTATCTATCTATCTATCTATCTATCTATCTATCTATCTATGTTTCGCGTACATATAGCAAGGGGACTTAACTTAAATAGCTGTTTGTAAACTAACAAACTATGACAGTTGGCTGCACGGGAATGATAAGAACACGTGTAGAAAATTTCATCTCCATCGGATGGACCGTTCGCGAATGCTTAAATCACATACATACAGACATACAGACAAACAGACATACAGACAGACAGACAGACATTGCATTTTATATATATATATATATATATATATATATATATATATATATATATATATATATAGAGAGAGAGAGAGAGAGAGAGAGAGAGAGAGAGAGAGAGAGAGAGAGAGAGTCTGTGTACTGTTGTAAACGTTTGTATGTATGTGAACAATGGAAATTGATAAGACAAGCAAGGACAACACGCCATAGCCACAAACAAATAGTTGCTGAGCACATTGCAAAGAAAGTTGTGAGCGGAATAAACACCGAATCCGATTTTCCTTCATGAAATAGACAGGAAAGCTCAACTGAATAGAGCATTACATATAAGCAATCTGGGTTTTGTGAGCGAATACAGAGGAGGAATACTCTTAAACACTTTGTGGCAAATGGCAAATGTGGTGGGTAAGGTTCAAGTGGAAGACAGATATAAGCATCTGGTTGGCTTTGCCAAATTTTAGACTCAGGATAAGTACACAGGTCCGATCTGATGTGCTGGTAATAGTGTGAAATAGCCTTGACTGTCCATGCTTATCGAGATGGAACACCTTTGTGATTATCAGTTAATAGTTATATGTGCATATAATCTCTTAAATGCACATTAGTGTTTGTAATATGTACACATGTTTATAATGTACATGTATATATATATAGGGCCTTATGGATGTGTATCAAAGGCATTAGAAAATTTGAACACAAAAGCCACAAACAATATATTGGACGATTTATTACCTGGCATATTTCTCTGCACCTGCAGGTGTATATATCATATCATATGAAGTGGATAAATGGAAAATACTGTGGCTGAAATACTTGAAACACCCAGACGCAGGTATTGTTTGAATGTGGAGCATTTGTTATCCTCACGGTAATCTAACACTTAAACGAAATCTCTTTACACAAATCGTCTGGACCTGACAAATTGCTAAGCTCTCATTATATTTGCCGAAACTTGAATACTTACTCTGTCTTATTGCATCTCTTGTAGCTCCTATAAAATACACCATCAGAACAGTTTGCAATGCTGCCCGAGAAATTCATCTGAATGGAATACATCCTCCCAGGCTGTAAAAAATTTCAGTTTTAAAATATCATAAGTTTGAGGCCTTCTCGTGTATTCTGATTTTCTTTGCATCTTCTTTTAATAGTATTCTGATTTGCTTTACATTTTCTTTTCTTGTAATTCTGATTTCTTTTTCACGTTCTTCACGTGTTATTCAGATTTCCTTTACGTCTTATCCGCACTTTTTTCTGATTACCTTTGCATGTTGTCTTCATTTTATTATGATTTAGTAAATATTGAGCGCCGGTCTCTCTGGCCGAGGGGTTACACCACTTTCTCCGTAATCCCGTTTATCTCGCAGTGTCTCGTAAGCGGGCGAGAGCTGGGAGCGGTTCGTCCCCCGCTGGTGACTTGCGGGATAATGAGCTGGCCGCTAAGAAAGCAATGGCAAAGTACTGAGCGTAATCTTGCCAAGAAATCAACAGACAGCTGAAAGATGCTGCTGTTGACAGCGATGTCCTGTAAAGGATATGCAAAACATGTATTTATTCAAATATTGAGCAGGATCTGCAATATTTAGTAGATGCGATTGTTGCACTCAGTGAACATGTTGGGTTAGAATTAAATTGTAAGAAGACACAGATTAAGCTCGTCACTAAGAAGAAGGTAATACCACAATGGAATATACAGGTAAATGGGAATATTCTTAAACAATTGAATCGGTACAATTATCTCAGAACAGTATTAACATCTGATGGGAGATGCCTTGGAGAGATTAGAACAAGGATCGCTTTGGCGAAGGTTGCCTTTTGCAAGATGAAAGACGTACTGACAATTAAAAAGATGTCATTTGCAACGAGAAAAAGAGTATTGTGATGCTACATAGAATATATGCTATTGTATGGATGTGAAGCGTGGACAATGAGCTGGACAAATTTAAAAACATCAAATGGCTGTGGAAATGTGGTTTCTGGGGAAGATGCTAAGAATACAATGGGCGGGCAGAAAAACCAGCGAGAAGTCCTACAAGAGACAAATGAAAACCGTAAACTGATTAGAAAAATTAGACGTTGACATTCACACATTTTGGTCACGTTATAAGAAGAAATAAATTGGAGCACTTGGTGACAACTGGCAAGATTGAGCTGAAGAGACCAATGGGAAGGCAATTAAATAAACACCTGGATGACTTGGCCACGTTGTATGGTCGAGACAAGAACACTGAGCCTATCCACGATTCTGGTGATCGAGTGAGATGGCAAAACATGACCGCACACGCTTACCGGCACGGCACATGGTGAAGAATATTGTATTTTCATGTGTTTGTAAAGTATAACGGAATCTTTAATACGTCTCAAAGTCTATCACACATACAATGCTTGACCCTTATTTGTGCACAGTTATTAACACTTCAGTTATCAAGTGGTTAGCATCGGGCAGGCGCCTTCACTTTGCAAAATATTTCCTTTTAGAAAATTTAGGCCGGTCTCTCTGGCCGAGGGAGTTACAACACTTTCTCCGTAATCCCGTTTATCACGCAGAGTCTCGTAGCGGGCGAGAACTGGGATCGGTTCGTCCCCCGCTGGTGACTTGCGGGATAAATGAGCTCCGCTCAGAAAGCAATGGCAAACTACTGAGCGTATTCTTGCCAAGAAATCAACAGACAGCTGAAAGATGCTGCTGTTGACAGCGATGTCCTGTAAAGGATATGCAAAACATTTTTTTTTATAGAAAATTTAGGCCACACACATACATACACAGCCACACACACACACACACACACACACACACACACACAGCCAAACACACACAAACACACACAGCCACACACACAGACACACACTATCATATATATATATATATATATATATATATATATATATATATATATATATATATATATATATATATATATATATATATATATAGCCGGTCTCTCTGGCTGTGGGATTACAACACTTTCTCTCTGTAATCCCGTTTATCACGCAGAGTCTCGCAGCGGAGCGAGAACTGAGGTGGTTCGACCCCCGCTCGTGACTTGCGGATACTGAGCCGGCCGCTCAGAAAGCAATGGCAAACTACTGAGCGTAATCTTGCCAAGAGATCAACAGACAGCTGAAAGATGCTGCTGTTGACAGCTAAGTCCTGTAAAAGGATACGCAAAAAAAAAAAAAAAAAAAAAACATATATATATATATATATATATATATATATATATATATATATATATATATATATATATATAAAGTTAGTTGCATATCCATTACAGGGCATTGCAGTCAACGCTAGCATTTTTGGGCTGTTTGTGATTCCTGGGCAGGTTTACGCTCAGTAGTCTGCCATTGCTTTCCGAACGATTAAGACTCATACCATTTTATAAACACCAGCGCAAGGCTGTCTGCTGCCAGATCATCCGCAGCTGTGTTTCGAACGCGATGTTCGGGACTAGGGACTGCGTCTGTAAACCTTTGGCCACAAAGACGGCATAGAAATTGTGTGTGTCATTTTTGAACATCACGGCACCCCATTCCCAGCCTGCCTGGGAAGTCACATGATCCACCCGTCCACTATCTTGTGAATGCATTCTAGGAAACACTTTTGGTTGTGGCCTTAAACTAATTTTGCACTGTCTCCATTATGTCGTTGTCATCTACAAAGCTCTCACCCCGCAAGTGTTATTTCCGTGCTCGAGACAAATAAGCAACATTGTCAATGTAAAACTGTAACTATCGTTCACATAACAATCCAACTGTGATACTGGGTACTCACTTTCATGTTACAGCTCAGGAGGATATGGAACATTTTTTTCTCTACACACTCTTTAGATGCGACATACTTAGGGTCAATACCCAATCTGCTATTTTCACCCTGGAAAATGATCGACGACTCGTCCACTTTAGGTCCATCCAAATTGAGAGTGATGATGTTGGTTTCACTAATACATTTAATCTGGATGTTCACGGAGCCCTGTAGGATACAAGCTTCTGATATTTATTCCATATAGTATGTGTGATTTACTTAAACATTTTAGTATCACTTGGTACAGCAATCACTGTCTCGTAAAACTGTATTATAGTAAAGCATTGCACACATAGCACACTAAAGCACATTACTGAATGTATAGTATAACATAGATTATCACATAACACTACAGAACAACACACTACAGCACAGTGCAGCACATTATATTATTGCATAATATAGCATAATAAACGCGCAGCATAGCTGAACACAACACAACGCACTACATCACATTATAGTATACTCTAGCACAGTGGTTCTCAACCGGTGGGGAATTCCCCCCACCCCCACCCCAAAAGGGGAATTTTAAGGTGTCCATGGGGGGGGGGGGGGGGGGGGGAATCGGGGTTAGTATTATTTCAATATCGCGTTAATACAAGAACCCATTACTTGATATTGTTTTTCCCTTCAAACTGTACGGTTCTGTACGTCTCACCCTTCCAAAATTCAGTTTATAAAGTAAGTAGCCCCACAAATCATGTTTGATGTGGATGTCTTGATTTGTTTTAGTATGTGCTATTAAATTTAGCTTCCATTATTACGTATACTATGTAGAGGCGGGGGCGGGATTTTTAGGTAGGAAATAGGAAAGGGGAGAATGACGTTCTGAAAATATGGTGAAAGGGGGTGGGGGAAGGTACAGGCCAAAAAAGGTTGAGAACCACTGCTCTAGCACATCAAACACAGAGAAGCCCAATACCGGACAGGTTGAGATACTGTGTTAATATATCAAATTATTGTTACTATTAATATGCTGAATATACAGAACAAAGAATATATAGCTACTGAATGTTTTAAATCAAATAGTATGCAATCCATTAAAATATTCTCGCTATGTCTACAACCAGCCCCGCGTAGTGGCGTGCAGAGGTTCTTTGATACCCTGGGCCAACCCCTTGATTGGATGCCCCTAAATTGTTCTTTACCTCATTCATTCCTCCTCCCCTCCGACTGCACTGTGCTGCCCCCTCTCCCTAACTGGATGCCCCCCTCCCGGCTGGATGCCTGGGGCCGTCGCACCCACGCACCCCCCTCGGCACGCCACTGGCCCCGTGCAATGGCATGACCTAGTTGTCAAGCTCACGCCGCTTGAGCACCCATATTGTTCTTTTCTAGACCAGCTCTGTTCTTAAGTGTGTGTAGGGTCTCGTCGCTATTTAATACATTCTCATGAGGAAGATTCTTCTTTATATCAAGAATATATATATATATATATACATTCACACACACAATATATATATATATATATATATATATATATATATATATATATATATATATATACAATGCATGTGTGTGTGCGTGTGTGTGTGGGTGGGTGGGTGGGTGGATGGGTGACTATCACAAACCCAGGCAGTACTCGTTGGACGCATTGGTTCTTGAATAGAACCATTGCACTGCTGTACAGTATATCAAGGTGAGTTCTTTAATATTAGTAGTTTTTACCTGCTAAAGAGCATACGAAGGGCTTCTCATAAGTCTTTAGTCTGACCATGAAGGAGAAGGCAAAGAAAATTGACATTTGGCACATGTATAGCTCATACAATTTGTAATGGACATATGCATTATGAATTTCCCTCCTCTACTTGTTTTCCGAAATGGTGCATGGCACAACACACCCAGTTGACCAGATCTGTACATCTAACTGTTTGTCATTACAATGGAGAAATCAGACACCAGGGCTGTGATAAAATTCTTGATGTTACAGGGGAAAACACCTACTGAAATACACAGGGAGATGAAGCCAGTGTTTGATGAAGTCTCTCCTTCGTATGCTTCTGTAAAAAATTGGTGTTTGCAGTTTAAGTGTGGCCGTTCCCAAGTTGCTGATCTGCCAAGATCAGGACGACCGTCCTCAGAGTGCAATGATGCAAATGCTGGAAAAGTGAAGAAAATCATAGACCAGGATAGGAAAATGACAATTGCAGAGATATCGGGTTCAGCAAAACTGAGTAAGAGTACAGTTTTTTAGAATTTTCACAACAGACTGAACATGAGCAAAGTGTGTGCCCGATGGGTCCAGCGCCTGCTGACATGTGAACAGAAACAAACACGGGTTGATTCCTATGGCCAGTTGCTCAACGCGTGGCGGTCGAAAAACATGTTGATGACCATAGTGACGGTAGATGAGACTTTGATTCACCATTATGACTCAGAATCCATCATGCAGTGGAAAACTCCAGGCTCGCCAACAAATGTCAAGCCAAGTGCACAAAAATCTGCAAGAAAGGTGATGCTGACTGTTTTTTGGAACGTCAAAGGTGTCATATTGAAAGATTACATGCTTCATGGCAACACGGTTATTGGGCAGTACTAGGCAGATCTCCTTATCAAATTAAGAAAGGCTGTGACCAGAAAACGAGGGATAGCGCGTAAGCAAATTCTGCAAGAAAAATGCATAAAGAAATGCATAAATTCAAGTGGTGGCTACATTGAGAAGGAATAAGCACTGTGCCAAATTTCAATTTTCTCCTTCTACTCCTTTATAGTCAGGCTAAAGATTTTTGAGAATCCCCTTGTATTCATTCACTTTCGTATCTGGAGCTATTTCATTACTTTACAATATACCCTTGTGTCTTTTGTACACGTAGAAGCGTCAGTTGTGGTTGTTCGGATTTTGATCCATTTTCTTTCCTATCACATCAACAGTACAGTCACAGTTAGGGATTGGTTTAATAGCGAGATCCAGAATGAAGATGTGGAGTTAGTCACTGCTAGTTACAGAATCATTACTGAATCATTACTTGTCGGGAATATTCCTGTCCGCTACGATTGGATTTAATCAATTCATTCGTGTTTATTTTAATTCACGTTGTAGAAGAAATACTCTTTAATGTAATCAGTACTTGTCTTGAATATCTCTATTCGCTGCGATGGAATTTGATCATTTCACTCAATGCTATGTTAATTCAGGGTCAGACAGTACTCTCCTCGTGGACAGGGATAGACACTGTCATGCAGAAGTGTAATTTAATCTTTCCTATATTGTGCGTACGTTCAGTCAGAGTAGCAGTTAGGAATGTGTCCTCGTAATTAGAACTACCTGTACCTTATGAGAGGGTAAGCGGTGGTCTGTAATCACTCTTCCATCTCTATTCAACTGTTGTGCTATAGGTATAGTCCTCTCATTAACTATAGCTATAGCACAACAGTTGAACAGAGATGGAAGAGTGATTCCAGACCACCGCTTACCCGATGTTCTGTTTGAATTTAATTGCAGAGTTGTTAGAGTTCACCCACACGTTGCACCACCATCATCAATCAGCATCATCGAGTTCTGCGGTCTAGATACTACTCGTGCTATCTATGGTATTGCCTGAGTCACCAAGGTCCAGTTTGAAGTAGATAGCCATACCATAGACAATTTGATTATCACGGCTACTCAGACTTTCAGTTAAAGCTTACCAAAGCTACACCATTTAATTTGTGTGACACGTACATTAGCAGTGAACTGAACAGTGTTTAGAATGCATACAACCAACGATTTAAAGTAGTATGGTCACCTTTGCGTCATCATCAAGTGAGAACTGAGGAAGGACAGGAGGGGAAAGCTGCAGACAACTATCGTGGGAGCTACGAACCTGAGCTAAGTTCTGAACCATTAATCTGACCCCAACTCACCGCCAAGTGCTTTGCTGTTCTTCAATGATTAGATATAAAATGAAACAGCGTTGTTGGCTGCAGTAGCCAAGAACAAACATTGATAGGATACTTCAATAACTATGGCATTTTCTATCTCCCGAGGAGAGCAATTCTTTGTTTAATTTATAATTAAACCGTGTGGTCTGATTTGTAGACCATTATACAAAAACTTAATCTACTTAAGTTTAGTGCCTTTTAACCTGCTAATAATTAGAATAGTAGTGTTATGTGCAAGGATAAAAGTTGAATGAACTAGTTGTGTCTCTCCTGTTTGTTATACTCGAGGGCGCTGGAGGATTTTTCTTCATTACAGGGTAGCGTGTCGCTGCTAACTAAATCCGCTGTCATCTATCGGTGGATAGCTTCCAACTTTACTTGCAATTCCCTGTGCCACTCATAGGAAGGTAGACTCATGTGGGACCAGGATTTGTACTACCTAGCCCACTACGAGCCATTTTGTTTTCTTCTCCTACAGTGGACCGACCTCACAAAGGGTCTCCTTTTCTATCTACATTCTTAGCCATAGGTTTTCCTTTACGGCTGTAGACATCGAGACAAAAAGTATGGCATGGTATTTTATGGTATGGTATGGTGTGGTGTGGTATGGTGTGGTATGGTATGGTATGGTGTGGTGTGGTGTGGTACGGTACAGTACAGTACAGTGCAGTGCAGTGCAGTATAGTATAGTATAGTATAGTATAGTATAGTATAGTATAGTATAGTATAGTATAGTATAGTATAGTATAGTATAGTATAGTATAGTATAGTGGAAGGGGTATACCCTATCAAAGGAGAAATAAGGTGCCCCCTTCACTCCGCTGGCCTACGGGACACCCTTGGGCAAAGTGGAGTACCCATTTAGCCTCCTGGTCAGGGTTACGTGAAGCCATGTGTGCAGGTGGTGGATGAAGTTGAAGAGCATTCCACAGATAATTGTAGGTTATGGTCTCAAGCTTCACATGTGTAAGCAGAGAATCTCTTTTTGGGGAGACAATGGCTACGATTTTTGACCAGTATGTTCACTGCATAGAACGAAAGCAGTGGCAAACTAACTTCTTTACAGATGCCAAGAAAATTATTTTTTGCGGTCCCATCGAAAATCAGAGAAACGGCGTAAATGGGTGTTCCATAGGAGCAGCCTCGACCGGTAGGGATCGTCATGTGCACCAGATGACTCCAGACCGTCAGCTGGCTACTGAGTGCAAAAGATTACTATCTTTGACAGTAGGAACTTAGAATGTTAAAACAATGAGCGCGGATGGAAAATTAGAAAACATCAAACAAGAAAAAGATAGACAGAAGATTAATATATTAGGAATGTGCGAAACGAGATGGAAAGGGGCAGGGATCAAGACAGGAGAAGACTGTAAGATTATTTATTCTATAGGAGCGTTTCTCTAAATGCTTGTGTTGTTCCTTTTGACATGAATCCACGATGCCGTCTTTAGCAAACAAATTGGCCGAGTGGAATTGTGTCTGTTGAATGGAGTCTGTAGAATTATGTCTGTTGAACTGGGTCTCAAGAATTGTGTCTAGCATGTTCTCTTTATGATTATACCTGTATACTTGAGTCTGTAGAATTGTAGCCTATCTGTGAATATGTGTCTGTTAGATTTGTGTCTGTCTGTGGAATTGTGTCTGTGGAATTGTGTCTGTAGAATTTTGTCTGTGTTAGTGTGGCTTTGGGATTATGTCTGTGTAAATGTATCAGTGGAATTGCATGCCAGTATTTGCGCACTGCCCTGGACACGGTTTAGCCTCGGCTTTCTGGCGTGCCCTGATTCTCGTTTCCAATCTGATTATTTTACTCTTCCCACTGTTTAACACTGATTGTCCCGCCTCATCAGCAACTTCCGTACAACAGGCCGCCTCGATGGCCTAACATAATCTGCCGAGATGTTAATGTTCTCCGTGCATATTTTCAGAAACATGACTATCTAAATTACATAACAAACGACTGACAATTAACTGCTGACAGATGATCTACTCACACTGTACGTGAAATTGATGGGGTCAGTGGAAACGATGAGTGGCTCTAATGTTAGGTCATAATGTACAGGCTCCACATTTGTCGGCAGACGGTACTCGCTTTTGTGTTCCACAAGCAACTCTGTCATTGCCTTAGTAGCAACGTCTGCTATTGCTGACACTAACCCCCGAGACATTGTGCTGCAAGCTGCGACAGAAATAGTATATCTTAGAAATGCGCAGTTGTAAATAACATAAGTTAGTAGAGGAGTGCTGAAGTGGTAAATTCTGCTAATGAGAGACTATCGTCGGGTTAAGTGTGTAAGCTGCAAAAGAAATATTGTCCGATAAAGCAAGTATGCCTTTACATGTGCAGTTGTCAATAAAGTTCGAG
The DNA here is from genome assembly GCA_963921405.1 of Cepaea hortensis. Taxonomy (NCBI): domain Eukaryota; kingdom Metazoa; phylum Mollusca; class Gastropoda; order Stylommatophora; family Helicidae; genus Cepaea; species Cepaea hortensis. The sequence continues at coordinate 7,144,297 of OY992888.1, read as the reverse complement.
GGAGCTTCAAAATAAAACCTTAAACTTTTTTTTAGGGGGGGGGGGGGTGGACTTGGGGGGGGGGGGGGGCGTTGTTAATAGATTCTGACAAAGTAAATAACATATATGTCATTGTTCTATATGGGATATTATTTTGGGGTAAGTGCAGAAATTCAATTATCTAGGTACTTGGATACCTTCAGATGGAAGATGCATCACTGAAATAAAGAACATAATAGGTCTATCAAAAATTGCATTCCATTGAATGAAGAACGTTTTTGTGCAATAAGCCACTGTCCTCGACGGTTGGAACAAAAGTTCTTGTATTTTACATTGTACCAGTTTTGACATGAGACTGCAAATCCTGAACAAATAGTAAACAGGCGAAACAATTCCCGGAAGCCTTGGAGATGAGGTTTTATAGAAGAATGCTGAAAATTAGTTGGGCAGCCAAATTGAGCAACCTGGACGGTTTAATGGAAGCTAAGTCGTAAAGACAGCGTATCACAAACATCAGAAAGAGGCAGTCATCGTTATTTGGCCACGTTATGAGAAGACAAACATTGAAATATGTTGTGTTAACCGGAAATATTTACGGAAATAATGATAGAGGAAAACAGCGTGAGAAGATTCTTGGCAGTCTTGTGCCATGGCACCGAAGGGAGTCAACACACGAATTGATCCATGACGTCTGAGATCGTAATTTGTCGAGAGGCATGATTGCCCACGCCGTCGGCAAGGCACGGGATGATGATTGACTTTTTTCGATGTATTCACCACTGCGGCCAATGCAAGCCCTCAAGTGTCGATAAAGTGCTTGGACTGCTGTTGAACAATCGACTCTGGGTTCACTACTCGGTGTGCCTGACCTGGTCGTGAACAGTCTGTCACAGAAGCCACACCCTTTTAAAACGTCCTATTCCACTCATAAGCTTGCCGGACTGACAGGCATGCATCACCATACTCTACCTTCATTCACATAGCCGATAATGTTTCTAAAGGTTTCACCCCCTCACTGATGAAAAACGGATAACAGAACCCTACTCCTCTTTGGTGTATGTCAGAAGTGGGGCGGCCATCTTTAAACTCTCTATATGACGTCGCCGTGTTCGTCTGCACCGTAATGTCACGTGCTTGACGCACTTGCCATCCTGCACAACACCACGAAAAAGTTACAAGACAATGGCATGGTTATTGTAATTTCTATCACACTTTTAAGGTCTTTACGTGCATCCCTCTCGGAAGTAAGTAGAGCACCACTGAACACGCCTTAGGGCGCACTGGGAATACGAAGCTAGATCCATATATGTTATAAACCACTCGACACTCGGTGGGTGATGTGAGGTGGTCAGTCTCGCACCGGTCACCTTCACTTAACATGACATATCTTGATATCCAGTTTATGTTAGGTCGACCAGGAAGCCAATGTCTATTTTAAATAAAGCCGAATCGGCTCTGATGTGGGTCAAACCCACCGGTACCAGCTGGGAAGGCTATCGTTTAACAATAATGCTACAGTGGCTATCAAAAATGTGCATGTCCTTTGCAGTACTGAATTTCTAGCAATTTTATATGTCAACAACTCATGTGTAAGGCAGCATCAGATTACTTCTCCCACACCACACAAAAAACTTGCAAGTCGTGTGAGAGGAAATAAATGATACATTTTATTGCCGTTGGCTCTTTACAAGTACATAACAGTCGCTATCAAAACCACACACAAAGCCACATAATTGCCTATCACTAGTTTCTAAACCCTAATGCTAATTCTATCTATTTGGTTACACAAATCTCCTATCAATACTACAACGAGGTGCCCGCTACAAAGTCAGTCCCCAGTCTGACTAGCTTGCCCGCGTGGTTACACACCACGCGGAAGGACCTTGAGGTGTCCTTCGGCTTTCTGCGTGCCGTTCTGTTTGGCACGCTTACATTAGCTGTTTTCTGTTGATTGGCAATCATGGCTATCATGTAGGCGCCGTGATTCTGTCGTGACCAGAGTGCTAACTATCTGGTCACCGTCTCCGTGTCTCATGAGAGACTAGTTAATAGTCCCCCATTCTATCACCTACCCTGCCCTTATTCCGGGGGCAAGGTATCACCTCTAATCCTTATGAGGTTGACCACTCTTCCAGGTGGTGTTCTATCTTGAGGCAGACCTCTGGCCTCATAGTTCAGTCTTTGACACACACCCTCCCCTCCTGTGTTGCGTCATCAACTTTGACTCATTGGTTGTGACGCAAGAGGTTTCTAAAAAAAAATAGTGTATCTAATTTTTGTCAAAGACTGTAGATAACCTGGCTTTGGGCTACTTAATAGACTTCTACTGCCTATTGTCACAATGTCGGATCACTTTACTTGGTTACTGGCAATCGCCACAAACTTGTCTGGTTGGCGTGAGCCCTCTTCTCAATCGCAATATTATATTAGTTAGAGGTATGTCTGAACCGGACCGTTGTCTAATAAGACCTGCCCTCAAATAGTAAATTAACTCACTACCCATACAAAGTTGACTTTCTTAGGGTCAACACATGAATTGCTTCATGTCCCCCATATAATATTAAACAACCATTACACAAGCTGTGTGCGACAGGCTTTACCTATCTCGCTTCCGCGTGTAAAGTTCTCTTTCACTGTTAAGTTAGTGTTTCGTTGTCTATTATGTCCCCTGACCCGGAGTTATCTCCATTTGATCTACAAAAAGTGTATGCAATTTATATGTTTGTTTTTCTGGTTGTTTGCGTGTTTGGATTATATTAATAGTATAATCTACTCTCTAACATGTGTATCTAACTATCATGTGTATGTAAGTAAGTTTTTAAGTGCCATAATTCGGTTGAATGAGGCCACAAAGAAGTGTATCACACTAATTAGTGACTACATCTCCGTGTTATGGGCCTTAAAATACTTTCTCTAAGATCTACACTAAACTACACACAACCCATTCATCACAGCACAACACAGAAGGCACACATTTGACGCAGACAAAAAATAAAAAGTCGCGTTGAGCGGCAGAAAAATCCGCTGACCGATCTCACTCTCTCTTGTATAATTTACATTCGCTTTCACTTTCACACTTCTGTCACACCTATTTAACTTTCACACATCTGTCACACATTTTCCACTTTCACACTTCTGTCACACATCTCTTACCCTCATAGTTATTTAAAAACCTTGGAGTGACACTGTACAAGTTTGGCTCAGTTTGACCGAGTTGAGCCTCATGACTGTGCGTAAATTGCTGCACAAGTCAAGTATTTACAATATATTTACATGTAAGAGAAAAAAAAAGTTGATGGTTTGTACCCTGGTATTATTCACCACTATATTCTATTACAATAAGGGTGTGAGGGATTTCCGGTTTCAAGATGGCGACGGGCGGTCGTGTTGTTTTGTGTTCGTTAACTTTTTCGCGTAGGGGATGGATTTATTCATTTCTTGCGTGTAATTGGTGTGCCAGGATGTAAAACCAGGAGTTTCTTCTCAAGATCTGCGCGGGTGCTACGGAGTTCGTGCATCGAGCGAAGCCATCCTTGAGTGAATATTCAGCAGCGTGTGTGGTTCTCAAAAGTCTGTGTTTACGTTTTTTCAACATGGCGGAACAACGTGTGTGTTCCGAGCGATCAGCAGTCAACATACCGAAGCGGCGTGGTAGCCGCGCAGGGAAAAAGAAGCCAGGTAAGCGCGGTGGCTTGAGACGTTTTAGACTCAAGTGTCACCGTCTAGGACTCAGAAACATCCGTATTCTATATTGGAACTGTGCCAGTGTAAAACAACGGGGCTCTATTTTAGAAACCCTAGTTTACAGGAACGACATTGTAGCACTCCAGGAGACGAGACTGGGCGATCAGCTACTCCGAATTGCCGGCTTCAAATGTTTCTACAACAGACGACATCTGGGAACGGCGATTCTCGTTCGCGACAGCATGGTGGCGTCAGAGCTAGACATGTCCAGTTGGAACAGTGACGATATACAAATACAGGCGTTGAGAGTTCATTCCAGTATACCATTCGTGTTGGTTAATGTGTATGCCCGCAATGCGAGTGTGGACGCCCAGAAGTGGCAGTGCTTAAGTGGCATATTAGGCCACGAGAGAAATGTTATTTTCTGTGGTGACTTCAACGCTAAAGGCATATCATGGGGAAACACTTCCTCCAATACACAAGGGGAGGAGCTCGAGACTGCACTGGAAACCATCGACCTGGTTTGTATCAACAGCGGCTGTGTCACCAGGACAGCAAGCCGTCCAGGCGATGAGGACAGTGCTATTGATCTGGCGCTAGTTTCACCTTCACTCACTACAGTGTGTAGATGGGGTGTCCTAGGACACCATGGCAGCGACCACCACCCATGCAGCATATTGGTGGAGAAAGGCAGAACCAGGCAGCGCAAGCTAAAGGTAAAGACGTTCCAGTATGACAGTACAGGGCAAGATGTGGTGAGTAAAATAAGACGTGACAAGCGCAGAACGTTTCAGGGCAGGAAAAAAAGCTGGGAGCAGCCACCGTGGTGGAGTTTCGAGGTGGAGAAGGCTTGGGTGGATAAGCGTAGTGCTGTAAGGAGATGGCAAAATGCCAAGAAGAACAGAGCTGGTCATCCTAGTCCCTGCTTGCACTTAGAAAGAGAGATGCACACAAAAGTAAGCTATTTCAAAAAACTGGTCAAGGTGGTTAAAAGCGAAAAATGGGCAGAGGTGTGTCAAAGAGTAAGCACAGACAAGTCACTGAAATTGTTCTGGCGACTACATAAAAGCATGAGTGGTGTAGTCAAGAATAAGAGCATTTCTGACTTCCAAGGTGCTGACCTCATCTGGCAGAGGACTGACGAGGACAAGGGCAAAGCCCTCTTTGAACGCTACCTTGAGCAGAGCAACCAGACAGACATGGGAGGCCGGAATCTGGCCAAGGAGGTCACCTCAGACAGATGCAAGGCCCAGAACACTTCGGATGAAGACACAGTGACAGTGAAAGAAATCAAGGCTGTGCTTCGACGATCAAAAAACAGTGCTCCAGGTCCTGATGGCATAAGATACGACGACATAAATAGGTGTACCGACAATGAGCTAGAGAAACTAGCAGACATGTACAACAACAGTATAGGGAGTGCTAGCATCAAGGAGGAATGGTTACACAGCTATCTGATTCCCTTGCCGAAGCCTGACAAAGACCACAAAAAAATTCAGGGATATCGAATTATAACCATGCAGAATACAATAGGCAAGCTGCTGGAGAAGGTAATTGCCAGGAAAATATCAAGCCAACTAGAGAGGCAAGGTGTTTTCCCACCTACCCTGGGTGGGTACCGTCCAAAAAGAGAAACCTGGACCAATGCAGCAGTCTTTGCCCACGATGTCTATGAAGGTTTCCACTCAGGCACTGAAACCGTTGCTGCAGCGATTGATCTTGAGGACGCATACAACAGAGTACCACTGGATTTTTTAATGTTTCAGCTTCTTGAACTAAACGTAAGTCCATTCCTCCTTAGTTGGATCGCTGCAGCCCTCTTCCAACGGAAAGTAGTTTTTAGATGTGGCAGTTGGACTTCGGAACCAACAACAATATATCCTAACCTACCACAGGGATCACCATTATCTCCGGTACTGTTCAACGCCTACACAGTGAGAATCACCAGTGAGCAGATCACTGGACCTGGCAGGACATTGTCATATGCCGATGATGTTTTAGTGTATCGTCAGGGTAAGGATAGAGAGGAGGTTGCTGTGGAACTACAAACCGAACTCAATCGCATAAGTACTTGGTGTGATGAAGCTGGGGCAATGGTCAACCCAACAAAGGCAACAGTGACTTGGTTCTCGTTGAATAATCATATTGTCAACAATCCAACACCAACTGTAATGCTGTGTTCAGAGACGGTGGAAAGAACGCAGGCAATGAATTACCTGGGGATACGGTTTGATCGAAGCCTTGCTTATAATGTGCACATAGACCAGGTGATAACAAAGGCCAAGCGGGGTTTGGCAGCGATGCGGGTGATGGCGGCAGCAAACTGTGAGCAGCGCCATCTATGTCTTCTGTACGAGGGGCTGGTCATGTCTGTTTTGGAGTATGCAATGGCAATCCTGACTGTCAGCCATAAGCAGATAGAAAGGATGGAAAGGATACAGAATGAAGCTATGCGCATTATTCTTGGATGTACAAGAGATACAGCATGCAGGGCGATGCGCTACCTTCTTGATTTTCCAACCATTGAAGAGAGAATGCAAGTTTGCAGGGCACGCGCCTACCTCAGAATTAACGCAAACACACAGCATCCACTGCATAGTGAAATTAGGAAGGTGAAGGGCAGCAGGTTAAAAAGAGGACGGTCGTGGATGGGTCAAGCCGAAGACATTCTTCAACAGGTGTGTTCACTTGAGGACTTAGAACCTGGCGAGGAGTGGGTGCAAGTGCCAACAGACTTCTGCACATCCTTTTCAGTTTGCATCCAACTAGATAGAAAATGCAGACAAGAAAATCCGGCTGCTGTGGAGGCTGAAGTACAAGCGTTGATTTTCGAGAATTCGCTAGACAGTGACGCGGTCATCTACACAGATGGGTCGGTCGTCCGACATGTGAGAAGCTCATGGGCCTTTACAGCTCGGGCCGGAGGGAGAATTGTGAAGGAGGACTCTGGTGCTTTCACTGAAACCACAAGTAGCCTTACCATGGAAGTCATGGCAGTAAGTAAAGCAATAACATGGCTCGAGACACAGACATTCACTAGGGCTTGTTTCCTTAGCGACTCAATGAACATGATCAAGAGGATAGAGGAGGGGTCGATCCGAAGAGAATGGTTGCTGCCTCTGAAGCGGTCTCGGCTGGCAAAGATTAGTTTCATCTTCGTGCCAGGGCATGCGGGAGTACAAGGAAATGAGCGGGCTGACAAGCTCGCAGGTGAGGCTACTGTGGAGGGCGGACGCGCCATGGACCAGGCTGACATTCTGAATGCTCTACGAGAAGTGAGACTTTTGCAAGAACCAACTGATGACTGTGAATCTACAACAATGGCCAGACTGCGAGAGCAGCAAATTAAAAGAGGGGTGGCCAAACAAGAACACTACGCGGGAAGCCAAAGAAGATTGATAAACCAACACAGAACTGGCGTCGTTAGCCGCTACACGCTGCGGGATTTGCTGAGGAGGGGATCCGAGCACTTATGGACTGAATGGTCCGATGTGCAACGAGGATGATCTGTCGACTAACTAACTAACTAACTAACTAACAATAATATTCTAAATACCGACATAATAATACTAGTTATATAAATATATATTTAATGTGTTACCTATCTTAATCTATCTGTCACATTAATACTAAACTGCGCTTACATTACTCCTAATATTTATCTAATTTAAGGGATGTAACCTAACTATTTAAAATGACATTGATGTGAGATGAGTTATGTACCTTTGTGAAATGGGTAATGTGAAATGTAATAAGTTACGTACCTTTCTAATATGGGAGATGTTAAATCTAACACAATTATAACTAATGTTTTTAAATGAAAAAAACTATATGATTGATATTCTTAATCTAAATGGTGTGAATGATGTATTTTTACTTGTATAATCTATTTATCCTATTACGGTGTTAAACTAATTATAATACTAAATGATAATGTTTGTTTAATGGATTGGAACATTAAAATGGAATGAACTCACATGTAATGAAACAAAGTGAAATGTAATAAACTAAATGGTACTATTACTATTGTTATGTTTAAATTACTATCCTATTCTACTTTTAAGGTAAGTAAGTGGGTAAATTAATAATCTATCTAACATTTAAAAAAAATGAAAACTATTATATTATCTAAATCTAAATATAAATTAAATGACATAATCTACCTATAATTTATGACTATATTAAAACGTTATAATACATATCACAATGAGTATTTATATACATGGTATTTAAATACCTCAGGTTAGTAGTTGCCCTGAATGTTCAGAAAATGCTTTCATTGGCATACTATCTATACAATTGTCCTGGGTATATGAAATACATCACATAGTCACACTTGTGTCTTATGGGTATTGCACCTGTCGAGTTCGCTTGTGTCGTAGACCACTGTTTTCGTGTCTGTATTCATGTAATGTTCTGACACTGTTTTTCTCTGCTTAACACAAATGATTCACTGGAACACATATGGAGCCTAGCAAGTAATAAGCTGTCCTCGTTCACAAAGTGATATATTTGTTCTCAGAGCAAAGTTCTTAATTTGCATGTCTACGGACACATAGTAATTCAATGTTCTCAGTACCTAGTTCAGCCCATAATGTCTATGTATTTGTAACATATTTTACATAGAATATTTTACTGTACTAAGTTAACATCTATTACTCTACACTCTTATGTGGTATCTCTGGTATTTCTACCTCAGATGGTCGACTAAGGGTATCAGCCAAGATGTTATCCTTACCCTTGATATGCTCTATACTGAAGGTGTAATTTTGTAGTATTAGCGACCACCTGTATAAACGGTCATTCCGATGCACACCACTCTGTATGACCGTGATTGGGGAGTTGTCAGTCTGGACAATGAAGTGAACACCTGCCAAACATCGATGGAGCTTCCTCACCGCATAGATGACGCTTAGGGCTTCCAACTCTGATATGGAATATCTGGACTCAGTAGGTGTGATCTTACGGCTCACGTAGCAAATCGGGTGGAAGATGCCATCATAAAATTGGCCTAATACTGCAGCGATGGAGATTCTGCTGGCATCTGTCCTAAGATAATAAACGAGCCTAGGATTAGGCAAGCGGAGAATTGGTACATTACTAAAAAGGATTTTCAATTTTGACAATGCAGAAATTAATAATGCATCTTTGACATCTAATTTTACAGATGCTTTTAAAACATTGGAAAATACACTTGTAATTTCCGCTAAATTTGGTATGAATTTGCTATAGTAATTTACTAACCCCAAAAGGCTTCTGACCTGCTTTTTTGTGGTAGGAATGGTCAGGTTCATAATTTTGGTAATAATTCTATTGTCAGTCTTTAGTTGACCTTGAGAAATGACATGACCCAAAAACTCAATTTCTTTAAGGCCCAATTCGACTTTGCTCGGTTTGACAGTGAGCCCGAAGAGTCGCAACCTATCACGGACATGTCTTAGTTTCAGTAAGTGTGTTGTCCAGTCATTAGTATGGACACATATATCATCTATATAGGTCACTGTATTCGTCACTCCATGAAGTAGATCTCTAGTTAAGCGTACGAAAGTGGCAGGAGCATTTCGAAGTCCGAAAGGAAGAAAACGCCACTCGTATAGTCCTAAAGGTGTTGAAAAAGCAGTAAGATGGATGGATTGAGACTGCATAGGGACCTGCCAATATCCCTTAGTAAGATCTAGTTTAGAAAAGATTTTGGAGGTGGACATGTCAAGAATAAGATCTTCGCAGGAAGGAATTGGCTCTGCGTCGATCTTAGTGACGTTGTTGAGTTTTCGATAGTCCACACATAGACGAATTGTGGAATCTTTTTTCTTAACTAGGACGATTGGAAAAGAGTACTCAGAAGTGGATTTCTGGATGATCCCACTAGCTTCTAAATTAAGAATTTCCTTATTTAGATTTTCCCTATAGCTAAGTGGGATTGAGTACGGCCTGCATTTAATAGGCTTAGAGTCCGAAAGAAGAATGGAGTGTTCGATTCTGTCCGTCCTACCTGGAATGTCAGAAAATATGTCTTTGTATTCCGTCACTAATTCTACTAATTGTCGTCGTTGACTGTCTGTTAGTCCTTCTGTGCCAGTTGGAGAAAGCAACAGTAGTCTCTCATCGTGTAGTGTGTCTTGATGTTTTACAGTGTCTGCTCTGGTTGTTGCATTAGCTGCATTTAACCTTTCCCATGCAGCTATTTCATCGCTAGTACATTGTTTCAATTGGGGTAAGCCACCCAAAATTAAATCAGTACAAGGGTTGTCAAGTATTGCACAAGTAAAGGTACCAGAAAGGAAAGGAGTGTTAATACGGGCTTTGGCCAAAGGGTAAATTTCAATGTTACCCGAAAAGGTTCGGCATTTGACAGAGTCACCTGTATAGTAATCTGGACACACCAGTTCCTTTCTAAGGCCAATAAGGGTGCTGCCGCTATCCAGCAAACATTGGCATGGTCTATCGTTGACCATTGCATTGTGGAACACCAAATTGCCTCTGGAGTCTAATGCTGCATTTACATTCTCAGTTGAGAACGGTACTGTATGTCCACATTCTAATTTTCCGTCTGCATGAAATTGGTGACATCGTTCACAACTGTCAGAACTTAATATATCGTTCACACAACACACATCTTCAGGTTGGTTAACAGGTAAATCATTTTCAATCTCACACTCAGTCTCACTGCCACTGTCAGAAGATGTATCAATCAAAATAGCATTGTTGGCTTTCATACGTTGGCGGCCCAGACACTTATTTGAATAATGGCCATAGCTGGAACAAAAGAAGCATTTGATTGCACGCCTGTATGCAGATCTTTTGTTTTGTTGCTTCTTGATAACATTTTCAAGATGCGCCTGATAATTTGGCGATTTGTCACACATAGCATAAGTGTCATGCAAAAGTTGACAATAAATACATTTTGATATTTTCCTATCTTTTGTGTCGATTTTCTGAAAGGGTTTTCTCTTACTTTGATAATTTTTTGGTTGGTCTTTCACAAAGGAAACTACTTCAGAATCATTTGAGGTCTTAAAAATATCTCTGTTAGAAGAACAATATGCAGACCCTTTCTTTTCGAACTGCTCTATGTTCTCAATGTCTGACTGCTGTAGAAATTTAGCAAAAGGAGATGGTATAGTGGATATGATTTTATCCATGGCTATTAAATTCTGAAGTCTATCAAAGTCTTTTGCTATGTTAGCTGCTTTAAGCCACCTATTTAGTACACTCTGAACATTTGAGACGTAATCAATGAAAGTCTCACTAGGTTTAGGTTTTAAATTTGAGAACTGAACCTGATACCCAGGGGCATCAAGTAAAAAGTGTTGCATTATCCTATCATGGATGTATTGATAGTTAGATCTAAGATCAGTTGGTATAGTTTCTATCACTTTAAGGGGCTCACAACTTAGGTTCTTCATATAAATCATAGCCCACATGTCTATTGGAACTTGGTGATATTTAAATTGATACTCGACATTTTCTGTCCAGGCTGATATTGAATCTTCTTTACAATATGGTTTGATAATATTTTTGTATTTGTTGAACTTATTTTCTTCTTGTTGACTTTTAAGTTTAGTGGCAGAAATCTCTGCGTGTGAGTCTACATCCATACCTTTCATCTTTAACTGCGTCTCTGATTCTACTTGAATTTGTTTTTCTTTAACTCTTGTCATTTCATCTATCTCTTTCTGTTTTAGTTCTCTTTCTTGATCTAATTGCTTCTGTTTTAATTCTAGTTCTTTCTGTTTAATTTCCTTATCATGTTCTAACTGTTGTTGCTTAATTTGTACTTCTTTTTGTTTTGTTATCTCAGCTAGTTGTATCTGGTGTTGTCTTTCCTGTGCGCGTTCATCTCTCTCTGCATCCTTTGCTTCTTTAAATTTCTTATCAGCATATTCTTCTAGCTCTTTACCTGTGTATTGCATCTCTTTGCCTGCTTTTACGAAGTCAGCTAAAGTAGCCATGATGTTAGGTAAATAGCTATTGTTGACCTACACTGAGCTTTTTATTCACTTATTTTTCTTTGATATGTTATATTTGTTATTATCTGAGCCCTGCAAATTGTACTCTTTGTGTATAACCTGAACAATTTCGTCCTGCACAAAACAGAGCACAAAAGTATGCTAATGCATCACAAGCTGGAAAAAGAGATGCACTATTAATCACATAGCATGCCAAATATATTGAGTATACTCAACTTAATGTTCCCGAGACCAAGGAACACACTCCGGTAACACAGGTCACCTTGTTTTGCGCTTCAGTATCGCCACGAGTTCTCTATCTAGGTCACCTGTTTGGCACTTCGGCATACACCCCAATCTTATAATCAGCTGTTGTTCACCCTGGTTTACAGAGCAGCAACAATTAACAACTAGCAAACGACATATTATTCGACAATTCGACACAATGACAATGACATGCACACGAACAAAACAGAATATAGTTTACTTAATATTAAATTGTCAATGTCCTGTCTTCGTTCTAACTGTATATGCCTTTCGTCACTAACCTAGTTTAATCTATGCAAGTGTTGTGCAGACCAGTCTAATTTGCCTGGCTGAAAATAGTGCCATCGTGACGGTAAACACAAGAAAAAGTACCAAAAACCAATTCAATAACTGCTTTGAAATAAACGAAAATATATTAATATTGTTTAAATAAACAAATATATTCAATTATTAATTCAAATCAATAAATAATAGGTAATATAAAGCACTGATTCAGGCGGGCAGCAGTTTACCGATTTGTAAACACTCAGATGCTGATTGCCAATGGCGTAACCCAACTGCTTGTCAATCGTGCTACGTCAGAGGCGCAGCACTATTTTTAGCTTGCAAAAATCGATAATGTTGCTGGCTGTGTATCGCTCCGCCAAGAATCATTTTTGATAGTTATTCATAAATAAATAAATAATTACATGAATAAATAACAGAAAATAATAATATCAATACTTACAACTTTGAAGAAACACATGATTTAAGTATATAATATTTTACTAAACATAAATAAGCATTATTTCGTCACGATAGGCACAGTTTCGTTAGCAACTTGTCCTAGTTCTGCACACGTTAACCGTCACTGGCACAAATTAAATCCCTACTTCACTATTTGTAAACTTAGTCTAGAGCCGTGGATGAGTGTATTTGCTTGGCGCTTTCGTCCAAGCAACACTTCTGACACCACATTAATCTTTAGCTGTGGGTATTAGCTTGGCTCTTTCGTCCAAGCACCACTTCTGACACCACATTAATATTTGCCTGTCAACAACTCATGTGTAAGGCATCATCAGATTACTTCTCCCACACCACACAAAAAACTTGCAAGTCGTGTGAGAGGAAATAAATGATACATTTTATTGCCGTTGGCTCTTTACAAGTACATAACAGTCGCTATCAAAACCACACACAAAGCCACAGAATTGCCTATCACTAGTTTCTAAACCCTAATGCTAATTCTATCTATTTGGTTACACAAATCTCCTATCAATACTACAACGAGGTGCCCGCTACAAAGTCAGTCCCCAGTCTGACTAGCTTGCCCGCGTGGTTACACACCACGCGGAAGGACCTTGAGGTGTCCTTCGGCTTTCTGCGTGCCGTTCTGTTTGGCACGCTTACATTAGCTGTTTTCTGTTGATTGGCAATCATGGCTATCATTTAGCGCCGTGATTTTGTCGTGACCAGAGTGCTAACTATCTGGTCACCGTCTCCGTGTCTCATGAGAGACTAGCAAATAGTCCCCCATTCTATCACCTACCCTGCCCTTATTCCGGGGGCAAGGTATCACCTCTAATCCTTATGAGGTTGACCACTCTTCCCGGTGGTGTTCTATCTTGAGGCAGACCTCTGGCCTCATAGTTCAGTCTTTGACATTATAACACAGGTACTTGTACGAGGGTACGTTAATAAGTAAGTCACAAATGACTGTAGAAAAATAACTAACTATGCTAGCAACTTGAAACCAGTTTATTTTTATACATACATTGTCCGTGTATTTCTCAACATAATCTCCGCACACATTGATGCTTTTATCCCATAATTTTATCTCATTTCATCTCATCTCATCATGTTCCTCTTGTACCTTGCGGTGTCGAGGTGAAGTATAAACATCGTGAGAGTGCCCGATTATGGGCTTCATGTATCGATATTCCCATGGACTCTGCTATTCCCTCCGTCCAACGTTTACGTGGTCGGCCTCTTCCTCTGTTTCCATCTGGTCTGTACATCATTGCTTGTTGTGGTATGCTTTTGACTGGTAACCTATTTCCATGGCCAAACCATTTGACTTGCTGCTTTCTAATAAAATCTAGTGCTGCTGTAACCCCCACTTTAGTCCTGATTTTTTTTTCATTTCTGAACTTATCTCTTCTTGATACGTTGAGTATTCATCTCAGGAATCTCATTTTATATAATTTTATCAGTCATCCCAAACCCGCTGCATAAATCTGCGTGCCCTGTTTTCATTTACCTGACATCCCTCAGAACTGTGTGACTTACTTATTGACTCGCACGTGTAACTTTTTCTACTCAACCATCCACCGCTCTCTACGGGAAATCGCATGGGGCTAAGTTCACTGAAAACCTACCTTGGCGGGAGACATTTCGCGAATAACGCCGAAATTGAATGTGAAGTGATAACGTGGTTTAGAAAGCAGGGCACGCAGTTCTATGCAGCCGGGTTGGGAGGACTGATAAAACGATGGGATAAGTGCATCAATGTTGGTGAAAATTATGTTGAGAAATAAAGGGGCAATGTATGTATAAAAATAAACTTGTTTTACATTGTTATCATAGTTAGGTATTTTTCTACAGCCACTTGTGACTTACTTATTAACGTACCCTCGTAATTTACGTCCCCGAGTCAAAGGGGAGAGGTTAATAGTTTAGTCCAACTGACCGGTGTAGGGCCTGCTACCTCGGCATCAGCGCACCGGGTGTTTAGGATCGAGCCCACTTATCCATTCAGCCATGCTGCTTTAGGTTCAGCAGTCTGACATTTCTAACGAAACGTCCAGGTTTTAGTCCAAGTGGCCGGTGTTATACGTGATCCTGCTTTCAGCGCACAAGCAGTTTAAGAACAGGAGAGCTCTTATCTATTTGGTCACTTGTGATAAATAAATAGGTGTTAATTCTGTCCCTTCTGTTCCCCGGGAGATAGGGTCAGGATGTGTTGACAATGAGATACACTGACGGACTGGTCTTAGGAATAGTCGCTGGCATCAAAATATAGCTTTAACCTTTTTGTCTAGACGTTAAAGGCAGTGTGATGGAACGCTTAGGCAATATCAGATTATATCTCTGAGTCCACAAGAAAGTAAAAATACTGACAAAGGAATGACAAGATAGATAAATACAAGCTTCACCACGCTGCTCAGTTTACCATTTTATGAAGCAAAATTGCACGCCATCGCACACAGCAACCAGTCTGCTTTCTACCAAGCGTTGCAAACTCTCATTCTGCAGCAGAGGAAAGGGGGCTGTAGAGGTGTAATCTTTTTCTCATATCCTTTATAGGACATTGCAGTCAACGCCAGCATTTTTCAGCTGCTGTTGATGTCTTGGAAAGTTTTTACTTTCAGTAGTTTGCCATTGCTTTCTGGACGACCGGCTCATATACCTCCGTAGTTAATCAGTGCGACTCGATCCGCTGCTGAATCTCGGGTGTTTCGTACGTGGATATACAGGATTACGAACAACGTCCTTTAGCCTTTCGCCAGGGTGACCGGCAGAAGTGTAATATTGCTACTAAAATAACAATACCAGTAAATACATTGTCTGTTACACCAAGACTGAGCGGTGAATTTCAGACGAACTACCATGTGAACTTACCAAAAGGCGGTCGGAATACACCACATGCCTGACACCTATTTGCAACACGGAGATAAAGAAATTTAAATGCCTGCAAACATGAAAGATGAGTGTTGACAGCAGATTAGAATGTATGACGTAACGCCAATCGCATCTCCTAGCAGCAGTCGAGGTATGTTTCAGACGCACTGCGTAGCGTCAATCAAAATTGATTGACAGGTGAGACTACAGTCCATAAGGAAAGAAGAGGAGGAATTAAGAATACTGGACATAATGCGTCCAGGTAATCATGCAAAATGAAAAGGAGAGAGAGAGAGAGAGAGAGAGAGAGAGAAGTAAAACATCATTAACAGAGCCTTTAATATACGGGCACTGCCGATACAATCTCAGACGACAGCACAGAATGCATACCCGGGAATCCGTCTGGTGAGATATTAACATATCATTCTGTCCGACTTCAGTAATGAGTCTAGTGGCAGAAGTTTCTAGCGATAAACTCAAGTAAAACTAGAAGATTGTTTATCAGTTTTCTGTTTTCAGGACCTGCTTTAATTTTCTGTTTCCATGTATTCTAGCAAACTTCAAAATTGTGGATTTTCTTTGTTACTTATTGTTCCAGAACTTGCCTTTACTATTTCAATGTGAAATTTGTTTCTCCTAGAATTATGCAATCAATCAATCAATCAATCATGTGCCATGCCGGAAAGTGTGGGCGGTCATGACTCGCCATTTCACTCGATCACCAGAGTCGTGGATCAGCTCAGTGTTCCTGTCTCGTCCATGCCATGTGGCCAAGCCATCCAGATATTTTCCTTTCGGTCTTCCTCTTGGTCTGTTCCCTTCGATCTTGCCAGTTGTCACTAAGTTCTCCAGTCCATTTCTTCTCATAACATGTCCAAAAAATGTTGACTGTCTACGTCTAATTTCTCTAATCAGTCTACGATTTTCATTTGTCTCCTGTAGTACTTGGTCATTGGTTTTTCTATCAGTCCATGGTATTCTTTGCATTTTCCTCAGAAACCACATTTCTGCAGCCACCAGATGTTTTTCAGCTTGACTGCACATTGTCCAAGTTTCACATCCATACAAAAGAACAGGCTCTAAGTATCCCCTCAACACTCTTTTTCTCGTTTCAGTTGACTGATTATGCTATAATAAGATAATATTAATAATATATAATAATACTTAATATATAATAATACTTTCTTACACAAGCGCTGAGGATTGGGACGGAGCGCTTATGGGAATGTCCCGATTGCTGTGATGTCGGTTCCTAAATCAATCAATCAATCAATCAATCAATGCAATAATTTGGAGAAAGCCAAAATGGTCCAAGCCATGGGATTGCTTCACCATTTCATATACAAGATATACATTGAGATTCGTCCTGCATGAGGCCACGCACATAGAGAACTGACTACTTAGATCAAATTCCTGAGGGTAACTAGTATATTCATAACGTCAGAAATAACATTGATTATTCAAATGCCTGACACGATTGGTTTGGAAACCACTTGAAGGGAGAAATATCACCAGTCCACCTTGTCTGCATGATGATGTCTGCATGAGGATAAACAGAGGGCTTACGACACTCAATTATCAAGACAGGCAGGGGACTACCTGCTTTCTGTTAGCGCCGAATGTTGGACGGTTCTTAAATAACCCGATACCCCACATTGTGCCAATGGCTTCGGACGGGGGAGCGCAAATGGGAGGGTGCAAACCTTAACTTGGTGCGAGCAAATGCAACCTAAAGACAAAATGTAATTGCAGAGCAGACCAGACCCTAAGCCTTAGCTGGCAGTTGGTGGAGGATCGAAGTTCCGACAGAAGGACAGTTAGAGCATTGCTTTGTTGATCTGACAGCTTCTGCAGCTTATCTTGTTCCAGACTTATTAGTGTTACTTTTCCCCTGGAGTGAACTAGGCAGACCGAGAGAGGGACCATGCTGCATGGGCAACACATGGTCTCTATATTTTAGCCCAGGCTTTGTGCTATGGAGAGGCAATAACTCCATCCCTGGTCTTAACCGGTCTCGGAATCAAAGCGAAAGGTAGCAGATACGAGTTATAAGTCCTTGACAATTGGCGTAGACATGGGGCGCCACGCGTTGCCTCTGACGGTGGGAGACACCTACAAGTGTCACTGATCAGCTACCGCCCGCCTCAAGGTGGGCAGTCCCCGGCCAATTGGGTGCTGACCGCCACAGCCTGCCTGCTTCAATGAGTGCTTGGGGATAGGACAAAATCTGAATCGCAAGTTGTAAGACCAATGCACTAGGTACTACTGAAAAGGATAAATAGAAACCTCAAGCTACTGCTTGTAACCTCGAAAGTAAGAATCATGTGTCTAGGATTTTCCACTGACCTCTGAATATTAACGATGTGACCAAAACAAAACAAAAAAAACGGCTGCGAAAAATGCTAATCTTAATCGTCTCAACATTGAAATTGCTGGCCTGCAGGAGACTCATATCGCTGAGGAATGGTCAGTCAGGGAAGACTATTACACCTGTTTGTTGTTTTGGAAAGGTAGCGGGCAGAAAGTAAACAGACAACATGGAGTGGACTTTGCAGTGAAGCATTCACTCCTGGGAATGACTGAAATTCCAGCTGGCGGAAATTATTATCCCTGCGCTTGGAAACCACTTGTGGGTTTGTCACCATTATCACTGCATATGCACCGATACTCGCTTCCTCTGATGATGTGAAGGATATATTCTATGAGGAGTTAGACTCTGTGATTAAGGTAGTATCAAAATCTGACTACATGTATATGCACGGTGATTTTAATGCTCTTGTGAGCAAGGACTCGAGTTCATGGCCAAACTCTTTTTGTAAAAGAAAAGAGCGGCATGAGGTCACATGGGAACACCCAAAATCCGACCATTGGAATCAGATGGACTTCATCATCACAAGGAGACAACATTTGAATCAATCATAATTAACTCGAAGTTACCACAGTGTTGACTGTGATACTGATCATTCTTTAATTGTGACAAGGTTTAGACTGAGACCAAAGAGAATCTACACGACTAAACACAAATCTAGCCCCATGATTAATATTATTAACACCAAAGATCCTGATAAGTTCTTTGAGTTGTAAAAACAACTTGAAGACGCGTTCACTGATACATCAGACAATAGTACAGCAAAGTGAAAAGTGGGGTAAGCTTAAGGAAACTCTTTATAAAACAGTGGATCATAAGAGGCAGGACTGATTTGCGGCAAACAGCCAGACTCTGCAGCCCTTGATTGATAAAAAGAAGATAGCTCTTTTAAACCAAAAAAAAAAAAAAAACAATAATAATAATAATAATAATAATAATAATAATAATAATAATAATAATAATAATAGATAAAGGAAAGAAAAACACGAACCACTCACAACGAGGTTGAAGCAAGCTACAGAGGATGTGCAAAAGGCTGCCAGGCATCGTGCAAATGACTATTGGAACAAGTTATGCAAGTACATTAAAAATGAAAGTGATACGGGAAATATCAGAAGCATGTATGAAGGGGGGGGGGGAGGAGGAAGGCCTGTGGCTCATTAATCAAAAGAAGTGCACCACTGAGAAGGGTAGAGCACTATCTAGAGCTTTACTCAAGTGAGACCAAACTAACGGATGATGTCCTCAACGCCATGGAAGCCCTGCCAACCCTTGACCACACTTCTCACTATAACAGAATTTAAGTGTGCTAGTAATGAACTAACATCTGGCAAGGCTCCAGACAAGGATGAGATTCCAATAGAGGTTAACAGGAGTGGGCAAGACACACTCACTCTACAGTTCCACCAGATAATGAGCTATGCTGGCAGGAAGGAAAAGCCCCACATGATTTCAAAGATTAAAACATAATAACACTATACTTGAAAAAGGGGGAACGGAGTGGTTGTAACACCTATAGGGGTATCTTACTTCTGTGTATTGTTGTATATCTATTACTTGAATATATGATTTGAATCTATGGCTTGACTTTATCGCTGGATTCTATACCTGAAATCAATGGCGTGAATCTAGCTTGACTCTATGGTTTGAATTTATGACTTGAGTCTACGGTGTGAATCTATGGCTTTATTCTATACCTTAAATCCATCCATTGGATTTATGTCTTGAATATATCGTTTGATTCTATACTTTAAGTTTAATCCTTACTTTTATCTTTTGAATCTATGAATTCAGTCTATGGCTTGAATCTAAGGCATGGATCTATGACTTTAGTATATATCTTAAATTTATTGCATGATTCTATACCTTAAAACTATGACTTGAATCTGGCTTGAATCAATCTATCTATCGATACAGCATGCAGGGCGATGCGCTACCTTCTTGATTTTCCAACCATTGAAGAGAGAATACAAGGTTGCATGGCACGCGCCTACCTCAGAATTAACGCAAACATACAACATCCACTGCATAGTGAAATTAGGAAGGTGAAGGGCAGCAGGTTAAAAAGAGGACGGTCGTGGATGGGTCAAGCCGAAGACATTCTTCAACAGGTGTGTTCACTTGAGGACTTAGAACCTGGCGAGGAGTGGGTGCAAGTGCCAACAGACTTCTGCACATCCTTATCAGTTTGCATCCAACTAGATAGAAAATGCAGACAAGAAAATCCGGCTGCTGTTGAGGCTGAAGTACAAGCGTTGATTTTCGAGAATTCGCTAGACGGTGACGCGGTCATCTACACAGATGGGTCGGTCGTCCGACATGTGAGAAGCTCATGGGCCTTTACAGCTCGGGCCGGAGGGAGAATTGTGAAGGAGGACTCTGGTGCTTTCACTGAAACCACAAGTAGCCTGACCATGGAAGTCATGGCAGTAAGTAAAGCAATAACATGGCTCGAGACACAGACATTCACTAGGGTTTGTTTCCTTAGCGACTCAATGAACATGATCAAGAGGATAGAGGAGGGGTCGATCCGAAGAGAATGGTTGCTGCCTCTGGAGCGGTCTCGACTGGCAAAGATTAGTTTCATCTTCGTGCCAGGGCATGCGGGAGTACAAGGAAATGAGCGGGCTGACAAGCTCGCAGGTGAGGCTACTGTGGAGGGCGGACGCGCCATGGACCAGGCCGACATTCTGAATGCTCTACGAGAAGTAAGACTTTTGCGAGAACCAAGTGATGACTGTGAATCTACAACAATGGCCAGATTGCGAGAGCAGCAAATTAAAAGAGGGGTGGCTAAACAAGAACACTACGCAGGAAGCCAAAGAAGATTGATAAACCAACACAGAACTGGCGTCGTTAGCCACTACACGTTGCGGGATTTGCTGAGGAGGGGATTCGTGCACTTATGGACTGAATGGTTCGATGTGCAATGAGGATGATCTGTTGACTAACTAACTAACTAACTAACTTGAATATATCGCTTGATTCAACACCTGAAATCAATTGCGTTAATCTAGCTTGAATCTATGGTTTGAATCTAAGACTTGAGTCTATGGTTTCAATCTATAACTTGAATCTCTGGTTTGATTTTTTTACCTTTAATCAATCCATTGAATCTAAGGCTTGAATGTATCGCTTGATTCTATACTAAAGTCTATCCCTTAAATCTATGATTTGATCTATAACTTGAATCTATGGCTTGAATCTATGTCTTGAATTTATGACTTGAGTCTATGGTTTAAATTTATTTCCTAAGTCTATGGCTGGATCATATGGCTTGACTCTGTGGCTTACTCTATGGCTTGACTCCATGGCTTAAGTCTATGCCTTGTCTCTAGGGACTTAATTTATGGTTTGACTCTATGGCTTGAATCTATGTCTTGAGTCTATGGCTTGACTCCATGGCTTGAGTCCATCGCTTGAATCTATGGCTTGAGTCTAGCTCTTGACTCTATGGCTTGAATCTATGGCTTGAAGTTATGACTTGAATCTATGGCTTGACTCTATGGCTTGTGTCTATGGCTTGACGCTATGGCTTGACTCTATGGCTTGACTCTATGGCTTGACTCTATGACTTGACTCTGTTTCTTGAATCTATGGCTTGAATCTATAGCTTCACTCTATCGGCATGAGCTAGAGGTAGAGACTGATCTCTCGACGCAGTATGAAAGTACAGTCTTCACGGAAAATGTGTCATAGAGCTCTCCTTGTCTTCTCCAAGCTCATAAATCCACAGGCTGCTCAAGACCTGTACTGGAATGTCACATCATCTCAGAGGCATTGCAGGGCGTCAACGGGAAATGTTTAATCACATAAGAACCGGCTTGGATTCGGGGTAATTTTGTTATATTTCCTCCACAGAATGGTAATGTCAACGCCCATGTCCCCTGTGTCCAGAGGGAGTGGTCTGTGGTGCATAAAGAGTTAATTCAATTTGTCATTAGCGTCCCCGTGATTACACGGTGTAGAATAAACATGCACCAGTCTAAGTAGCGTACCTGACTGCCGCAAAGCACTGCATTCAACACCCAGATTTATTGGTGCATTTGGTGATGTTGTAAGCAACTTTGTAATGTAGGCAATAATAAGGGCATAGATAACAGAGACGACAGAGATTTAACAGTAATCACTCAAGTCCATGTATCCGTACGTTGATCACATAGACGACTGAGACTTAACAGTACCAAATCAATTACATACCCAACACTAGCTAGTCAATTACATACCCAACACTAGCTAGTCAATTACATACCCAACACTAGCTAGTCAATTACACACCCAACACTAGCTAATCAATTACATACCCAACACTAGCTAGTCAAGTACATACCCAACACTAGCTAGTCAATTACATACCCAACACTAGCTAGTCAATTACATACCCAACACTAGCTAATCAATTACATACCCAACACTAGCTAATCAATTACATACCCAACACTAGCTAATCAATTACATACCCAACACTAGCCAGTCAAGTACAGACCCAACAGTAGCCATCAAGTACAGACACAACAGTAGCCAGTAGCCATCAAGTACAGACACAACAGTAGCCAGTAGCCATCAAGTACAGACACAACAGTAGCCAGTCAAGTACAGACTCAACAGTAGCCAGTAGCCATCAAGTACAGACACAACAGTAGCCAGTCAAGTACAGACACAACAGTAGCCAGTAAATTACAGACACAAAAGTAGCCAGTAGCCAGTCAAGTACAGACACAACAGTAGCCAGTCAAGTACAGACACAACAGTAGCCAGTAGCCATCAAGTACAGACACAACAGTAGCCAGTAGCCAGTCAAGTACAGACACAACAGTAGCCAGTAGCCAGTCAAGTACAGACACAACAGTAGCCAGTAGCCAGTCAAGTACAGACACAACAGTAGCCAGTAGCCAGTCAAGTACAGACACAACAGTAGCCAGTAGCCAGTCAAGTACAGACACAACAGTAGCCAGTAGCCAGTCAAGTACAGACACAACAGTAGCCAGTAGCCAGTCAAGTACAGACACATCAGTAGCCAGTAGCCAGTCAAGTACAGACACAACACTAGCCAGTAGCCAGTCAAGTACAGACACAACAGTAGCCAGTAGCCAGTCAAGTACAGACACAACAGTATCCAGTAGCCAGTCAAGTACAGACACAACATTAGCCAGTAGCCAGTCAAGTACAGACACAACAGTAGCCAGGAGCCAGTCAAGTACAGACCCAACAGTAGCCAGTCAAGTACAGACACAGCAGTAGCCAGTCAAGTACAGACACAACATTAGCCAGTCAAGTACAAACACAACATTATCCAGTCAAGTACAGACACAACAGTAGCCAGTCAAGTACAGACACAACAGTAGCCATCAAGTACAGACCTAACAGTAGCCATCAAGTACAGACACAACAGTAGCCATCAAGTACAGACACAACAGTAGCCAGTCAAGTACAGACACAGCAGTAGCCAGTCAAGTACAGACCCAACAGTAGCCATCAAGTACAGACACAACAGTAGCCATCAAGTACAGACACAACAGTAGCCAGTAGCCAGTCAAGTACAGACACAGCAGTAGCCAGTCATGTACAGACACAACAGTAGCCAGTCAAGTACAGACACAACAGTTGTCAGTCAAGTACAGACACAACTGAAGCCAGTCAAGTACAGACACAACAGTAGCCTGTAGCCAGTCAAGTACAGACACAACAGTAGCCAGTAGCCAGTCAAGTACAGACACAACAGTAGCCAGTAGCCAGTCAAGTACAGACACAACAGTAGCCAGTAGCCAGTCAAGTACAGACACAACAGTAGCCAGTAGCCAGTCAAGTACAGACACAACAGTAGCCAGTCAAGTACAGACACAGCAGTAGCCAGTCAAGTACAGACACAACATTAGCCAGTCAAGTACAGACACAACAGTAGCCAGTCAAGTACAGACACAACAGTAGCCATCAAGTACAGACCTAACAGTAGCCATCAAGTACAGACACAACAGTAGCCAGTCAAGTACAGACACAGCAGTAGCCAGTCAAATACAGACCCAACAGTAGCCATCAAGTACAGACACAACAGTAGCCATCAAGTACAGACACAACAGTAGCCAGTAGCCAGTCAAGTACAGACACAGCAGTAGCCAGTCAAGTACAGACACAACAGTAGCCAGTCAAGTACAGACACAACAGTTGTCAGTCAAGTACAGACACAACAGCAGCCAGTCAAGTACAGACACAACAGTAGCCAGTAAACAGTCAAGTACAAACACAACAGTACCCAGTAGCCAGTCAAGTACAGACACAACAGTAGCCAGTAGCCAGTCAAGTACAGACACAACAGTAGCCAGTAGCCATCAAGTACAGACACAACAGTAGCCAGTAGCCAGTCAAGTACAGACACAACAGTAGCCAGTAGCCAGTCAAGTACAGACACAACAGTAGCCAGTAGCCAGTCAAGTACAGACACAACAGTAGCCAGTCAAGTACAGACACAGCAGTAGCCAGTCAAGTACAGACACAACAGTAGCCAGTAGCCAGTCAAGTACAGACACAGCAGTAGCCAGTCAAGTACAGACACAACAGTTGCCAGTAGCTAGTCAAGTAAGACACAACAGTAGCCAGTCAAGTACAGACACAGAAGTAGCCAGTCAAGTACAGACACAACAGTAGCCAGTCAAGTACAGACACAACAGTAGCCAGTCAAGTACAGACACAACAGTAGCTAGTCAAGTACAGACACAACAGTAGCCAGTCAAGTACAGACACAGCAGTAGCCAGTCAAGTACAGACACAACAGTAGCCAGTCAAGTACAGACACAACAGTAGCCAGTCAAGTACAGACACAGCAGTAGCCAGTCAAGTACAGACACAACAGTAGCCAGTCAAGTACAGACACAACAGTAGCCAATAGCCAGTTATGTACAGACACAGCAGTAGCCAGTCAAGTACAGACACAACAGTTGCCAGTAGCTAGTCAAGTACAGACACAGCAGTAGCCAGTAGCTATTCAAGTACAGACACAGCAGTAGCCAGTCAAGTACAGACACAACAGTAGCCAGTCAAGTACAGACACAACAGTAGCCATCAAGTACAGACACAACAGTAGCCAGTCAAGTACAGACACAACAGTAGCCAGTCAAGTACAGACACAACAGTAGCCAGTCAAGTACAGACACAACAGTTGCCAGTAGCTAGTCAAGTA
Source organism: Cepaea hortensis (assembly GCA_963921405.1). Taxonomy (NCBI): domain Eukaryota; kingdom Metazoa; phylum Mollusca; class Gastropoda; order Stylommatophora; family Helicidae; genus Cepaea; species Cepaea hortensis. The sequence continues at coordinate 7,119,276 of OY992888.1, read as the reverse complement.
CAGACCAAACAATAGCCAGTCAAGTACAGACCCAACAATAGCCAGTCAAGTACAGACACAACAGTAGCCAGTCAAGTACAGACACAGCAGTAGCCAGTCAAGTACAGACACAACAGTTGCCAGTAGCTAGTCAAGTACAGACCCAACAATAGCCAGTCAAGTACAGACCCAACAATAGCCAGTCAAGTACAGACACAACAGTAGCCAGTCAAGTACAGACACAACAGTAGCCAGTCAAGTACAGACACAACAGTAGCCAGTAGCCAGTCAAGTACAGACACAGCAGTAGCCAGTTAAGTACAGACACAACAGTAGCCAGTCAAGTACAGTCACAACAGTAGCCAGTAGCCAGTCATGTACAGACACAACAGTAGCCAGTCAAGTACAGACACAACAGTAGCCATCAAGTACATACACAACAGTAGCCATCAAGTACAGACACAACAGTAGCCATCAAGTACCCATACATTAACCATAAGAAAGGTTCAGTCCTAACAGTTGCTAATCACGAACAAATAGCCATACACAGATCACACAGAAGACCTGCCATTCAAGACCAAGCCCACATACTCACCTGTATCCACGAAAACAAGTAGCAGCAGCAGGGACAACCCAACGCGGAGTTTGATGAAGCAGGTTCCGCTTCTCTTCCCTATAGAAGGAGCCATGTCTGGCCTGTGTGTAAAATGCTGTCAGTATTTCAAATCGTGGACTCTTGGCTAATTATTCAAGGTGTGTGGTGTATTTGCAGAACAATATGTCAATTGCAGCTGGTGTTTCCTCTTGCCAGACAGATGTGCGTGAAATGATTTCTACTTTTATGGGCGCTTAAGCTCAGACAATGTTCCTGAAATTGAAAGGAACAGAAATGCATAAAGTGTTGTTTAGCTCTAACCAACATTAGAGAGATGCTACATTAGAATATTCGTTGTTTGAGAAGATGCCTCCTTACTCTATTTCCTTCTTCTCACTTCTACGAGTGTCAAACAATACTTTGTGTGTTTATTTATAAACTAACTTAGTAGCCTCAACGGGTTCCCTAATTAATTTACTTTGTTAATAGCGTTACTTTATAACGTTGCTAAATCCGACAGTTAACGATGTCATGGTTTTTATAAGTTATAGTTGGTTGGTTACTTGTTTGATTGATTGTATTGGTTGTTAGGTGAGTGGATTGGTTGGTTGGTTGGTTAATTGGTTAGTTGGTAGGTTGGTTGGTTGGCATTCCTCTGGAAGTCAGCGTGTTTCAGCTGCTGCTCATTGGAGTCCAGTATCCTTGATTCCTGACAAGGACTGCCAGCCGGGGGCTCATGTTTATGTAGAGAATCTGTTCCTACAAGCCAAGTGCTCATGTTTATGTAGAGGATCTGTTCCTACAAGCCAAGTGCTCATGATTGTGTAGAGGATCTGTTCTCGAGTCGGTGCCGAGATATCATGTCCACGAGAACTGCCTTGCAGAGGGCTCCTTGCTCCCCCTCTACCTCTATAACTCAGAAATGCGGAGTATTATGCAGGATGGGTATTGAAACTTGACACCTGTCGAAAGGCATCGGGATCCTTTAGATGTTAATCAAACTGTGGATCCAGTATTTGGATAATCCGCGTGGCGAAAAGTCCCTAGAAATTCTTGGCCAGCGTGATACTAGACCTGAGTCCTCAGCAACAGGCACGCCCACTTACCGCAGTTGTTGTCCCGAGTTTGATTCTTCATGAGGTCTCCGTCGGCTAAATAGGAATGTTACTGTGTGTGAATGTAGTTGGATCAATGCAGTCAAGCCACCTGCGTGACAGTATGCAAAAGGCAATGATTAAGAAAGAAGAGATGAAATATTATCCATGGAAATACAATGACGTCAGAAACGAAAGAAGTATATACCAACCTGTCAGGTCCTAACTCCCAGACATAGAATGTCTACAACCAATCGTCCCGGGAAAATACACCAGCAATAATTTCTGAGGCATGGTTTGTACCTGTCTACGTGTACGTTGTATACTCAGGAGAGAAACGGGGTAGGCGGGGTCAATACAAATAAACAGAAAATTAGTCGATTGGAGAAGATAATGAAGATTTATCAGAAGCGTGGAGGCCACGCCCATATCTTCAAATGCTCTAGTATAGGCGGGATATAGAGTGTATGCTCTGTTCCCACTGCGTTCCGCGCGTGAACACGTACATCAGGCTTGTCAGATTGGCTTTTCCAGCTTAACATCAAAATGTGACTTTTGTTTCCAGAGTGATTGGCGTCAGGAAGCTTGTGAGGGTTTTTCTTGCTCTGTCCTGGCTTGTTTGCACCTTACATTTATTTGCGTTCATGCCATGGTAACAGGGATGATTTTGTTGTAACACATATGAAAAGTATTTGCCTTAGGGAAAGAAGAGGCACATAGGCATAGATGTGAGGTGATTGTAAAGAGAAAGAGAGTGAGAGAGAGAGAGAGAGAGAGAGAGAGAGAGAGAGAGAGAGAGAGAGAGAGGGGTGGGGGTTGTGATTACAGCTCATTCAGCTCAATGTGAAGCTCCTCAAATAGTTGTCTGAGCAACCACCACCACGACCGTCGCCATTTTAATCTCCCATATGCCTGTGAATGTGCCACCTGGCAACCTGCTATATTAAGTAATCACATACCCGATTGCATTATCATCTGACAGAAATAGGAGATAGACACGATGCATTACGTGCACACGACACTGTTGAATGGACGGTGAAAACTATTCACCTTTCTGTAAGGATACGACAGTACGTAGTAATTACGTGTTGTATTTAGCACTCGCTACACAAGACAATCCCGTATATTCTCGTGAGTGACGTGATGTGTGCGAGACTTGGTAGCGGTTCTCGCCGCGTCGGTAACTTACGGGGTATGTGAGCCGGTTACTCAGAAAGCAATGGCAAACTACTGAGAGTAATGTTGCCTAGTACATCAACAGCAGCTGATAAATGCTGGTGTTGACTGCAACGTCCTGTAAAGGATATTTAAAATAAAGACAAACAATACAATTTACCCAAACATAGATTTTACAAAAGAATACATTAATAAAGACAAGTGAATTCTCATACAGAAAACACAAATGCGGAGAAACAAAAATTATTTCAAATGAATATAATAAATGGAACAACTAACATACGACAACCGATGGGATTTAGTGAACATATAACGCAAGACAAAGGTATACTGTCTTTAATATCATCGAATAGCTGGACGTGGCAAACTTTCAGGAAACCAATTTAAGATAGATGTATACAAAACTGGTTCAGGCGGCAGTGTAAACTTTGATAACATTAATTATCTTTTAGGAGTCGTGTTGGCGTGGGCTGCGGGCTAAAGCTGGCTCATCAAACTGCTAAAAATTGGCTTTGGTGTTGTTTATTTAAACAAATCACAATCAGACTGCTACTGGTAGTATTACTATTGGGACTCTTCGCTGGCTGTTGAAGATGAGGACGGAGCTCATATGGGAATGTTCCCAGTGCTGTGACTCAACTCACATCAATGCCCTTTGTTGATTGTCAAAGGCATTTCTTAGTCTCCTCAGAAATCACCATCATCTTGTGCCATCCCCATAAGTGTGGACAATCATGTTTCGCCATTTCACACGATCACTAGAGTCGTGAATCAGCTCTTTGTTCTTTTCTCGACCATACCACGTGGCAAAGCCATCCAGGTATTTACTTGTCTGCTTTTCCTTTGTTATTTTCCCCTCAATGTTGCCAGTTATCACCAAGTTATCCAGTTTATTTATTTCCATAATGTGTCCAAAAATTGTGACTGTTATTATAATTTTTCTAATTAGTTTACGATTTTCATATGATTCTTGTAGGATGTGGTCACTTGTTTTAGAGAGAGAGAGAGAGAGAGAGAGAGAGAGAGAGAGAGAGAGAGAGGCAGAAAGAGACTCAGATAGAGAGAGAGAGAAACAGAGAGACAGAGGCACACAGAGTATAGACAGGGAGACAGAAACAGAGAGACCGAGAGACATGGAGACAGAGATAGGGAGAGACACAGAGACACAAAGCGACAGAAGCAGAGAAAGAGACAGAGAGACAGAAACACAGAGACAGGATTATCGCTGACATAGTTGCTTGACGCTTGTTTCCCCACCAAGTTGTGATTGGTTCGAATGCTGGCTGGTATCTGTGACTTTCAAAGATGGGCACGGGGCAGTGTGGACACCTTAGGTTAGGCATGGGGGGACGTGAGGCAGGGGTCATGGCCAGAGATGGAGAGGCTTGTCCACTCGCGTAATGAGAGCCTTGTTCTGTCAAGTATCTGATACATGAGCTACACAAGGGGACTCCACATAAACACCTTGAATGTTTTTTTTTTTTTTTTATGTGAATATATTCCAAAACATTACAAAACAAATTAAGACCCCGCTAATCACTGGTATAATGAAGGCTAATAGACTACAATGGCTGGGGCATATAGAAAGAATGGAAGATAATAGGGAAACAAAACTCGCTTACACTCAGGAAATAAATGACCGTAGACCCCGAGGTAGACCAAGAAGACGGTGGAGAGATAATATATATATACAGACCTACAAGCACTTGGAATCAACGACTGGCAAGAGAAGGTCAACCAGAGAGACGAATGGAGACGAATTGTATCTGCAGCAAAGAACCTCAATGGCTCGGAACGCTGAAGAAGAAGAAGTACAAAACAAATGTATCATTTTTGGATGTATGCACCACTGCGTTCAGTGGCACATTCTCCAATGGTGAAAAAGTGCATGGATTCCTGTAGAAAAAAGTAAGCTTATTCGTGAGTGTAGCCACTCATTCCCCCACCTGATGAAACTCTTCTTCGGACAGAAAAGTCTTTCCTCCCAATGACTCTTCGTATTATCCAAACAGGTGAAAATCAATTGGGAATAGGTCTGGCAAGTACTGGGGATTAGGTACACACTTAAATTGGAAGCTTCGATGGGTTTAATATTTACAGGGGCAGTAAAGGGTTAAGCATTGTCATGTTTCAAAAGGAGACTTTTACTCAGAAGTCCATATCGTTTGGATTTGATTGCTGGTCGAATATGATTCCCGAGAAGATCTGTATACGTATCACTGGTGACTGTTTTACCTTTTGGCAAGCAGTGCTCTAAAATAACGCCTCGTTCATTACAAAAGGCAGTCAGCATAACCTTCCCTGCAAATGGCTGCGTGCGAAACTTCTTTGATGTCGGTGAGGAGAGACGGCGTTATTCCTTGCTCGACTCTTCGTTTCCAGCTCGTGATAGTGAAGCCAGATTTCATCAGCAGTAACTATTATTGATAGGAAACCAAAACCTTCTGCATCAAACCACTGCAAACGTTGCTGACAAGCATCAGTGTGACGCTGCTTTAATTCTGGAGAAGTTACCGTGGCACCCACCTTGCAGACACTTTGCGGTACTGTACCACATCAAGGATGATGTGATGTGCTGAACCTTGACTGATGTCAAGATGTGGGGCAATGTCACTCACGGTCATTCGGCAGTTTTCCTGTACGATATCTTCAACGGCTGCAATCGACTCTGCCGTGACTACTCGGTGTGCCTGACCCGGAGTCAACAGTCTATCATAGAAGTCACACCATTTTAAAACTTACTACTCCACTCAAATACTTGCTGGACTGACAAGCATGCGTCACGATACGATACCTTTATTCGCCGACAAATGTCTATAGGTTCACTGATTAAACAAGAAAGGATAACAAAACGCTGCACCTCTTTTGTGTATGTCAACGGTAGGCGTCCATCTTTATTCTGTCCTAAATTACGCCACCGTGTTCGTCTGCACCGTGATGTCACGCGCTCAACACTCTAGACAACCTTAACAACAATATTGACAGGTTACAATACAATGGCATGGCTACTGTAATTTCTATCACATTTTCCAGGTTTCCATTTGTGTGTATAGTAACCGACAGGGCTCTACTGTCATTTAAACTGTCATTTACTGCCAGTATAGTACCTTGCAGTGTATGGCAGAGGGGTCTTTGAGCCTGAGGAATTAAGGCCGCCTGGCTAGTGCAGTTGCCGCGAACTGTGCAGGTTAGGATTTTCTTTTTTCCCCCGACAGAAAAAAATCCCACACCTTATCGGGGGATCGAACCCGGGTCTCCTCTACATTCCGGGCTATTCATGTATTGTGACATAAAGTGTCTTTTATGAACACAGTCCATCTTTTTGTCATAATACACTGGCGCTGTGACTTAGGGGGTAGTAACATGCGCAGTTTCACAATTCACCGACACGGAGTCGAGGGCTTATAATCAGCTGCCTGAGATCTGTAAGCAGGCAGCTGTGGGTTGATCTCGCCGGTAAAGGGCGTCGGTCGCAATGGCAAACTACTGAACTAACACTGGCCAGTAAATCACATACAGCCAATACATGCTGGCGTTGATGGTAACGTCCTGCAATAGACATATCCCTAACTTTCACTGTACACAATTATGATAATGAGAACTTCTCAATGGCTGCTTCTGATTCACTCTTGTCCTGTTGCATGACTCATGTTTGTAAATGTTCATCTATTTTCGTGCCTGTCTTTTGTTTTGTATTTTATTTATAGAATCAATTTCCTTTATTCCAATTCACGTTCTCTCAAATCGTTGCACATTGAACGTGGATTGTGTGAGTCTATGACTGTGTCTAGTGGACTGCTTTTAGCCTCTTTGTGTTCATAATTATGCATGCGTCCGTGGTTGTGTTTGTTGCTTTCTTTCTTGCAGGATCTTATTTGGTGTCTGTATAGGGTTGTTTATAGACTGCCGTATTCTATTCAATGTTTCCTCTAAATTTGCACTTGTACATTCTTCTATGCATTTCATGAAACTATTCAGAGAGCCACGTGAATAAAATTTAACACTGTAATAACGATATGTGCAACGTGGAAATAACGAGACCGAAGAAACAAACAAAACTGTAATTTATTTATAAATTACCATTGTGAACATTTTACAAGTAAATCCAAATTTGCATAGGTTTCTTTCAGCAAAGAAAGACATACATAATACATACTTCTATAAATATTTATTTCAGTTAACACACTGCATGAAACAACTACAAAACAATAACAAAATATTAGACATTCTCGTGGTACTTTTATATTCAGAATAAAACAAAACAGTATATGAAAATCGCGACCATCTATTATATTGCAGGCGTCATATAACTCCACGCTTTAACCACTCAAATAAACAAACACACATAATACGACCACGTTCGGCTGGATCAACTGTGAAGAGAACACAGCAGTTTATGTGTGTTTCATTCAGTTACTTTTTACTTTCTCATTGTACAAATGTATAGGTACAACTATCTCGGAACAGTCATGACGTCTGATGGGAAATGCCTTGAAGAAATTAGAACACGGTAGCATTCTGCTGGATGGAAAACATATTGACCAATAAATACATGTCATTTAAACCGAGAAAAAGAATGTTGAAGTGCTACATAGAACCTGTACTTTTGTATGGATGTGAAGCGTGGGCAATGAGCAGACAAGCTGAACAACATCTCATGTGTGGAAATGTGGTTTCTTGGGAAACCGCTAAGAATACCAAGGACAGACAGAAATATAAATGAACAAGTCCTACAAAGAGCAAATTAAAACCTAACCTGGTGAGAGAAATCGGGTTAAGAAAGCAAACAATTTTTGGACATGTTATGTGAAGTAATAAACTAGAGAATTGGTGGCAACAGGCAGGATTGAAGGGACAAGAACAAAGGGAAGGCAGAGAAAAAATATCTAGATGGCTTTATCCACGTGGCATGTTTGAGACAAGAATACGAAGCTGATCCACGACTTTGGTGATCGTGTGAGATGGCGAAACATGACCGCCAAAGCTTATCGGCAAGGCACATGATGAATGAAGTCAATGTCCACATATCAGAAGCGTGTGTTTGCTTAAGCTCTTCTATTCTACTGTCGGACACCAACAGATGCTTCCACAGTTTTTATTTTAGTTGTGTTACTGGATTCTTGTCACGCATTTCTACTATGAAGCCACTTGTTCATGACTGAGATAGCCTGTTTGTGTAACTGACAGTTGAAGCCATTTGTTCATGAACTGAGATAGCCTGTTTGTGTTATTGACAGTTGAAGCCACTTATTCATGACTGAGATATCATGTTTGTGCTATTGACAGTTGTAACCACTTGTTCATGATCTAGATAGCAGAACGATTCTATTATTTGCTCCGTTGTTAAGGAGCCCGGAAGCATACACGCGGGGTTGAGGGGTGGTAGCTGGGGGAGGGGGTCGGAGAGAGAGAGAGAGAGAGAGGGGGGGGGGGAGGATATATTCCCGATTGTTCTGTAAACACTCGGGGATTTGCACCCCAATACTTATCAAGGCATGGAAAAGGGTTGTTTACTTTCTGATTTACTTATGCTGGTGTAACTGGTAAACACTCTGTACGGGACTTGAACATTTTTGGTGGGCATCTTCTAGCTGAATTTTGTAAAAGGCGGACTTTGGACATAGATTAGAGCAGTGATTCCCAAACTTTTCACTTTCGCGGACCGTCATAAAATTTTCCTTTCGCACCAGGGACCGGTGCCGTTTAAAAGAAAATTGTCTCCTTGTAATGTGGAATTTTATATGACCTCAATATACATTTTAATATAAATATAACATTTAACGTAATTGTGGGTGTTGTCCCGGTGCGTTAAATACTGTCCCATAATATTATTGGATGACGGTGATTTATTTAATGGTGGTCCCATTTTCATGAGTAAAAATTTTATTCTAGAGATTTACAAATCAAAATTATTTCTCAAATGTCAAAACTACATTTAGGTCTTCTTGTAAAGATGTATATACTCGTATACACAGACAGTAATGCACAAAGTCTAAACAATCCTAAAAGGAAAAAATATTTAACTTTTTTTCTTACTTTTTTCAACTCACGTTGCGGACCGGCACAGAAGGGCTCGCATACCGGCACCGGTCCGCAGACCACCATTTTGGGAAGCACTGGATTAGAGGGTATTGAGTAACTCGTAAAAGCGGGACCTTGAACGTATATTAGAGGGTATTGTGTAGCTGATTGTCGTAGAAGTGGGACTTTGAAAATAGATTACAGAGTATTGTGAAGCTTACTATCGTAAAAAGGTACATTGAACAGAGATTATAGAGTATTGTCTACCTGATTGTCGTAAAAGGTGAGTCAATTCAATTCAATGCAATTCAATTCGATTCAATTCATTTCAACTTTATTTTTAAAGGGTTACAAATTGGGCACGAAGCCCTGTCTTACATTAGGCCCTTCCAATCATTCATATTTCATTTATCAATAGTGCATGATACATTCACATAGGAAAAAAACATTATCCAATGAATGTTGCAAACATAAACAATGCATATTAACACATTGTGAGACACATTCACCCAACTACCCACACATCCCCTCCCACCCACACACACACACTCCTACCACCAACAAACAACACCTACCCACCAACACATACACCTCATCCACCCACACATATCACCCACCCATACACACCCACCCACATACACCCTCCCACACATACCCCACCCACGCACACACACCCCGCCCTCCCACAATCTCACCCCACCCACCCACATACATCCATAAACATCCCCCACCCACACACCCTAGCCACCCATATACATCTCCCACTAACACACCCCACCCACACACACCCACTCACCTAAACACACACATCCACACATGCTGACCCACCATACACGTCACCCACCCACACCCCCCCCCAAACACCCAATCGCTCACCCTTCCCCATCAACATACATCCACACACACACACACACACACACACACACACACACACACACACATCTCCCGGCCCACACAATCTTACCCCAGCACACACACACCCACCCACCAACCCACCCACCCTTATTCACACGCCCCCAACCACCCAGCCAAACACTCATCCCCCAACCACACATCACCCCACCAACACACGTATCCCCCACCGATCAAGACACCCCACACCCACCCACAGCTTCCCACACCCACAAATATCTCCTCCCACCCACCCACCTTCACACCCCTCACCCACACATCCATCCCCCACCCACACATACATCCTCTGTCCACACACATCTTCCCACCCACACACATCTTTTCACCCACAAACATATCCCCGCACACACGCACAAACACCCTCACCACCCACCCATGCATCTTCCACCAACCAACACTATCCCCACCCACACACACCCCCACCCATACAGACTCATCTCCCACCCACACTCCAATCACCACATCTATCCCCCTTACACACTCTCCCACACACCTATTCACCCACACATCTCTCACGCACTCAAGCAACCCCCCCCCCCCCGCCTACCAACACCCACACACTTCCTACCATCCACCCAAACACCCCTACTACATACAAATCCGTTACCCAGACACAGCCCCTCCCACCACACATCCCTTCACCCACCCACACATCTCCAACCCTCTACACATCCCTTCATCCACCCACACCCCACCTATCGGCATACCATCACTCAGACCCCCATCCACCACCCACACACACACATCCCCCACCCGCACACATCTCCCTACCCACACATACATCACCACGCATACACACATCCCAAACACATATCCCCCACCCATCCATCCCCAATCTCCACACACATCCCAGTGCACACACTCCCTCCACACATACATCCTCCACACATACATCCTCCACAAATACATCCTCCACACACACACACACACACACATACACACACACACGCGCGCGCGCGCCCTACACACACTTCCTCACATCTAGACACATACATGATGCCTCACATAATCACTTAAACTAGTATTTACAAACGTCCACAATTTTGACACATACACTGACGCTTTTCGTGAGCATTCTCACAAAAATTGTAAAACAAAGTGAGAAAACATTTTGCATACACATTGTGTAACGTAAAAAAACAACAAAAAAACAGTGATGCAGTTCAACTCCCTCTCTTTTTTCTTACACCCCCCCTCCCCCACACACACTCACTCACTTACGCTCTCTCTCTCTCTCTCTCTCTCTCTCTCTCTCTCTCTCTCTCTCTCTCTCTCTCTCTCTTCTCTCTCACTCATTAACTCTCTCACTCACTCTACAGTAATGTACATGTGTTCATTTTATACATGATGCAATCAAGAGGCATTCAAAATGATAATTTGAAAGATGAGAATACACAAAAAATATGGAATAGCATGTTACATGACATGCCTGCGCTCAGTTATCTCTCTTTTTTCTTACACACACACACACACACACACACACACACACACACACACACACACACACACACACACACACACACACACACACACACACACACACACACACACACACACACACACACACACACACACACACACACACACACACACACACACACACACACACACACACACACACACACACACACACACACACACACACACACACACACACACACACACACACACACACACACACACACACACACACACACACACACACACACACACACACACACACGCACGCACGCACGCACGCACGCACGCACGCACGCACGCACGCACGCACGCACGCACGCACGCACGCACGCACGCACGCACGCACGCACGCACGCACGCACGCACGCACGCACGCACGCACGCACGCACGCACGCACGCACGCACGCACGCACGCACGCACGCACGCACGCACGCACGCACGCACGCACGCACATTCTTTCTCTCTCTCTCTCTCTCTCTCTCTCTCTCTCTCTCTCTCTCTCTCTCTCTCTCTTACTCACTAACTCTCTCACTAACTCTACAATAATGTGCATCTGTTCATGTTATACATGACAAAATCAAGTGGCATTCAAAATTATAATATGAAGATGAAAATACAAAAAAAAATATGGAATAACATTTTACATGACTCGTGGGGATTAGGCCTGTGTTATCTGAACCCGCAAGGGGAGCAATCAATAGTGTACTTCACCCTATTGAACATGTCGTAAGAGGCGACTATGGAAGGGGTGTTATTGGGACAGGCCACCCCATCGTGTAGAAACATTCAACCACAAAATCCAACCATTTGGGGAATAAAGGGCAGAAGAAGAGAACTGTAACTTAAACACTGATTACACCAGGTCACATCCAACGATAACCAACACGTGTATTACTGCTGGGTTTGACAGCAGACGTGTAGATGGCAAGAAAGGGAACGGGATAGTCAAGTACAGCGTACACACCCAGTATATGCGGAAAAGAACGACATACGTACGTAACTCCGTTTACAAAGATCACCGGGCGTCTCCGGCGATCACTCAAATCTGGTTTAGTGTCATTGTTAGCAAATTAAAACAACGCCAGGTTTCTGTGTCCGACTGAAATCACGCCTACTCTCTTAGCCCCGCCTCCCCGGCTATCAAGCACAATTTATAGATTATAGAGGACAAAAAAAGACAGGTAAACAGTGTAGCGATTGTTGTTCACAGCTTACGCGGCACTCGAGGCCAAATGTATTGTCTGTTGGTCAGCTACAAGCTTACAGGTTGTATTTGTGCTGTCCATTTCACAGGTTGTATTTGCGTTGTCCATTTCTCACTTCTTTGCGGGCATGGTGAACAATGTTATCATGTCGTGTCTTTTGTTACTTCCTCTTATACACTAGAGTTTTGTTTTTGTATTGTTTTACATATACACAATGTTTTAATTTATATACAGACACCGTTCTAAAACACATCAAACCGGAGGCAACAACAACAATAGCCGGGTGCGATATCGTCACACTTCAGAAATAAAGAGAGTTTAACAACATCAGATCGACTTCATTGCACAGGGTTTTAACACATACGGATTGGTCTTCTCTCGCATATCGGCCTGCCGGAAATCTCGCACACAGCACGACATCCGTAGTTCCAGCGAACTTCAGAAATTTGTGTGATAACCATTATGTCTGTATTGTGTTATAAATAAGAATGCCCGCCATCTCCTCAACCAGTTGATCTTACTGTATCTCTTTCTCTGTTGGCATGATGCTAACTTCCAGTCCTACTTTCTTTTCACAGACCATCTTGTGGCGTTGTTGTCTACATCGTAATCCTTGTTTGGTGCACCTTGTCCTTCAGCTTTACATCACTTCACGGCAGCTTTACATCATTTCACACCAACATTAGATCATTTCACTGCAACTTTACATCACTTCACGGCAACTTTACATCATTTCACGCCAACATTAGATCATTTCACTGCATCTTTACACCATGTCACATCAATTTTACACCATTTCACACCAATTTTACATCACTTCACGGCAACTTAACGCCATTCACATCAATTTTACACCCTTTAACTTCAACTTTACATCATTTGGCGGCAATTTTACACCATTTCACGGCAACTTTACATCATTTCATGGCAACTTTATATCATTTCACATCAACTTTAGATAATTTCACATCAACTTTACATTTTCATAATCTTCACAATAAGTAATGTTGCGTGTCTGCTGCAAATTGTCCTTCAAGATTACATAATTTTACATCAACTTTATAGCATTTCACATCAACTTTACACCATTCACATCGACTTTATACATCATTTCATATCAGCTTTACACCATTTCACATCAACTGTACGCTATTTCACATCAGCATTGCATTGCCATAATCTTCACAATCAATATCGTTGTTTGTCTGATGCACATTGTCCTTCAACTTTACATCTAACAAGGTCATTAACCAGATATGATAGTTAAAGCTTAACTGGTTTGTTTATTTGTCTTTGATTTAGTTTAACATGTATCGTGTCATTCCGAGTTTCTTTACACTCTCTTTGTGACACTGCCTGTCTCGCAGTCTCGAAGTCCTAGGCAGTCTGAACTACCAGCGATGGTTTCTCGATGGCCCTGCTTTCAGTCCTCGTGCGCTTCCTGCGGCACGCTGACCACTGGTCATCCACTGCGTAGTAGCTGTTAGTCGAGTTCACAGTTGTACTTGGTCGTCGCCTACAGGCGATGGCGATGGAGATTCTGACACTCTGAGCTGACTGAACTATTTACTGCAATTATTATTTATTGACCAAGAGATATCTATTTTCCAGTTTTTAATAAAACCGTCAATTTATAGTAAGAAAATACGCTGTGGAAAGTGGTTGGTTGTCACAATGCATACAACGTAAGTTGTGCCGATTACAGTCGTGATAGTAACAGACTAGAGGAAATTACATACAAGGATAGATACAGCGGATGTAGAACTAGAGAAACGGCCTCAATTTGACTACAGAAAAGAGAAAAGTATTGATAATACACATATAACATATGGCATAGAACGTGCATACACTTGCACATATAAATACACAATTAAAGCTAATGGTAATGGATGTGTGCCAAGCACAGCGGTTACTACTTATAGTTTTTCTTGCGTTTCAGAATAATGGTAAAGAAGTTGTTTATACATGCCAATACCTTATGATGTCACATAATCATCAATTTCATGTTCATAGTCACGTCACATGAAACCTAAATCGGATGTTGTTATAACGTTATGATAACAATGTGTCTCGATGTTGAACTAGCAAAGAAGCATGATTCATTCCTGGGGCCAGACAGGTTCCGGCGGCAACTTGAACCTCCGTGCTGGTGTGATCCTGATGTTGCTGGCTGGCCTGCAGATGTGTGAGTATCAGATCACTTGTCCTTGAGCTTGAGAACCTTGTCAGCTGCACAACAGAGAGACTGATTACCTTGGGAAGTTAGAGTAATTACGTAAGCCTCACTTTACATAGGGCATCTGACAAACATCAAAGGACCCATTTACACTCCACAAGACGAGCTATGGATACGATGCTAGACCCAGATGTGTGTTGTCTACTCGATGGGTGACTGCTCGAGAATTATGGAGGAAATTGAAAGAGAAGTACGTCTCTATCAGCGCTCACAGGGGAAACTCACCGAACAAGCGAATAACAACAGCTAAAGTACGAAACAGACAGGAGATTTTCAGGACATGGAATGTTAATAGATTGGGATATAAAGAACCAGCACTGGTAGAGTTTAAAAAAAAAAAAAAAAAAACTCAAATATTCAAATATTCGAATTCACAGATACGAGGAAAAATTGGCAGAACACAACACGAACATTCATTCATTCATTCAGTAGCATGTCCTTTGCAGAACCTCGCTCCCATAACAACCCTCCGGAAAGCTTCCCGATCACAAGCAAGATGTCCCGCGTCTGATACACCCATCTGGAGATCATCCGCCACATCCTGCACTCATCTTCTCTTTGGCCTTCCTCTTCCTCTCTTCCCAGGCATATACCCTTCCATTATTGTTCTCTCCAAACTTTCGTGACGTTTCAAGTGACCAAAATACTTCAATTTTCTTTGTTTTATCGTCTTTAATAGCCATCCCTCCTCAATATTCAACTCTTGAAGTATGGATGCATTTGTTCTTTTCTTTACCCAAGATATTCTTAGAACTCGTCTATAACATTTATATTCAAAGGCGTTTATGCGCTGTTCAGCTTGTTTAGTAAGTGTCCATGTCTCACAGGCGTATGTTGCAATGGGAAAGATGCATGCTCTTAAAAATCTAATTTTTGTAGTTCTGTCTGTCCCACTCCATAATTTATTCATCTGTTTTAGTCTTTGAAGAGCAATGGATAGTCGCCGTTTATTTCTTTCATGGTGTCACCGTTATTGGTAATTAATGGCCCAAGATATTCAAAATTTTCCACCACCTCCAATTTACCCCCATTAATGTATATTTCTTTCTCCATAGTAGTTTTATCTGTATGCATTATCTTTGTTTTTGCTATGTTAAGATATAAGTTGTGATTTTCACTATTCAATTGGGTTGAGGCTATTAGGTTTTCTATGCCATTCTGTGTTGTGGATAGTAATACTGTATCACCAGCATATCGAATCTCTGGTATGTCATGACCGCCGATATTTAGGGCATCATATAGCTCCTTGTTTATATCATCTCTTACATTTCTCATTATATTTTCGGCGTACAAATAGGGTGACAGCACGCAGCCCTGACGGACTCCTTGCTTGATGTCAAACCAATCTGATGCCTCGCCATCTATTCTAACTGCTGCTTGTTGGTCTAGATAGAGCATTTTTATGAGTTGTACTACATGTGATGGAAAGCCCATAGTCCTCATGATTTCCCAAAGTTTCTGACGCTGTACACAGTCAAATGCCTTTGAATAATCCACAAAACATGAGTATAGGTTTACATTAAATTCTCTGCAACACGAACATACGAAAATTATATTCTGATATGGAGTGGTGTCGATCAGAGAGCAAAATTTAATATGGAGTGGGTTTTTTCTTACATCCTGAAAAAGCGAAAGTCATCATCAACACTAAATTTATACGGGTTGAAGATGTTAAACATATTTTGAAAAAGGCAAAAGACACGGCACCAGGGCCCGATGGGGTTAGGTATGGCCAAATGAAGGCTTTGAGCAATGCAGACCTGAAGGAGATGACCAACTGCTTTAACCAGAGCATTAGGACAGCATCAGTATCGCAGGATTGGGTGCACAGCTATCTCATCCCTCTCCCAAAACCATTCAAGGATCGTTGAAAGCTTAGCGGCTTTAGGATCATCACTGACACAAAGTGAATGTTGACTAAGTGACAGATAGAGTGGCTATGGTTGTGTCTAGGGTATGTCCTTGTAAAATGTAATGTTTAACAACAGATTAGCCAAGATGCATCACACCCAAACACCAGTCAGTGAACAAGCGTTGATTGCGCACATAATATTCCTTTAATTCTGAATTAACACAGACACATGTAGCATATAAATCCAGGAACAATAATTCTCTAAGAATATATCTCCATCCCCAATGGAACACTTCGAATAACACTGCCTCTCACGGCCTACAAAATATCGTCCCACACGACAGGTATACTAGCCTCTCTCTAGGCCCGACTCAAAGTAACCCACTCTGGGTCTCGAATTCCACTCACTATCCCTGGAACCCACAGTGCGGAGTTATCTTCCGAACTCCGTCACAATTCTTCACTTTCTCAGACCACGACCTTCTCCTGGTCCGGTCTAGACTCAACTCCTCTCAGCTCGGAGTCCAAACATCAACTGCCCCCGTCAGTCTTTGTCCCTGTCTTTTTAAACAATTCTATCCGCCCTCACAATGATCCACACAAACACCACCTCACTGCTCCAACTGTCTGCCCCTTCTTGCAGCCCCTCTACCTTACCTCCAACCCCGTTTATCTCCTTATATTTTCTTTCCGGTGAATGCCCTTTCACCTCGTGACCTGTTTATATTGTACGGCCACTCACCTTAATGCCACTGAACACAGGCATGTGACACTACCCCACCCTCAAAAGAAAACATCGTTTTCAAATGTTGGGAGACTAAAACTTATTAAATATGTGACCCAGACACATTGCCTGGGTAGCCCTAAGTATGGCTGCACCTTACTCTAGCTACCACACTACATAATACATCAAATGCTCATAGTACACTCCCATATTCCCCACACATAAATACACCCAACTTTCTATCTTGTGTACCAATGCATGAACTAATACATCACATAATAATAATACATCATAGAAAAGCATTATACTTATGTACCCACAGGTCTCTTACTACTTCACGACCACACAATACTATTTGTGTACCGACCCTATGTCAGGTGGTTCTGTTCTTGCATTAACCCACCTCTGATTCCTGTCGATGCTGTGTCTACCTTTCATGTACCCATGACTCATGGTACCTCTACAATTACAACATCTGTTTGCTATCCCTAGCCCTGGGTCAGTAATGTCGTGACCACTCTTTAGACCTAACTCAACTTTCCTATCTGCATATTGCACCGTTACACTTGAGTCTCTGTTTAGTCTGAACTCTTTATTCAATCTTGGCCCATATATCTGGCACCTTGCTTTCTGCTGCATACGCCTTATGCCTATGTGCCCTGCACATGCACTATCCTGAGCTGTTCTAGTATATCGGTCTCTATGTGGTAAAGGTACTGCTCCTTGCCCACGTGCAGTTCTGCTATCTGAAAACCTGCGAGTGAGAACATTGTTCTTCCTCTCGAAGCACCATCTACCTTTCTTTGACTGCCTATGTTCTACTCTCCTACACCCTTGGGAACATTTGTTCAGAGTAGTATCTTGTCTCTGGGAGCCACTAGCACTATATTGGGGATCCATTCTCATCTGCTCAGCTGTACTATCCTTGTCCTGAGTTCCTGTGTCTACTTCAAGTGCCTCTTCTACCTCAGCTATACTGTCTAATTTAGGTCCTCCTGTGGTAACTACCTCGTTACTATTTCCACTATGTTTTTGGTCCCAATAAACTACTTCCTCTTCTGTACACTCTTTAACTCCTATAACATTTCCTATGATGAGATCTGCCACTGGTGAGTCTAAAACACACGCTGTCACTCTTCCTGTGATATATGGTGTTTTCACTGTTATCATGGCTAATGGGTAGAATTCTACTGTCCCATTAAATGTTATGGATCTAATCTTTTCCCCTGTATAATCCGAGGGATGCACTAAACTCTTTCTAACCCCGATGGACGTACATCCGGAATCCCTAATTGTTAACGCTGGCCTATCATTAACAAACCCATGATGCATCTTCAGACTACCTCCTTCATGGACTGCTGATCCTGCTTTCACTGTATGACCACACACTAAGACTGGTTGCCCGTCTTTTTCAAAAAGAGGTTTGCACCCACTACAATCTTCATTGTTGATAGTCTCAATCACTTGTGCTGCATTAGAATGCTCCGTTTCCCTCATCCTACAATGATGACTGACATGCCCCTTCCTTCCACATTTGAAACAAGTGATCTCCCTTTTACTGTTGTTCGTTGGTCCATCTGATGGTTGTGCATCACAATCTGACATTTTGTGTCTCCAGCTCCCACAATTCCAACATCCGGCATAACTATTTGGCCGTCTCTGAAAATTCCCCCTTTTGTATGGGTACCGTCCTGCTCTGCCAAAATAGTTGCCACGGGAACCATTGTCTTTAGGTTCTTGTTCCTCATATCTTTGTGTTAAATCTACACTTTTTGATCTTGGTCTAATAACTGGATTCTGGTCCTGTTTCGTATACGCTGCACAGACTATTTCCTCACTAATAAGTCTACCAATAGAACTGTTTGGATGTGCAGTCATGTAATTTTGCCCTAACTGTGACATTGTGTCTATGTCCTTTGGCTTACGTTCTTCGAAGAAAGCCACTAAATTAGTATTGCACGATGATAACACCTTGTCTCTCAGCATTAAATCCACTAATTTATTAAAATCTTTTCCTACCTCTGCCAGCTCCATCCACTTATTAAATGTGTTCTTTACTGTGTTAACAAAATCTGTGAAATCTTGATTTGTCTCTGGCCCTAACTGTCTAAACTTTGTTCTATATCCATGTTCAGTTAGTTGGAACTTTGTCAGCAAACGTTGACGTAAGATAGTGTAGTTGTTTCTTTCTTCTACAGGTAAATTAAACATTGTATCTAGAGCCTTACCCGTTAAATACTCGCCCAATCTAATTGCGTACTCGCTTTCGGGGATGCCTAATACCTTCACTGATGCTTCGAATCTTGACAAATAGGAATCCAAGTTATCTCGGTCCGTAAAAAATGGCAGTTTTAGTCGCTGTGAGGGATGGGAAGGTCTTCTGCTTTCCTCACTTTGACCTTTCGAAGATAGTTCTAGTTTTCTTAACTCGATTTCAGCTAGTTTTACTTGTGTCTCTTCCTGTAGACGCTTGTTTTCTATTTCAGCTAACTTTACTTGTGTCTCTTCCTGTAGACGCTTGTTTTCTATTTCAGCTAACTTTACTTGTGTCTCTTCCTGTAGACGCTTGTTTTCTATTTCAGCTAACTTTACTTCCTGTAGACGCTTGTTTTCTATTTCAGCTAACTTTACTTCCTGTAGACGTTTGTTTTCCATTTCAGCTAGTTTTACTTGTGTCTCTTCCTGTAGACGCTTTGCCTCGCGTTCATTATGCCTCTCCTCTCTTTCCGTCTGTTTTTGTTCTTTTGCCTCGGCATACTCCTGTAACTCTTTACCTTTCAGGCCTATTCTTTCACCTGCTTCAATATAATCCATTAAAGTAGGCATCTTGTACTTGTGGACACGTTGCTGTGAATCAGCCAACTATAAATGTACAGACTCTGCTGTTAGTCTTTGTGTCACTTCCCTAAGTACACCCGCACTCCCTGTGTATGTAATTCCGTAGTGCTACAATATCACTCTGTACTCACCCAGTCACTCTATAAGCACTAGGTAGTGAGGTGGAATATCACCTATGCTCCCTTATATCTATATATCTATGACCACAAGTTCATAAAGTCCCTGGAAATATTGTTAAACATACATATAAATACATATACAAACGAATGGATGATAACACTAACTGCCAACTATTAAACGCTAGACCCATAGGCCGGTGAAACGCAGACGGATGATTACATAGAAATAAAAACCACTGACATAAACATGCCCATGAAAGACCATACCGTGCGCATAATATAAACTGACAAATACCATCTAGATAGAAGCTATATTAACATAAGAATTACACCAATACCATATATCCAAAGAACTCAAATATTATATGTAACAGTAAAGAGAAAACAGTAAAAAGAACAAATATAAAATGAATAATGTACATAGATCTGACGATAGACACTTGGACACCGTGTATAATGTCGAGACGACCCAATGCCAAAGCACAAAACAAACTGACTCGTCAGCTGCCTCTCAACAACATACAATATGTACCTAGACAATTTCACCTTTGCGCTGTCTCCCGCATTTCGAGAAACAATGCAAAAATATCCTACTTATAACGAACACTGGACCACATACAAATAATTACGTAACTCACAACAACAATACTTAGGACGATGAGAACAACAGAAGCAAACAAGGATTGCCGACACCACTGCGATGGTAGAATCTTACAAAAGTCCTTAATTTGTTTTCAATAGTCTCCGAAAATCGCCTGGAAATGTTTGTCGGTTACTGTTTTGAAAAGATTACGACGTTAGCTTCCCACAATGAATTAATGTTCTTATGCGTTGTTACTTTTTGTTGACGTGGTGACACGATTTTCGACTGTCGTAAAAGTTGAAGATGATGATAATCCCAACGCCTTGTCTCTATCCAGTCCGTAACGTTTTTGTAACCCTCCCTGTAGAGTTGGCCTGTGATTGTATACTGTATGTGAACGCTCTTGTTTTGCCAGAAATATAGGGTTTTCGTTGCGTTTTGGGGAGCCGAAAATACCTTTAAAATCAATGAATGTTTATCTGCGTAGTCACTGTCGCTTTGAAGTGATGGTATGGCTTCACTGTTGCCGAAAAGGTTAAACCAACGAATGGCAGTAAAATTATCCAGCGCCTTAAATCCGTTTTGCAAGTCTTTTTTGGTAGAGAAATGCGCTCATATTTGCGAAGACGGCACCTGAATGACTGTTGTGGTTTGTTTGCCGATGATGACACACACACACACAAAGACGTTAAACATAAATCCTCGTATCAGTAGAAAAACAACGTGTTATTCTCAGTGGAAATTTTTCCGTCAAATTCCCTGGTTCTCGGCCTTGACTCACAAGGTCATCTCAGTTAGTACCTCAGTGTACTACAATCTTCACTGACTGCGAACAAAGTAATGTCCGGAACTTTTCCGTGATCCACACATACAGCACTGACCCTCTTGTCAACCCAATTTGTCCGTGGCGACTCACACTTCCACAGTCCTCACCTGTGGTGAATTCTTAACCTATCGCCCTTCAACCACACTGTGCTTTGTCCTCAACACACACACAAGATGTCTCACCACGCCCAGGACTTCCCAACGAAATTGCTCACTGTCTTAAATCCTGTCTTCGTCACACCCACACGCACTTGTCAGGATATCATCTTGCCAGTATCATGGCGCCGACTTTTTGTACTGTTCACTTGACCTATAAACACACGCGCCTGTTTGCGTTAATTTTCTGACGTCCCTGATAGCTGAAGAAATACTGCCTGGTATCCAATTTACCTGTCCTGACCTTCTCGTGACCTATGTGCTACCCAGTTCCCGCACGGAAACAACCTAGTGTTTATATCGTGGACACACTTTCCCCGTCTACTCTCCCCACTCCGAGTGAGAAATGATATTTTTACCTGGGTTCTCGTGGACTCTGTATTAATTCTCCGACACTTTTGAAATGCGCTGTCTACTGAAAATGGTGTTTATTCTTGACAGGAGAGCCCTCATCAGTGTTGTTGTAATTGGGCATCCGACTGATGTCTCTGATGTTAGTATTCTCTCTAATCGACAAGTTCACAAATAAACGGAATGACAACAATGTCTATATTGTTCTTGATGGACGAAGCCTCCAGAAATCTTTCTCTGACACAAAGTGAATGTTGACTAAGTGACAGATAGAGTGGCTATGGTTGTGTCTAGGGTATGTCCTTGTAAAATGTAATGTTTAACAACAGATTAGCCAAGATGCATCACACCCAAACACCAGTCAGTGAACAAGCGTTGATTGCGCACATAATATTCCTTTAATTCTGAATTAACACAGACACATGTAGCATATAAATCCAGGAACAATAATTCTCTAAGAATATATCTCCATCCCCAATGGAACACTTCGAATAACACTGCCTCTCACGGCCTACAAAATATCGTCCCACACGACAGGTATACTAGCCTCTCTCTAGGCCCGACTCAAAGTAACCCACTCTGGGTCTCGAATTCCACTCACTATCCCTGGAACCCACAGTGCGGAGTTATCTTCCGAACTCCGTCACAATTCTTCACTTTCTCAGACCACGACCTTCTCCTGGTCCGGTCTAGACTCAACTCCTCTCAGCTCGGAGTCCAAACATCAACTGCCCCCGTCAGTCTTTGTCCCTGTCTTTTAAAACAATTCTATCCGCCCTCACAATGATCCACACAAACACCACCTCACTGCTCCAACTGTCTGCCCCTTCTTGCAGCCCCTCTACCTTACCTCCAACCCCGTTTATCTCCTTATATTTTCTTTCCGGTGAATGCCCTTTCACCTCGTGACCTGTTTATATTGTACGGCCACTCACCTTAATGCCACTGAACACAGGCATGTGACAATCACCCTTCAAAATACATTTGAGAAGGTTCTAGAGAAGATAGTCGCTGTCAAGCTGCAAGAGTTTTTGGAAAGGGGGAAGCTTCTTCCAAGAGGCCTGGGGAGCTACAGGCCAGGAAAAGATACCTGGTCAAATGCAGCCATTTTTGACTTTGATGTTTATCAGGGGTTCCAGAGTAGACAGGAAACGATGGCGGCAGCGCTTTATTTCGAGGATGCATACAATAGAGTTCGATATGATATTGTGATGACCGCACTGATGGAGAAGGGGGTCAATCCCTGGTTGGTGAACTGGATAGCGGCCGTCCTGTATTCTCGTCTGGTTGCTCTCCATCTGGGTGCATGGACCTCAGAGCCATATATTTTAACCCAGGGGCTGCCACGGGGATCTGCAATCTCACCGGTGCTCTTTAACGTATATACGAGCAAGATTGTAAACCTAGAAGCACCAGGGGTTGGAAGGATACTAACATTTGCAGATGATATTCTTGCATACAGGCAGGGGAGAGATAGGGAGCAAACAGCCCAGGAGTTACAGGCGACAGTAGACAAAGTGATTGACTGCTGCACTGAAATGAGTGCTGTCATCCACCCGGAAAAGGCGGCTGTTTTGTGGTGCTCTCTGGACAACAGGATTGTGAGAGCTGATGTTCCAAGCCTCGCGATAGATGGTAGAAGCGTCAACAGAGAGAACAAACTGAAGTATCTGGGAATCACATTTGACAGGAGCCTATCCTTCAAGGACCATGTGGAGACGGTTGTGGCAAGGTCTCAAAAGGGACTCAATGCACTTAAAACTATGGCTGCAATGGACACAGAGCAGAGAATGTTTTTAACACTATACCAGCACTTGATCCTCTCAGTGATTTATTATGGACTAGGACTGCTCACTGTCTCAAAGAGTCAGCTGGTGAAATTAGAGCGCATACAGAACGAAGCTATGCGGGTCATTCTGGGATGCACCAGAGACACCCCAGTAGTGTGTATGCGTTACAGAGGTCACGGGTGGCAAGCATCGCCTGGATCTTTTCTCCGGGGCATGCCGGTCTGCTGGGGAATGAACAGGCGGACAGATTGGCTGGCTCTGCAAAACTTTGTGAAGTATTGATGCATGACAAGGCAGACGTGGTTGCGGCCTTGTGGGAGCACGTGTACACCTCGGAGGAGCAAATGGATCACCATGGTCTGGCAAGAAAAGACAGCGAGGAGTGACGAGGGGATCTGGCCAACTCTCGACGCTCAATGGAAAGGCGAGACGGATATATAATCAGATTGCTACTGGTACTATTAGTGTTGGAACCCTTCGCTGGCTGCTGAGGATGGGGACGCAGCGCTTATGAGAATGCCCCGAATGCTGTGATGTCGGTTCCTAAATCAATCAATCAATCAATCAATCAATAAATCAATCAATACTAATACAGATCAAAGAAGGCAGTAAAAACAAAAACAAAAAACGAAAATTATACAAACATACGCCCCATTTAACGACACTTACAGCGATTAAGACAAAGACGAATATCTTGATAAACTTGCAGACACGTTAAGCAATGTCAGTGAGACAGATGAACATATTGTGATGGGTAATTTCAACGGACGAACAGGCACAAGAAGAACACCCTGTGATGAATGCATGGGACAATTTAGAGACGCAGAGACAGAATGTAATAGCAATGGTCAACACCTACTTAACATATGCCCCGATCAAGGGTTAATAATAGCAAATAGTTATTTCCAACTTCGTTATAGCCATACCAAAACGTGGTATAAATGGAACAACATAGATCAAGCTTCTCAAATTGACTTTATTCTACTTATGAAAGTAGACAGCACACTACTTATGGATTCAAGAGCACTCCCAAATACAGACATTCATACTGATCATAAACCAGTCATTAAAAAAAAAAAGAATTGAACATGCAGGAAAATTAACAACATATAGGTAACGAAAAATGTCATCACTTATGACAGGCATCATGAAAATACGGTTAAAGACAAATTCAAACAAAAAATCACAGAGCTACATAAGATCACCCCTGATGATTACTTAAGTGTAGATTCAATCAATCAATCATGTGCCATGCCGGAAAGCGTGGGCGGTCATGACTCGCCATTTCACTCGATCACCAGAGTCTTGGATCAGCTCCGTGTTCCTGTGTCGACCCTGCGACGTGGCCAAGCCATCCAAGTATTTACTTTTCGGTCTTCCCCTTGGTCTCTTCCCTTCGATCTTGCCAGTTGTCACCAAGTTCTCCAATTCATTTCTTCTCATAACATTCCCAAAATGTTTGACTGTCTACGTCTAATGTCTCTAATCAGTTTACGATCTTCATTTGTTTCTTGAAGGACTTGTTCATTGGTTTTTCTGTCTGTCCATGGTATTCTTTGCATTTTCATCAGAAACCACATCTCGACAGCCATCAGCTGTTTTTCAGCTTGACTGCTTATTGTCCATGCTTCACATCCATACAAAAGTATAGGTTCTATGTAGCACTTCAACACTCTTTTTCTCGTTTCAATTGATATCTTTTTGATTATTTGGTTGTTTCTGGATCGATATCTTTTTATTGGTCAGTATGTTTTTCATCTTGCAAAAGGCTAACTTCGTAATGGCAATTCTTGTTCTAATCTCTTCAAAGCATCTCCGATCAGATGTTATGACTGTGCCGAGATAACTGTACCGATTAACTTGCTTAAGAATATGCCCATTTACTTGTATATCACATTGTGGAATTTCCTTCTTCCCAGTGACGACCATAATCTGTGTCTTCTTTATATTCTGTTTTAACCCTAGTTGTTCACTATGTGCAACAACCGCATCTACTAAATTTTGCAGGTCCTGTTCATTTCTGCCATCAAGACTGTATCACCTGCATATCTAATGTTATTGATGTATCGTCCCCCAATGTTGATTCCTTCCATATCTTCTACATTTCTGAAAATATTTTCACTGTACATGGAGAAAAGATCTGGAGACATGACACATCCCTGTCTCACACCTCTTTTAAAAGGCTGATATTGACCTACATCGTTATCAATTCTGATGGCAGCTTGTTGTTTCCAATATATGTTTTTTACAAGTCTAAGGTCTTTTCCATCAATTTGTAGATCTTCAAGCATCCTTATCATGTCTCACTTTATCGAAAACCTTTGTGTAGTCAATAAAGCAAAGATATAGATCTTTGTTTACTTCTATAGAACGCTCAATTACTGTTCTCATTATATACACAACATTTACTTTGCGTTTGCCTTCTACAAACCCACATTGTTCTTTCCCTATTTCGGGTTGTATTTTCTTCCTAACTCTTTGCATGATAATTCTCAGCAGAATCTTCGTGATGTTTAGTTTATTCTAGTTTAGTCGCTGTTCCAACTTCTCGGCAACGGGTTGTCCCCATATTGCACTGTTCCTGTGCCAGTGAATATCACACAAAACGCTCCTCACTGCCCTATGTGAACAATGGAATAGACAGGAGTATCGGCAAGCCAACGGCCCGCTCAGGCACATTGTGAATAATGCCGGCGCCAGAATGCCAACAAAAGTCCTCCACGAAAAATACAGTTCATCGTCGATGGAAACGGCAGTCACCAGAAAGACTTCATTGACCCGGGTTTCAACCCATATGGCTAGGTCTCTTTCCGCAGGGCACGAACTCCGTAGCTGCAGCGACGACTCCCAAGAGCCTCCTGAAAAATGAACGCGTTAACCGAAAAGGCAAACCAGTCAATCCAGTAACAACCGGCCGCCATCATTCCGAACACCCAGTTCATGCTACAAACAACCGCGGACAGATGTAAAAGCATTCCACGCGAAATTCACAGCTCACTGTGTCGCGCCACGCACTCACTCAGTAGCAGGGCGACGGAACCATAGCCTCCTTAGTCGCCTCTTACGACATGCATGGTAGGCAACAGTGTTACTATTCTTTGCTCCCCAGTATGGGCCCTGGCAACACACGGGCGCGATGTGTCGTGGTGTGGCTCATTATACTAACTGTTCTGTGTTGATCGCATTCCAGAGCTTCTGATTTCTTCGGGATCGCAATAAATATAGAATTACATAATTCAGGAGGTATATCTCCTGTATCGTATATTGCATTCAGCAGTCTTGTGACTTGGTCTATTCCATATTCTTCTAAGGCATTGATCATTTCTATTGTGATGTTATCTGTACCCGGGGTCTTGCCAGTTTTCATATGGTTAAGAGCATTCTGAACTTCCATCTTCAAAATTGATGATCCTTCATTATTATTCCGTGGATCATATTGTTCTTCTCTTGTGTCATCATAACGGCCTTTCACATAATCTGACCAGGAATGTAAAATATGATCTTTTTCTATTATGATTTTGCCATCTTTGATTTTTAGGCATCCCGTTGATGTGCGTGCCAGCTCCATGCTATTGTGTGGGTCTGAGTCCATGTTGGAATAAAGTGACCAGTCTTTCCCTCCTGTAGCATGCGATGAGCCCGGGGATTGAAGCCTCGCTTGACCACGCTCATGCCGCTGTCAGTGCAACTCCTCGACCTTCACAATTTATGTGCACCAACTCCTCGACCTTCACAATATATGTGCACCAACTCCTCGACCTTCACAATTTATGTGCATCAACTCCTCGACCATCACAATTTATGTGCACCAACTCCTCGACCTTCACAATTTATGTGCACCAACTCCTCGACCTTCACAATTTATGTGCACCAACTCCTCGACCATCCCAATTTATGTGCACCAACTCCTCGACCATCACAATTTATGTGCACCAACTCCTTGACCATCACAATTTATGTGCACCAACTCCTCGACCATCACAATTTATGAGCACCAAGATAAAACACATAGACAGTTGAAGTGCACTTCTGAAAATAAAGGACAACATTGAGAGAAAGCACTAATGAGAAATAACCTGTTTCTAGCTTGTTAACATGTCCTCGCATATTGCTCTGTCCAGTCACATTTGCAACAGCCAAGGGTTGTAGTTTTGATACCTTTTGTGAAGCTCAGTGTAACAATCGTATTGTCTGTCAAGACGGCAAGTTGCCATTAGTTAGTGGGTTAACATGCTGACTGTTCAAATATGTCTTCGTCTCGTCAGGTATAAAGTGTGTCACAGGGTCCACACCAGCACCGAGATCTCCCAGCGTGGAGCTGCCATCAACGCTGACAACCAGAGAAACGACAACTGCACTGGTAACTACCATGGCCAGCTACCGCCTGCCGACATCCTTGTATCCTCTACATTATAACCTAGAACTGCAGCCGTACATAAACTACACTGACCCACGCAATTTCACATTCAGGGTAAGTCTGGACTTGTGCAGAAATCTGTCTTTGAAAATTGAAATCAAACAATGCCACATGTTTTCATTCTTGATTTTGTCGCCATTTTAATCATGTGCCATACCGATAAGTATGGACTGTCTTGTTTGGTCATCTCACATGGTCATGTCACATGGTCATCTCACATGGTCATCTCGCATGGTCATCTCACATGGTCATCTCACATGGTCATCTCACATGGTCATCTCACATGGTCATCTCACATGGTCATCTCGCATGGTCATTTCACATGGTCATCTCACATGGTCATCTCACATGGTCATCTCACATGGTCATCTCACATGGTCATCTCACATGGTCATCTCGCATGGTCATTTCACATGGTCATCTCACATGGTCATCTCACATGGTCATCTCACATGGTCATCTCACATGGTCACCAGTCTTTGATCATGTCAGTCTTCTTGTCTCCATTATGTCGTATGACCAATCCATCCAAGTACTCAATCTCTATGTCTCCCCCTTGCTCTTTTCCCAAATATCTTGCCAGTTGTCACTGTGCTCTCTGGTTTATTTCTCCCTATTACATCCTCACAAAGCCTAGATTGTCTACGTGTAATTTCTAAACAAGATCGACAGTGCCAATGTGTTTCTTGTAGGACTTGCTCTTTGGCTTTTCTGTCCGCCCATTGATTTGTTTGCATTTACTTCAGACACCGCACTTCCACTGCCGTTGGATTATATGACAGATTATGAATACACTGCTGGTTCATGATACGTCAGTTGTTGCAAGGCAGACGCCATAACTCTCGTCTGATGAGGCCGATGATCCTGACTGTACATCCATCTCTTTGTGGGGATATGTATCTCATCATGTGCCATGCCGATAAGCGTAGGCGGTCATGTTTCGCCATCTCACACAATCACCAGGATCGTGGATCAGCTTTGTGTTCTTGTCTCGACCATGCCATGTGGCCAAGCTGCCCAGAAATGTACTTCACTGCTTCCCCTTGTACTTTCCCCCAAATACACCTAGTTGCCACCAAATTCTCTAGTTTATATCTTCTAATAATGTGATAACAATATCTTGACTCTCTACGACTAATGTATCTAAATAGTTTACGGTTCTCATTTGTTTCTTATAGGAATTGCTTGTTGGATTTTATGTCTGTCCGTGGTATTATTTGCACTTACCTCAGAAACCACATGTCCACTGCCATTAGATATTTTTTAAACTTGCTTGTCTGCTCATTGTCCACGTTTCACGTCCATACAACAGTATAGGTTTTATGTAGCACTTCAACACTTCTTCTCTCGTTGCAATTGACATGGAGGTACGTTTATATAGGTATTGAACTATTGGTGACGGCTCAGCATCGTAACACATGCGGCAATAACATTTCTTTGGAAGTTACAGTCGGCGTGTGTGGTGCTGATGACATCAGCCTCCTAGTGTCGGTCGAGTTCAGTGTATGTACATAGCACTATGCACCAATACACCACAGGACACTGTGTGACAGCGTATGTACAATACACTATGCACCAATACACCACAGGACACTGTGACAGCGTATGAACATAGCACTATGCACCAATACACCACGACACACTGTGTGACAGCGTATGTGCATATCACTATGCACCAATACACTACAGGACACGGGCCGTCACTCGTTTGTCAGTCAAGGTCTTTGACATAAACACCATCGCATGTACTGTGTTTGTAGACTCTGACGGAAATACGTGCCAGAAGATTGAAGTCTGGCTACATGGAAACCGTTTGTGTTATTCCATCCATCATTTTCCATGTCGATAAGCGAGGGCTGTATTGTTCTGCCATCTCACTCAATCACCAGAGTCGTGGATCAGCTCTGTGTTCCTATCTCGACCATCCCACGTGGCCAAGCCATCCAGGTATTTACTTCTCGGTCTTCCCCTTGGTCTATTCCTTTCCATCTTGCCAGTTGTCACCAAGTTCTCCAATTCATTTCTTCTCATAACATGCCCAAAAATTGTTGACTGTCTACGTCTAATGTCTCTAATCAGTTTACGATCTTCATTTGTTTCTTGAAGGACTTGTTCATTGGTTTTTCTGTCTGTCCATGGTATTCTTTGCATTTTCCTCAGAAACCACATTTCCACAGCCATCAGATGTTTTTCAGCTTGTCTGCTCATTGTCCGCTCTTCACATGCATATAAAAATACAAGTTCTATGTAGCACTTCAATACTCTTTTTCTCGTTCAAATTGATATCTTTGTATTGTTCAGTATGTTTTTCATCTTGCAAAAAGCTACATTTGCAATGGCAATTCTTGTTCTAATCTCTTTAAAGCATCTCCCATCAGATGTTATGACTGTTCCGAGATAGCCTATTTGGTAATGCCTAGATATATTTGAGCAATCAATTATTGTTCCTGGAATACAATATACGAAATACGTTTACTGTATTAACGACCGCTAATAAGATGTTCCGTTATGCCAGACTCCAATGTGTAATGATTTGTCGACTGCAAAGCTGTTACTGTAGACTGATTAACTCTATTTTCCATCAACAAGAGTATGTGTTCGTCTACTCGATTTGCTAGTTGTCTTCCCTTTGTACCTATGTAATTAACTTGGCACTCACACTGGAATTGATAAATGCAGTTTGATTAGGTGTACTGAGACTCTGGTTGTTTCACAGATGAGTAGGTTCGAGGTGGCTTTATATCTGACCAGTAGTTCAGCGGCAAAGAAAGATTGCTTTACTACTGGTATATGTCTATCGTGTATTGGTTTCATTACATCGTTTCCTCGAAAGGTGAGCTGAAGAAACACTTGAAGATTGGGAACCCATGATTCTGTGGGGTTAGGTTTGGGTGGCTGGCGGTGACGCTTGATGACTCCGCTTGGATATCTAATAAATGTCAGAGTTTGCTGGAGGGTGTCTAGTTCTTTCTTTAGTGTGTGGTCAGAGCAAATCTTTCCAGCTTGATTAAATAGGGTCCTCACGCTTATATTGGATGAGCGCAAAGCTGGTGAAATTTAGGTATTGTCCTGTCCATGTTCTTTTTCGGTAGACTGGTCTGGATGTGCAATCATCTTGACGTTGGATTAAGATGTCTAAGAACGGTAAGGTGTCGTTATGTTCATGATCAATAGTCAAGGAATGTTCTAGTGGTTTAGTTCATGATGAAGCTGAGTAATATGCCATTTACATGCCAGCGATACAGTATGGGTCCTTAATATTTGTGGCACAGTGTTCTTTTAAGTGCGGCACAAAGATTATTAGGACCTATAGGACTCTCTATGTCCTCCCCGTCTATTTGGCGATAAGATTGTTTAAGACAATTGGATTTAATATTAGATGTGCACAGTAGTAGTAGTTTTTCGGGTGAGGATGTAGGTCGGCCTAACTTTAATCCTTGTTACCATCTGAAATTTACATAATTCTGCATGGAAACCGTTAGAAAGAATTAATGGAAGGTCGACACTGACACGGAGAAGAGAAGTGGACACAGACCTGGACAACATGGGGAGAGCATGGACGAGGCTGCATGGGGTAGATAAGAATGGGGTGGATGGGGTGAGGTGGTGGAGAACCTATGCCCCAATTGGAGGAGGGGGACGGAGTGTAAAAGAAAGAAGAAGAAGAAGAAAGATGCGAATGCATGCTATACAGTGCACTAGAATCACACACTGAACTATACTGTGCTACATTATACTATGGTAACGTATACTTTGATATGGATTACAAAACATCGGCAACAAGCAGATTGCATTGATTGAAATATGATGATTGATATAATTCTTAGAAATTGATCTCTCACAGGGCAGCGTGAAGATTCTGGTAAGATGTGACAACGCAACTGACATTATTATTGTCCATGTGAATGGACTCACTGTGGACAACACCTCCATCACACTGGCCCCTCAGACACCATCAGGCTCCGGGGATCCTAAATATAGCACCTGTCGGGAAGATAAGGCCAGGCATTTCTTTATAGTCCGGTTGGACAAGGACATGGAGGTGAGTACAGGATGTCCCTTTTAATGTAGGGTTTGGATATAATATTTTCCTATATGGATCCAGTCGTTGTGCACGGAAGTGAATTATGGACAATTAGCTAACAGGTGAAGAAGTACATGGAAGGTGCGGAAATGTGGTTTCTTTCTTGCTTATATCCTTCACTGCTCTAAGCGGTTAGGCGTCGCAGGATTATTTGTTTGTTGGATAACGAACTAGGGCTCGCTAGGTCGCTAGTTATGCTGAGATGTGATATTCTAAGGTGTTGATGACTCTATCCATCTATACTTTTCGTGGTCTTCCCCTCCCTCTTGATGTTTCCATTGTTTTGCTGTATGCTCTTACCGCTGACGACATTTGGTTCATTCTCAATAGGTGGCCGAACCAGTTAAATCTTTGCCCATGAATGCATTTAACTACAGGCGCTTCTCCAACTGTTTTATAGATCTCCTCGTTTCGAATGTGGTCTTTTCTTAATTTGTTCGCTGAGTTTCTCAGGCATCTCATTTCACAAGTAGTAAGTTTTATTTCTTGTTCTTTAGTTAGTGCCCATCTTTGGCACTGACAGCGCAACGTTGGTATAACAATTGCATATATAATGTTCTTCTTAATGTGGTTTAAAGAGGACTAATGAAAACGCAGTGGACGGGTAGAAGGAGTACAACGATACCTTGAAAGCAGTTTCCTCACAAAGACACAAGGTCATTCGCATCAGAAGAACAGTCCACATTCTTTGGGAATGTCATGAGAAGAGGAAAGATGGAGCAACTCGTAGCTACAGGACAGTTGGAGTGGATTAGACGCAGGGGAAGACCAAGAGATAATTTTTTGAACAGTTTGACGTCATGGCATGGAGAAACGTCTGTATCAGAAATGATTGGCAAAATAATAGACAGAAGGTTGTGGACAGACATGATCATAAACACCTCACGGCATGGACAATAAGAAGAAGTATGTTGTCTTTAAGACGATGGTGTTTAGTAGTATACATCCTCAATATATTGACACCAAGTAGAAAAAAGAAAGGGAGTGAAGTAAGCAATGACAATATGTATAAGAAATAATAGCGATGTCCTGTTACGTCATCAGCATTGGTTTGCTGTTGGACAGCGTGTCCACCATTACATACTTTGGATATCGTTCTTTGATGGAAAGTCACATGTGCCGACAATGTTGCTTTCACATGTCCCACTGTTGCTGTCACATGTCCCAATGTTGCTGTTACATGTCCCACTGTTTCTGTCACATGTCCCACTGTTGCTGTCACATGTCCCACTGTTGCAGTCACATGTCCCACTGTTGCTGTCACATGTCCCACTGTTGCTGTCGCATGTCCCACTGTTGCTGTCACATGTCCCACTGTGGTTGTCACATGTCCCACTGTGGTTGTTGCCAAGTGTCCCACTGTTGCTGTCACATGTCCCACTGTTGCTGTCACATGTCCCACTGTGGTTGCTGCCAAGTGCCCCACTGTTGCTGTCACATGTCTCACTGTTGTTGTCACATGTCCACTGTTGTTGTCACATGTCCCACTGTTGCTGTCACATGTCCCACTGTTGCTGTCACATGTCCCACTGTGGTTGTTGCCAAGTATCCCACTGTTGCTGTCACATGTCCCACTGTTGCTGTCACATATCCCACTGTGGTTGCTGCCAAGTGCCCCACTGTTGCTGTCACATGTCTCACTGTTGTTGTCACATGTCCCACTGTTGCAGTCACATGTCCCACTGTTGCTGTCACATGTCCCACTGTTGCTGTCGCATGTCCCACTGTTGCTGTCACATGTCCCACTGTGGTTGTCACATGTCCCACTGTGGTTGTTGCCAAGTGTCCCACTGTTGCTGTCACATGTCCTACTGTTGCTGTCACATGTCCCACTGTTGCTGTCACATGTCCCACTGTTGTTGTCACATGTCCCACTGTTGTTGTCACATGCCCCACTGTGGTTGCTGCCAAGTGTCCCACTGTTGCTGTCACATGTCTCACTGTTGCTGTCACATGTCCCACTGTGGTTGCTGCCAAGTGTTCCACTGTTGCTGTCACATGTCCCACTGTTGTTGTCACATGTCCCACTGCTGCTGTCACATGTCCCTCTGTTGTTGTCACATGTCCCTCTGTTGTTGTCACATGTCCCACTGTTGCTGTCACATGCCCCACTGTTGATGTCGCATGTCCCACTGTTGCTGTCACATGTACCGTCTCTGTTGCTGTCACATGTCCTGCCTCTTTTGCTGTCACATGTCCTGCCTCTGTTGTTCTCACATGTCCCGCCTATATTGCTGTCATATATCCCATTTGTGTTGCTGTAACATGTCCCACTTATGTTGCTGTCACATGTCCTTCCTCTGTTGTTGTCACATGTCCCTCCTATCGTGCTGTCACTGTCCCACCTCTGTTGCTGTCAAGAAGGAGGAGAAGCAGGAGGAGATAAGGAGGAGATAAGGAGGAGAAGAAAGAGGAAAAGAAGAAGGAGAAGAAGGAGAAGAAGAAGAAGGAGAAATGAACGAAATAAACATATACTAGACGAAGAATGATGAAAAGAATGGCGTTGACGAAAAAGACAAAGACGAAGTAGGGGAAGAAACTTCGAAGAAGAGGACACGGAGAATAAGAATACGACGGAGGTATATTTAGTACAGTTTTCCCACTGTCTCATTTGTACTACTGTGCAGGCTGGAAAGAATTACTGGATTGAGATGAAATTCACTTCCCCTCTGAGAAACAATCGAGTGGGTTTGTACTATGGTAGATCTCAGAGGGAGGACCATATAGTGTAAGTTTTGTCTGTTGTCATACATAAAGACACTGTTAAGTTTAGTTGATTTGTGTCAAGAATCGGCATCTTATCACTTGGGACATTATCAAACACGCTCTGTCATCATCTTCAACAACGAGCAAAGAGTCCCAGTAATAATGGTACCAGCTGCAGCCTGATTATGTGTCCGTCTGACCTTTCCCCGTGGTACCGAGTAGCGGCTAAGCCTCCTGGTTACTCTCTCGCGCCATTTTCCCCAGGCCATGATGAATTTATCTCTTCTTCCACACCGATCACATGATCTGATAGCGACCTGACCACAGCTCCCATCATGTGTAACAATACCCCACCTGCCGATGCAGACCCAGCCATACTGTCCGCCTGCTCATTTCTCAACCCACCAGCATGTCCTGGAGACAGGACTCAAGAAAAGAGGCCTATAGAAACATGGTATTCCCATTAACTCCTCATTTTAAAGGCAGCTCCTAAGTCAATGCAGTGTGCAGTGCTGGCCTGTATCCCATTCTTGGTTTTCATGGATCTATTTTTATGACCGTTTGGTGCAGGAGAGCCTGGCATATGATACCACAACATCTAGCTTAAGAATGGAGGTTGAGGCGGTCAGTGCAGCTTTCCGCTGGATGGAGAATACGATACACACACATCGTGATCGTAACTGACTCAGAAAGCATGCTGAGTAGGGTTAGGACAGGCAAGCTTCGTGCAGAGTGGTTTGCTTCGCTTCAGAAGTCACGGGTGACAAGCATCGTCTGGATCTTTTCTCCGGGGCATGCTGGTGTGCTGGGGAATGAACAGGCGAACAGATTGGCTGGCTCTGCAAAACTTGGTGGAGTATTTATGCATGATAAGGAAGACGTGGTTGCGGCCTTGTGGGAGCACGTGTACACCTCGGAGGAGCAAATGGATCCCCATAGTCTGGCAAGAATGTGACAGCGAGGGGTGACGAGGGGATCTGGCCGATGCTCGACGCTCAGAGGAAAGGCTAGACGGACATATAATCAGATTGCTACTGGTACTATTAGTGTTGGAACTCTTCGCTGGCTGCTGATGATGGGAACAGAGCGCTTATGGGAATGCCCCGAATGCTGTGATTTCGGTTCCTAAATCAATCAATCAATTTTTATGACCGTTGCTTCGTCTCGCTTCTACTTGTTACCATTCTATCAGCACGTTCTATCCATGGCTGGCATTCTCTCTTGCTATAAAGTTCTGTGCACCATGATTTACTACATTCTAACCACCGTCCAATCAGACCCTGCTTGCTTGTGCATATTTACAGCATATCCTTTACAGGACATCGCTGTCAACAGCAGCATCTTTCAGCTGTATGTTGATTTCTTGGCAAGATTACGCTCAGTAGTTTGCCATTGCTTTCTGAGCGGCCGGCTGAGTTATCCCGCAAGTCACCAGCGGGGGTCGAACCGCTTCCAGTTCTCGTCCGCTACGAGACTCTGCGTGATAAACGGGATTGCGGAGAAAGTGTTGTAACCCCTCGGCCAGAGAGACCGGCCAGGTATTATTACTTAACATAAATATCACAACTATCCATCATGCTTAAAATCTACTATACACAGGCACTGGACTAGTGCCATTCTCGCACTTCTTAAACCACGTCCAACCTCGGCCGTGGCTTAACCCGTCCTCCCCGTTCACACACGAGAGTTCTCTCTCCTTGACACTCACAAAACGTGTTTCACGTATTCTCCAAACACTCGTGCAAGTGTAACTTCCACTCATACCAAACCCCCCACATTGACACTAGGCCATGTCATAGAGTAGTGTGGGAGCCAGTTCTCGTACTTGATAACATTATTTCCCAGTTTCCGAAAATTGTCTGCTACCCAATTTATAAGTAAAGGTCAGCATTGCATGCGCAATACCACACCACTAGGAGGGATTGAACCCCGGCCATTGTCCATGCAGACACGCCCACCAAGTACTATGTTACCACGGCCATTGTCCTTGAATACACGTCCAACAAACACAATGTTACCACGGCCATTGTCCTTGAATACACGCCCAACAAACACAATGTTACCACGAATATTGTCCATGCAGACACGCCCACCAAGCCCTATGTTACCCCGGCAATTTTCCTGGTAGACACTCCCATCAAGCATTATGTTAAAAAAAAAGTCGCTTAAAAGTCGACAGGGCTGACTTCATTGCACCGGGTTTTTATCCATACGGCTCGATTTCTTTCCGCAGCCCGGAAATCGTCGCGCAAAGCACGAACTCCGTAGCTCTAGCGACGACCCACAGAAGTCTCCGAGAAATTTCACTCAAGAACCGAAGGACTCGGCCCGGAATCGAACCTACAACCTTCGGAACCCGAGTCAAACGGCTTGCTCACTTCGCCACTGAGACTACCAACAATATGTTACCCCGGTCATTCTCCTGGTAGACACGCCCACAAAGCACTATGTTACCCGGCCATTGTCCTGACAGACACGCGCACCAAACACTATGTTACTCCGGTCATTGTTCTAAAAGACTCGCCCACCAAGCACTATGTTACCCTAGCTATTGTCCTGACAGACACGCCCACCAAGCACTATGTTACCCGGCCATTGTCCTGACAGACACGCGCACCAAACACTATGTTACTCCGGTCATTGTTCTAAAAGACTCGCCCACCAAGCACTATGTTACCCTAGCTATTGTCCTAACAGACACGTCCACCAAGCACTATGTTACCAGTCCATTGTCCTGACAGACACGCGCACCAAACACTATGTTACTCCGGTCATTGTTCTAAAAGACTCGCCCACCAAGCACTATGTTACCCTAGCTATTGTCCTGGGAGACACGCCCACCAAGCACTATGTTACCACGCCCATTGTCCTGAGAGGCACGCCTACCTATTACTATGGTAACCCGGCTCCATGTTTAGCTTTGGCGTTAAAAATTATCGTTCCGCCAGCTCATTCTTGAGAGAACATTTTGGTAAATTTAGGTAAATTATACGTTGAAGTTCCCTGCTTCAAATAGGTTTATCACTGGTACTGCCACCGCATATTAAAACTCGGATTACCAGATGTTTTTGTTTTTATTTTTCAAATACTGGAATGCAATTAGAACCGTATATAACTGTCAAAAACTGTCATCTACTGCATTTAGTACCTTGCGGTGTAGGACCGGGGGGTCTTGAACCTGAGGGATTAAGGCCGCCTGGTTAGTGCAGTCGCCGCGAACTGTGCAGGTTAAGGATGTCTTTGTGCGTAGTCTCACAGTTGTGAGTGTCCGCTATCGCAGGCACTGGATTTTGGTTTGAAGAATCGAAATCATAGCACCTAGCACAACTACATCGATCATCATCATGTGACATGCCGATAAGCTTCGCCGGTCATGTTTCGCTATCTCAAACGATCACTAGAATCGTGGATACATTTATATTCTTGTCTTGACCATGCCAAGTGGTCATGACATCCAGGTATTTAATTCTCTACTTTCCCCTTTTTCTTTACCCCGCTTTCTTGCCAGTTCTCTGGTTAATTTCTTCTCATCACATGCCCAAAAGAGTCTTGACTGTCTGTGTCTTATGTTTCTAAACAGTTTACGTTTTCATTTATTTCTTGTTCATTGATTTTTCTTTTTTCTATTTGTCTCTGATATACATAATTTGATTAATGCTTAAGAAATTCAATTTATGACGGACCGCTTTGCATTAACTTACACACTCAGTTTGCTTCTATCATTCTCATGCATTGTCTGTTCCTTCTGTCACTATCTTGTTCTGGTATTTTTCTGACTAGCCTTGTGTAGGGTAGTGAAGTATTCACTTCCATGAGCAAAGCCGACAAGATATGGATCGGCGCACTTCTTTTTTAGAGTCGTCCAGGAGAAGGTGGGGCATAAAGGACGGCTTAACAGGAGAGCATCTATAAATAAATGACATAGATTGCCCCGCCACCGCATGATAATGCTGAAACAAGCACCAGAATGCCTTGCAGGGCTCAGGGGATGATGGGAAATTGACCCGGCCAAGATTGTGGAGAATGGTGCGTGCTATTATTTTTCCGTGCTGTACAGTTCAGGAGCAGCCGCGTGTGGAGACGGGCAGATAGGCCCGAAATCATGATGGGAATGGAATCGGTCCCCTCACACCATCTCCATCCGGGAACATGCATAAAGGCCTCAAGTATGACCAAGCGGTGTCACAGAAGGTAACAGGTGCACAAACCTGGGAAGAAGAGAAACAGTCAAGTGAACTCAGAAAATATGCCTGGCGAAAATATTCCTGCAGAGTGCCTGCGGAAATGACCCCCCACCTATAGTTATTAGGGGCAGGGGTATTCCTGGGTTTCTGGTTTGACTAACCGTTTGAGATTTCCAGGCTTATGTTTATATTTCTGTTAGTGAAGTCGTACTGCCAGTGTTGTAATGTGTCCCAGTCGGTTTGAAGACGTGACTTTCTCTTCTTGCATTAGGCACACTATTGGATTTGGCTCGATAATATCTAGAGCTCAATCTACTGATGTCCACTGTGAACTTCAGGGGTCCATAGTGTTGTGTTGTATGTCTCAGGGTAGCGGGTCCCATCCCCATATCGCCAGGCCCAGGTTAATGTTAGTAGTTATAGTTTTGTTATCGGTTACTTGATGGTCTTCATTATGTTTTGTTGTGACCAGCCGGCCGTATAAGTATCGTAGCAGGATTGGAAACATTGAACGAGGAGGAGTCTACCAGTGTGGTTATGGAAAAGCCAATCATTCAAGCCGAAAATCGGATAGCACGCGAGGAGGCTAACTTGCAAAATATATATAACTAATTCCATATGCATATACTATAACTGCCGGTCTCTCTGGCTGTGGGGTTACAACACTTTCTCTCTGTAATCCCGTTTATCACGCAGAGTCTCGCAGCGGAGCGAGAACTGAGGTGGTTCGACCCCCGCTCGTGACTTGCGGATACTGAGCCGGCCGCTCAGAAACAATGGCAAACTACTGAGCGTAATCTTGCCAAGAGATCAACAGACAGCTGAAAGATGCTGCTGTTGACAGCTAAGTCCTGTAAAAGGATACGCAAAATATTTTTTTTATATACTATAACTGCAGATGTCGAATAACTTGTTTGATTTGTTTTTCATGTTGTCCAGTTACATAGTGTCGACACAGTTCGAGCCAATATCTGCCCGGAGAGCTTTTCCCTGTTTCGATGAGCCAGCGATGAAAGCGACATTTAACGTGACCCTAGTGAGGCCAGCTGACCGTATTTCTCTGTCCAACATGCCCATTGACCATTCAGAGACTCCCTTGTAAGAATACAGTCAGAATGTTATGTGTAATTGTTCCGACATTATGTACATGTTTGCACTAATTTGTCATACTTTCTTCGTTGTCTCCTTTCTTCTTTTTTGTCTACATATGGCATGCCTCTGCTTCTGTTTTGGCCTGTTCCTGTTCTTGTTCTTCTTGCTCTTGTTCTTGTTCTTGTTGTTCTTCTTCTTGTTCTTCTTATTCTTCTTCTTCTTCTTCGGGCTTGCGTGCCCAATTCTTAACCCTTTGAAAATAAAGTTTGTTCGTTCGTTCGTTCGTTCTTCTGCTGCTGCTGCTGCTGCTTCTTCTTCTTCTTCTTCTTCTTCTTCTTCTTCTTCTTCTTCTTCTTCTTCTTCTTCTTCTTCTTCTTCTTCTTCTTCTTCTAGAAGAAGAAAAAGAAGAAGCAGAAGAAGAAGGAGAAGGAGGAGGAGTAGGAGTAGGTGGAGTCGAAGGAGAAGGTGGAGATGAAGAAGAGGAAGAAGTAGTAGCAGAAGAAAGAGAAGCACCACCACCACCACCAACAATACCAACAACAACAATATCAGCAGCAACAACAATAACAGGAACAACAACTTCAGCAGCAGCCCATAGTAAATACATGTTTGTATTTCACTCTGTTCTATTTCTTATCGACATTCGTCTATGACAACCACATCATCATTGGCTATAAGTTATACCCAGTACCAGCTCGGATTTAGTGCCAGCACTGCCTATGTGGGTCAGAGACTAGGGCGGCTGGATGTCTTCTTCTATAAAGGCCATTTATAAAGTACGTTGCACTGATATTATGTCTATCCGGGAGTCTCCATGGTTAAACCTCCTGTATCGCGATCCGAAGGCTGTGGGTTCCACTCCAGACACCGTATCTCGGTTCATGAGTGCAGTTTTGTCGGAGACTCCTGTGTGCCGCCGCTGTAGCTACGGAGTTCGTGCTTTGAGCGACACATTCGACTGTCCGCCCTAACGAAAGAGAACGAGCCATATGGGGTACAACCCGGTGCATGGAAGTCGATCCTTTTGCCTTTACACTCTTTAACTTTAATTCCTATGTAAACCGTTCCAAGGCATGTAAGGCAGGCCTGTAATGTGTTGTGTAAAGCATGCGTGTAATGTGTTATGTAAGGCATGCTTACAATGTGCTATGTGAGGCAGGCTTATAATGTGCTATGTAAGGCAGGCTGTAATATGTTATGTAAGGCAGGCTGTAATATGTTATATAAGGCAGGCTGTACTGTGTTATGTAAGTCAGACATGTAGTGTGTTATGTAAAGCAGATATGTAATGAGTTATGTAAGGCAGACATGTAATGTATTATGTAAGGCAGACATGTAATGTGATTTCTGAATTACTTCTAGCGAGGAGGACGGAACAACTTACGTGAAAGATGTTTACCAGCAGACACCCAAGATGTCCACCTACCTCCTGGCCTTTGTTATCTGCGACTACATGAACCTGACAAGTAAAACACGGAATAATGTCACTGTAAGTACCTGAACTTGACATGTACATTCCAGAATAATGTCACTGTAAGTACCTGAACTTGACATGTACATTCCAGAATAATGTCACTGTAAGTACCTGAACTTGACATGTACATTCCAGAATAATGTCACTGTAAGTACCGCATGACCACGGTGCAAGTGCAGTAGCTAGTTTGCTTACCTTCTTCTAATGATCCAAGGTTAAAGTCCTCCTGGCAGTGGGGATTGTTTTACGGAGAAGATGGTTCTCGACACGTCCTAGCTTCATGAAACGGGTACCATAAAATGTTATTCTATAGCATAGTTTGCTTTTTGTTTATGTTCTGTTTCTGGCTATGAATTTATTCTAACTTCTCTATTATTCACTCCCAAATCCAGGTAAGGATCACTCACGACTTAAAGGTTACAGAATCATAACCCAGCAAAACACTTTTGGCAAGTCCTCGAAAAGATAGTAGTACGTAGGCTCCAGCGATATTTGAATAGTCGTAAACTGCTTCCTGTCGTCTCCCAGGCCTAGGGGTTAGCGACTTTCTCCGTAATCCCGTATACTCTCGTGAGTAACGTGACGACGGCGAGAATCGATAGCTGTTCTCGCCGT
Source organism: Cepaea hortensis (assembly GCA_963921405.1). Taxonomy (NCBI): domain Eukaryota; kingdom Metazoa; phylum Mollusca; class Gastropoda; order Stylommatophora; family Helicidae; genus Cepaea; species Cepaea hortensis. The sequence goes on along the minus strand of OY992888.1, from coordinate 7,076,785 downwards.
GTCGGTAACTTAGGGATATGTGAGCCGGTCGCTCAGAAAGAAATGGCAAACTATTGAGCGTAATATTGCCAAGAAATTAACAATCATCTGAAAGTTGCTGATGTTGACAACGATGTCCTGTAAAGGTTATGCAAGCATATTATTTATTTAAACTGCTTCCTAAAGGGCTCGGGAGTTACCGGCTTGGGAAGGACACAATCGCCAATGCGGCAACTTTTCCATTTGACGTCTATCAGGGCTTCCATGATAAACAAGAGACAGTGGCGGTAGATCTTGAGGATTCGTATAACAGGGTCAGGTATGACTGGTTGATATAAACTCTGTTGGATATGGAGGGCTGCCTTTGGGTTGTCAAATGGGTTGCGGCACTAGTTTATGAGCGTGAAATTGCTCTGCGCATGGGGTCCTGGACTTCTGACCCCTGTACTATTATTACACCTGGGTTGCCACAGGGATCTGCTATTCCCCCAGTGCTCTTTACACCAGTAAAGTCACCGCTATTGAGACACCAGGTGTGAGTAGAATCTTGACATTTGCAGATGATATGCAGGTATGCAGATAGGGAAGTGACAGGGAAAGTTTGGCAGCAGACTTATAGACGGCAGTAAACAGGGTGGCGGAGTGGTGAAGGGACGCAGGGGCCTGTATAAACCCCGACAAAGCAACGGTTGTGTGGTACTCCCTGGATAACTGGATCGTGAAGGCTGACGTCACATGTATTATATTGAATTGATGTCCTCTTAGCAGAGAGGGTAAATTGAAGTATTTGGGTATCATCTTTGACATGTGTATGTCTTTTACGGATCATGTAGATGCTTTGGTGGTGGAGGATGGTAAGGGCGATGGCAGCAATCAGGGTAGAGCAGAGGATGCTTTATAGGCTCTTTCAGCAGTTAATAATTTCTGTCAATGAGTATGGTTTGGGGCTGCTGACAGTAACGAAGATCCAGCTTGAAAGGTTGGAGCGCATACAGAATGCGGCCATGTGGGTCATCCTGGGGTGTACAAAGGGCACACCAATTGTATGCATGAGGCATATCCTGGGGCTACCAACAATGGCGGATAGCCATAAGGCCCTTCAATCCTGCGAGTCGCTGCAGATAGGAATCACCCCCTGCATGAAGCCATGGATATGGTCAAGGGTCATAGACTAAGACGAGGCAGGTCCTGGATGGCACAGGCGAAAATATTTATACGTCAGGTCTGTGATCTAGAGACCATCAGTCGTGAAAAAGCATGGGTTACAGTACCAGAAGACTTATTGGACTGGTACAATGTAATAGTAACATCGGGACGTGAGTGCAGAGAATGGGCAGTGGATCAATGGGGTCCAACTCTGCTGAAGGGTGTGTAGTTCAAACTCCTTAACTTGTCTGTTCATCCATAACTGGCAACGGGGAACAGGAGGCTGATTGTTAATCACACCATCTCCCTGACATAATCCATAGAGATGCACTGCCCCACAAACCATTCACCATCATCTTCAAGTGCCATGCGAGCGGGCGTAGGCGTTCATGCCTCTCCACCAATCTCGGCTCTAAGTGTACTGGATCAGCTCTGCTGATGTTATTCCTCCATGCCACCGTCTCAGTCCATCCAGCATCATCTCTCTTGGTCTGCCTCTGCATCATGATCTTTACAGTTGTCATGATGTTCTCCTATGCTTTTCTTCTCATCACAATACCAAAGAAAGATGTTTATCTCTTTCTTAATGTTGTATATCAGGTTCTAGTTTCATTAGTCTACTTTAGGCAATCGTTGTTACTTGTTTGGCAGTCCAAGGAATTCACAACATTCGTCGGAGGAACCACATGTTTGTTGCTTCCAAGATCTTCCTAATTTGTTGATTTGCATTCCAAAATTCAGTGCTTTACAGTAAAACATGTTCTATATATCATTTCATCATTCACTTTCTTACATTAAATAATAGTGACTTATTGCATAAATACTTAACATTTTCTGAAATGCGGCTTATGTTTGCCCTATTCTGTTCTTAAACTCTGTTGTGCATCTTCCATCTGATGTTATAAATGCCCCTAATTATTCAAAATTATCTACTTGGTTACGAATATTCCCTACATACCAATAATACAAATGTGTTCTTCTTCTTCTTTCGTTCGCCTGAAACATGTCTGCAACTGCAATGTCGTCTCTTGTATGAATCTAACAGTCTTTTTTAGTTCATTCAGCGGTCCATAGAGTTTATCTTCCACTGTTGTCTCTCTAGGCCAGAAGGTTCGCCTGGATATGTTGTAGTTTGGGCAATCCTGGAGTATGTGCTCTGCTGTCTGCGACGCCAAACCACATGTGCACATGGCTGAGTCACCAATCTTAAATTTTGTATACAAGTGGTTGCGTAATCTATTGTGTCCTGTTCTGAGGCGCAGAGGAATGACCTGTTCTGGTCTGTCCATAACGTGGTAGTCGTCTTGAGTAAGGTTTGGTGGCTTTCTGATTGATTTGATAATTCTTTTCTTTTGGTGGTATGTAATAGGCACATCAGGTTCTTCTGTTGCTCCTTCCTTAGCCAATCGATCAGCTCTGTCGTTTCCGGGGACTCCACAGTGGGATGGTATCCACTGTATAGTGATCTTACGCTGACTGCTAAGTTCAGAAAGTAGTGTCATCAGAACTGGCAATTTCCCAGACAGGAGCGCCTCTATTACGGATTTTGCATCTGTCAATATCACTGCAGGTTGTGTACCATGGCTGGTAGTTTGTAATTTTTCTGTGGCTATCTTGATTGCCTCAATTTCAGCATCATAGTTATGGCAGTACTTTCCTGTTGGAATTCTGGCCGTGTCTCTAGTATTATTTGGGTATTCTATGTACACTCCCGCTCCTCCATTTCGAACAGCATTTTGTGCTGACCCATCTGTGTAGACTAGGATCCAGAGGTCATGTGGGTATTCATCATCAAGGAAGCTGAGAGTGGCTGTTCTGCGCTGTACACTGTTCTGTTCTTCCTTGTCCAATATTCCTCTAACTTTTGACTGGATTGTAGCGATATTCTATGTTCATCTTTCCACGGGGTTTGTTCTGGAATAGTTGTCAGGGGGATACCAACTGTGGGAAGATCGATGGATTCTCTGCAGAGTTGTTTTGCCTGGTGGATGAAACTACTTCTTTTCAACCGCCCCATAGCTAAGTTTTCAAATCGGTTCTTCATAGGGTGGCCTGGCAAGCTGAGAAACTTTTCTGCTTGTATTAATGTTTTTGTATCTCTGCGTTCTCTTAAAGCTTGTGTCCTCCCCATTTTCTCCATTGCTACTATAGGGGTTGATCTCATCCCTCCTGTGATGACTCTAAGAGCTTGATTTTGCACCTTGTCCAGCTCCTGCAATATAGTTTTTGATGCTGAACACCACGCAGTTGACCCGTATTCCAAGTGTGGTCGTATGCTCTGTTGATAAACTTTGCCAAGTATTTTTAGCAACAAGATCATTGATGAAGAATAGAAAAAGTGTTGGGGACAGGACTCCGCCCTGGGGAACACCGTGACGCAATAGAACTTTCTTGCTCTTGAGACCGTCTATCTGTACTCGGGCTCTTCTGTTGTGCAAGTATGCTTTTACCCATTTGTACATTCTTCCATTGACTTTACAGTTTCTCAGTCTCTTCATCAGACCCTCTTTCCAGACTTTGTCAAAGGCTTTCTTCAGATCTATCCAAGCCGCAAGTACCAGCTTCTTCTCTTGGAATGCATCCTCAACTTCTTGAGAGAGGTAGGTTGTCTGATCTTCCGTAGAGTAGCACTGCCTAAAGGCAGCCTGTTGTGGCACAAGGATGTTTTCACTTTCAATGTACCATTGTAGTCTGTGATTGATGACGCGTTCCATTGTTTTGCAGAGACAACTGGTGAGGCTAATGGGTCTGTAGCTGGAGGCAATGGAACTGTCTTTCCCAGATTTTAGGAGGGGTATCATGATTGCTTCTCTCCAGACTTGTGGAACACTGCCTAAGGTCCATGTATTATTAAAGATCTGTAGCAACTTTGCTTTGGCCTCTGTTCCTAGGTTCCTGATCATTTCATTGGAGATACCATCAGCTCCTGGTGATGTTCTCATTTTCAGTTTTGATATGGCTAGCTCCAGTTCACTGAATGTGATAGGTGTCTCCATAACCTCATGTACAATTTCCTTCTGTCCTGTATTTTGCCATTTCTCTCGAATCTCCTGTTGTTTTTCTGGACTAATTTCAATATTGTTATCTTGTGCGAATGAGTCCGCAAAATGGTCAGCTGCTTGCTTTCCTGTTAAACTGTTTCCGTCTTTATGTAGCGCAATTTTTGAGTTTCTCCCTGTGCCCTCATCGTTAAGCTGTTTTATTAGCCTCCATAACTTCCTTGTGTCTCTTTCAAAGTTCAGTGACTCTGTTTTCTCCTGCCAGCTTTTCCGTCTAGCCTGCAGTTGGGTCCTTTGAAATTTGGCTTTTGCGTGCTGATATTTATTGTGGTGCTCTTGGCTGGGATTGGCCTCTGCTTGTTTTCTACATACATCCACATCATTATGCAACTGTTCCAGTTCACTATTCCAGTAGGGTTTATAATGTTTACGGGCTCCTCTTGGTATTGTTTCTCGTGCTGCCTGTAGTATGCATTTCCCAAAATCTTCAACTACTTTATTTATGTCCATCTCAGTGTTCAGGTATTTAACCAGTATGCTGGTGCGATGCTTGTACATTGCCCAGTCTGCTTTCTTGTAGTTCCACCTCGAGAGGGTGCTGCTTTCACTTACAAACTCATTTTCTACAGTTAGAAAGACTGGCCGATGGTCACTGCCACCAAGTTGTTTCCCAACAATTCGTGTAATGTTCCACTCCAGGTCTGGTGAATAAAACGGCAGGTCAGGTGTAGTTGTAGAGTGCCATTATCTGGAGTAGAAGGTATGTGGGTCAGACGGCTTGTTAATCAGGATGAATCTATTCTCATCCTGCCAATCTTCCAATCTCTCTCCTCTCTGGTCCATGTGATCATAGCCCCAGCTCTGCGAATGGCTGTTGAAGTCGCCACACACAATCATTTTTCTTTTTAATGGTAGTGTGTCCAGTGCCTGTGGGCGGTCATTTGGACAGTAGTAATTGATCAGGTGAAAGTCCGTATTGTCTGTTTTAAGTTTAAGTGCCTGATACTCAGCCCCTTCCATGTGAACTTCAATTTGGGAAGCAGGAATGTTGTTTTTGACGAGAGTCAGTATCCCACCCTTTCGCCTGTCCTTTCGGTCAGATCGGTAACACAGGTAGCCTCTGATTTTGAAGGCTATATTTTCGTTCAGGTGAGTTTCTTGGAAGCAACATACACTTACATTTTCATTGGCCAAGATGTTTTCTAGTTCTATTCTTTTTTTGGTGATACCCTCTGCATTCCAGTGCATTATTTTAAGTCTTTGTTTGGTACGGCCAGACGGTCTATTGTCAGGCCCTCTGGCTCCGCTGGACATCTGAGAAGGACCTCCATTATTTGTAATTAGACCCTTACGAGGCATAAGGCCCGGCACTGCACCTGTCTGTGGGACCAGAGCAGGGCGAGCACCATAACATGTATCAGTTGTCGACATAATTCACGGCGTTATTGCGTGGCAGCCTGATTTCTGTGGTGCGCCTCCTGGCTGGCTGCCTCCGTCTTCAGCACCTATCTTTTGCAAGAGTAGACTATGGTCTTACTCGACACACGAACACATAATCTTCCTTTTACTAGAATTTCAAAACTATAAACTTTACTTGGAAATTAATGGGCGCCACCATTAGTAACAAAGACGTAAACAGGCTTCCCCGATGGCAACGCAATATCGATACATACATCTGATCAAGAGAATAGGCCAGTAAAGCCGATTATACACATTCCAGATCCCAAACGGAAACACCCACATATTGATGTATCAGAAATGGAAAACTTGAACGTTAACAAATCATCTCTTCATCACGAAAACTGTATCAATGTTACTTGAAAATATGCAATTCATGGGTGCCGCCATTTGCACCGTGACGTCACTTATCAATACAAATGTGTAATGTGAACTATGCTTCCTAACAGTATAGAACTTGGGCAAAGCCAGACAGTGTGAACGCTACACAATTCGCCCTTGAAATTGCTGTGCAAATGGCTGAATTCTTTGAAAATTACTTCGAAATTGGTTACCCACTACCAAAACAAGGTAAGTCAATGATGATTTAGCAGGCATTAATATAACTGATTATTTCGTCTCCCTGTCGCCTTCAGCTAGTGATGTCTATCTACATGTTAACTCGGTGACTACGTACCAGTAGCTGTAAGCGAAGATTTCTTGTATATGTCAGTAACGTGGTTACAAATCAGTAAAGGTATTCTTTGATGGTTTCGTCTTGTTAATTCTGTGATTAGATACCAGTAGAATAATACATAGATTTCTTTTACTTGTTAATTTTGTTATTACATACCAGTTGATAATCTTTTCTACTTGTTCAGTCTGGGATTACATATCACCTGTCAATTCTGTGATTACACGCCAGTAGAAATATCGATACATGTCTTCTATTTTTTTTTTTGTAATCTTGTGATTACACGCCAGTAGAAATACTCTTTGATGGTTTCTACTTGTCAATCCTGTGATTACACGCAAGAAAACATATCTGTTGATGTCTTTTACTTGTGAATCCTGTGATTACACAACAGTAGAAATATCCGTTGGTGTCTTCTACAAGTGAACCATGTGATCACACGCCAGTAGAAATACCCGTTGATGTCTTCTACGTGATAATCCTATGATTACATGTCAGTAGAAATACCCAATGATTTCTGCGTGATAATCCTATGATTAACCTCGGCTTCCTGGCCGTGTGGTTAGCAGCTTTCTCCGTTAACCCCGAATACTCTCGCTGTTGTCGTGAGCGCACGAGAATTAGAAGTTGTTCGAGTCGCGCCAGAGACTTATGAGAGTATGGAGCCGGTCGCTCAGAAAGTCGTGGCGTGCTGATGAGCGTAATCTAGCCTAGGAATCAACATACAGCTGAAAGATGCTGGTGTTGACCCCAATATCTGAAACAGGATGGAAACGTGGAAAAAATAATAATCCTATGATTATATGCCAGTAGAACTAGCCGCTGATGTCTTCTACGTGATAATCCTGTGATTACATGCCAGTAGAAATACCCGCTGATGTCTTCTATGTGATAATCATGTGATTACACACCAGTAGATACACCCGTTGATGTTTCTACGTGTCAATCCTGTGATTAAACTCCAGTTAACATACTGCAACCAGCAGAAGATTACCTTTCAGCACGTCAACATTATTCACCGATCAATCTACAATAAAACTCCATCTCCTTGCAGGACGGTGCTATAAACTCCAACCCCAGGTTGATAGACTATGCACCGGCAGCGCACCGGAAGTTAAAGTCTAAGCTCTTTAATCCCCCGCCTCGCTGATTTCTGTTGAACCACCATGATAGAGAAATAGGTGGTATAGAAGCGTCTAAAGATACTTGGCTGGAATCCTACTGTAAACGAGTTTTACAGTTCAGATAAGATATCATAACAGAAGTTAACTCACAAAGAGAGCTGGTTACTTGAATTAGAAGAAGACAGCCTATATTCTTTGGATGTGTCATTTGAAGAGGACAGTTGAAGTATGTCGTCACAACTGGAAAGTTGAACGAGAAGAGAGGCAGGGGGAGACCAAGAGAGAAGATGTCGGACAGTTTGACATCATGGCATGAACGAACATCAGTATCAGAAATGATCGGCACGACACGAGACAGAAGGTTGTGGAGATACATGATCACCAATGTCACACGGCTTGCTATCAGAAGAAAAATGATTGAGTAACTTATAGGAGACTGATCTGTGTTTCAATACGACGAGGTGTTATCTGCATTTGTTATACTCAGTGTGTTTGTTTATGTAGAGCCTTATGTCTGTCTAGGCTTCCATGTTATGGCTGTCGTCAGGTGCTGGACAGCTACACAAAATATGGTTAAAGTTATGTAGATGCATTATTTTTGTTGAATAGACATTGTGTCCTGTGATATGACAGTATACATAAACGTATTTCTGTTGAATGGACATTGTGTCTCGTGAATGACAGTTTATATAAACTTATTTTTGTTGAATGGACATTGTGTCCTGTGAGATGACAGTTTACATAAACGTATTTCTGTTGAATGGACATTGTGTCCTGTGAGATGAGAATTTATGTAGACATATTTTTGTTAAATGGACATCGTGTCCCGTGGGTTTGACAGTTTGTATAAATGTATTTTTGTTGTATGGACACTGTGTCCCGTGAGACAACAGTTTATGTAGACGTATTTTTGTTGAATGGACATTGTGACCCGTGAGATGGCAGTCTATATAAACGTATTTTTGTTGAATGGACATTGTGTCCTCTGAGATCACAGTTTATGTAAAGGTATTATTATTGAATGGACATTGTGTGCCGTGGCTTCTGAGGATGGGGACGGAGCGCTTATGGGAATGCCCCGAATGCTGGGATGTCGGTTCTTAAATCAATCAATAAATCAATCAATGTGTGCCGTGATATGACAGTCCATGCTACACCTGTGAAATGACAGTTCAGGTTACACCTGTAAGATGACATATAAACCATTTGATCTTGAATTGAACAAGGAAGATTTAGGGCTATATGATCGACTTCATTGCATGTGGTTTTACCCCATATGACTTGGTCTCTTTAGCAAGGCCGACAGCCAAAAGCGTCGCACAAAGCAGGAGCTCGGTAGCTCCAGATGACATACAAAGGGAAAACTGGAGTATGTGGTCACAACGGGAAATTTGAAGGGGTAGAGAGGCAGGGCAAGACTAGCGGAGAAGATGCTGGACAGTCTGACATTTTGGCATGGAGGAACGTCGGAATAAGAAATTATTGACAGCACAAGAAACAGAAGGCTGTGGACAGATATGATCATCAACGACACACAGCATGGACTATAAGAGGATTGGCAGTACACGAGACAGAAGGCTGTGCACAAATATGATCGCCAACGCCACACGGCATGGACTATAAGAAGAAGAAGATAATAATATGTATTCTGTGGCAGAATTGTCGTACAGGTAAAAGCCTGTATATTCTCAAATCTCTTTTCAGATATCGTTGGTGTGCCAGACTTTACATCATCGGCCATGGAAAACTGGGGTCTCATCATTTTCAAGTACTGTATACTGTCTATGTTTAGCATCGTTATTAACATTATCAAGTGAAAAAATGAAAGACAGTAGTTATGGTGATATCAAATAAACAGATTGTGCCTACATGTGCAATTAAAGTAAATGACATTATTTTGAGGCAAGTGTAGAAACTCAGATATCTAGGTACATTGATAACACCAGATGGTAGATACACCACAGAGATAATGAACAGTACAAGCAAAATCTACATTCTATCATAAGAAGAACATTGTGTGCAAAAAGTCTGTGTTCTTGAACAATAGAAAACGAGTTTTGCATGTTACGTAGAACCAATTTTAACATACGGCTGCGAACCCTGGACAATTTGTTTAAAATAGTTGGTTGCATATCCTTTACAGGACGTTGCAGCCAACCAGAGTACTTTTGGCTGTTCGTGATTCCTGGCAAGTTTATATTCAGTGGTTTGCCATTGCTTTCTAAACGACCGGCACCCATACAATTTCATAACAAAAAACCAACGCAAAGCGATCTGCTGCCAAATCTCCCGCAGCTGTGTTTCGAACGCGGTATACGGGATTAGGATCTATGCCCGTGACTCCTTCGCCATGGAGGTGTAACAGGTGAAAAAAAAAACTCACTGGGAGCCTTGGAGATGTGGCTTTATAGAAGCATGTTGACAATTAATTGTGAGGTTACTCACGTATCGGAGCCGTGAGGTAAGTACGAACATTTGTTTTCAATTCTCATTTTCTCTTCATTGCTTTCATATTTTCATCCTTTTGTTCTTCTCGTCCCGTCGTCACCTTTCGATGTAGTCACAGGAGATCTCGAGATCTCCTTGACTATATGTTGTCTTTGTGAATGTGTTTGTTTGCTGAAGAAGGCTAATCTCCGCAACGTTCTGTATGTGTCGTAAATCTGTTGTGTAAAGCTGCACTACTTTGCATCAGCCATATGTATACACAACTGGGGGAACTGACAGGGCTATTAAAATGAGAATACACAAGGCAAGAAGGACTTAAAGCACTGGGAATAGTGTGGAAATCCGAGGTAGTTAAACTTAACACCAAACATAGATTGTTTAACTCCGGTGTTAAATCGGTACTGCTGTAAGGGTTAGACACATGGAGGGCAACTACAAGAACTGCTAATACACTATATACTTTACATATATATATATATTACTTGTGTGTGTTACAGGGAAAGATTGATGCTTTATACGAAAGGAGTCACGAACGGAATATCCCACGCCTTTATGACCAATACTGTTGCTCATGAACTTGCACATACGGTAATTATTGTTAACTCATCTTTCGTATTCTTGTTCTTACTTTCGCCTGCCAGTTTACTGTTGTTATAGTCTGGTTGTATTTGTGTTTTGCATGTTGTTTTGTACTTTCAAAATATGTTTTCCTGTCCGTCTATTTGTTTCCTAGTGCAATATTTTCATTTCCCAATCAGTGCGAGGGATTAGCTCTGCTTGCATTTTGACATTATGTTCGTCACCTAGGAAGGCACACAGCTGTTGTATGAAATTTTTTTTTTTTTCCCGCGTTTCCATCCTGTTTCAGGATATTGCGGTCAACACCAGCATCTTTCAGCTGTATGTTGATTCCTAGGCTAGATTACGCTCATCAGCACGCCACGACTTTCTGAGCGACCGGCTCCATACTCTCATAAGTCACTTTTGCGATTCGAACCACTGCTAATTCTCGTCGCGTCACGTGACGAGAGTATTCGGGGTTAGAGGAGAAAGCTGCTAACTCCTCGGCCACGGAGCCGGCTGTTGTATGAGATTGGCTTTGAGAAATTAAATGAACCTTTCCTTAACTTAGCTCTACAGAGAATTTACAGTCATTTCCTCTTTCTGACTTTCTGTCAACATTTTGATAAAGAAAAATGGGGGATACCCAAAAGGATACTTATGAAGTCAGGAAAGTCATTTATCCACTGGCAGTTGCCACTAGGAAGGGAATACTCATTTCCGTGTTTTCGCTCCAAAAAGATATTGTCACTAACAGAGCCATCTACATGGTTCTCTTTCCTCTCTTCATCCTGACGTTTAGACTGAACCTGGATTTGTGGGGGTCCATCAGCCAGACATGTTGATATGTGGTGGCTGCTTACTCTATACTAGTACTCACTCTGATTTACACATACCAGTTTGAGACTGCACAAGTCTATTGGAAGAACATCACAGGCCTGAATGATAAATTGTTGGAAGACTTTGGGCTACAGAAGTATTCTATCACCGGCCTGTCCATCAATTTGCTCACACAAACATGCTTCATGGTGATAGTCATCACGCAGCTGCGGTACTTTCATGAAACTTTCCTGGAACTCAGCAGCCTTGACCGATACATTGACTCACAGGAGAATCGCATATGAATAGAAGTGGTGGTAGTAGCATGTTGAGTAGAACTGAGAGAAAGAACACATTCAGCAGTGTGGATCAAGTCACACCGAAAGCCGCCATTTCTATGAGGACAAGTTTTAAGTTTCCAACCGTGTGGTCAACATTTACTGTCTACCTGTGGAGAATTGGACAGATTCACATCTTCAAGCTTGAGACATTCGCTGTCATTGTGGTTGATGTGAGTGAGGTCTGTGTTCTGAGGGCAATTCACGTTTTCCTGACAGCAGTATTGCACCAGATTCGTCGAGCTGGCACAGTGCTGTCTCACCTGCTGTTAATGTGGACAGCTTTCAAGATACGTGTCAAGATTATATTTGAGCTGCATATCTCGCATAACGACTTCTGGTCTGCTAGTTGTCACCTGGGCAATGAGAGTGTTCAACTCAACCTTCTGGACAATGCAGCTTCGTTTGGCCTCAAGAAATGTGACCCGACAGAATGTCCGTTGTCCGTTATTTGGGGATGTACATGGTGATGCTAGCTATAACAGTCTTTAAGTTCATCATCAAGTATCGTCAAAATAGTATTACGCTAACTCCACTCCTCTATCCGCAGACCTCGTAAAGGAATATTCTTTCCCCTCAAACCCCCCCCCCCCCCCCCCAAAAAAAAAAAAAAAAAAAAAATTTAACGAGGAAAATGTGTCATATCCTGTTCCAATTTTTTGTTTTTACAAATTTGTGTTTCTAGAAGTTTTGCCTTGAGTGCTGCTACATCATGACATCCATCGTTGTCAGTATCCGTGTGGACTTGGTGGCTCTCATCAACATCCTAATACTTGTTCTGCTCATGTTGTCTAGCCAAATGGTAGCCATCATGTGGCTGTTCTACAAGCTGCCACTGGCTATCTATTTGGAAGTCCAGTTTCTTTTGGTCGGACGATACCCCTACAGCGGCTGCACTACCTATCCCTGGCCACAACACATAGGTGCCCTCAATAACCTTAGGCATTGGCTGTATTTACCGGAAAATTACGATCCTCTCACATGTATTACGCTTATAAGTTAATTATTATAGAGAACTTAGCTTTCAACTACGGGACACCCTTGGGCAAGGTGGAGCACCCTTTTAGCCCCCGATCAGGGTTACATCTAAAAGTTCAAGGTATATCCTGCGTGCCGAGGAACTGCATGGCCGTGGGAGCACGGTCGATAACGGAGGCAGTCAGTCTGTTGCAGGGGCGGCGCTTGGCTGGTGGACATCTTGTCCCGGGCCTCTTCTCCAACATGAGAGCATTACTGTGGCGACCGTTTATGAACCTTCAAATATACACCACTTACAATATGGTGTGTAATTATATTTCTCAGAATCATCGCGGGAGCTACGGGGTACGTGCTCTGCGCTTGATGTCATCTTCAGCAGTCAGTATAGATATAGTGAAGAGGAGATATGGAGGGAATGGAGAGAGAAAAAGGCATAGAAATAGAAGGGTGGAGGCCAGGAGAGTAAGGACAAAACACAACGTCTAGGATTCTAATTTATAAGAATGGGCTATTGGAGTGGTCGTATGCCAGGCAAAGTGGGTCTGTACTTGAAAGGCTGATTTATGACTTTGATGTCATCATACTGTAATAATTAAATGAAGAAGACTACCAATGACACGGATATGTCAGCCACATTAATCCGACTGGACAAGAGACACATGGGCAGGGTCTGCTAATGAAGAAGGGATTAAAACATGAGGTTCTAGACCTAAGTCATTGGAATAGCAATGCAAGAAAGGTGCAGGGTGTAATGTTAGAGATTGGGGGTCTAAGCGGGAACTTAATAAATGTATATGCCGCGGTGGATTCTTTTGTCACAAAGGAACCATGGGACTGGCTTAAGGAGCTGGATTAGATCCTAGGCAGTAGCCTTCTAATCTGTGGAGTCTTTAATGCACGACACAGAGAGTAGGACATTGCTGGGGAACGCCGACAGGGAAATGCCTTTTTTGGAAGCCATGATGGATTCAGAATTAGTCTGCATAAACCAGAGGAGGCCAGCGTGAATTGGAATGAGCTCTGGTGATGCAGACACGGCCATTGGCCTGGCATTTGTTACTCAGCTGACATTTAGGATGTAAAATGGACTGTCCTGGGTGATCGTAAGAGTGACCATATACCCTTTTCAGTATTGATTGCTAAGTCCAACAAGAACAAGGCTGTGAACGAATGAACGAATTTTATTTTCAAAGGGTAACAAATTGGGCACGCAAGCCTGTCTTACATTCGGCCCATCCAATCACTCATCTTTCGTTCACCAATACTGCATAATACATTCACATTGGAGAAAAAAACAACATTGTCAAAAGGATGTTGTAAACAAAAACAATACATATTAGCATCTTATGACACACATCCCCCACCCACCCACCTACCCACCCATCCCCATCCACCCACACCTCCCCCGTCCACCCACGCACACATCCCCCATCTGACTACAGGCACACATACATGCTCCTACCCATCCATCAATCCCCCACATCCCACACCCGCCACACCCCCACTCCCACACACATAACCCACTCACCACACATCCCACACACACATCCCCCTCCCACCCACATACCCCCAGGCACACATACATACACCCACCCACCCACACATCCCCCACCTACACACACCTCCTCAACCAAACACACATCTCCTACCCACACATATCTCCGCCAACCCACTTCTCCTGCACCTACACACACAAAACCCTCACCCACCCACATCCCCACCAAATCATCTCTCCCCACCAATATATACATCACCACCCATCCCCAAACTACACACACACACTCACCCACCCACACATCACTCCCACATCTCCCACCCACCCACACACCACAAGCACCCATCTCCCAACTACAACACTCCACCCACACACATATATCGCACCCACTCATACACCCCCAACCACTCACTCACATCCTCACTCACCCACACATCCCCCACCCACACTTCCCAACAACCATACATCCCCCATCCACATACACACACATCCCCTACCCACACACCCCATCACCCACACATACATTCACAACCACCCACACACCCCACCCACACACATTCACACACGCACTCCTATCCTCCACCCACACACACACATATCCACACACACACATCCCCCACTCACACACACTTCTCCCATACTCACACACACTTCTCCCATATTCCCACACACATCCCACACCCACACACACATCCTCCATCCACCTCCCTCATCCATAAACCCATCAGCCACACCCATCCCCAACCCATATACACATCCGCACACCCCAACACACATCCCCACTCACCCATCAACATACCCACGCTTACACATCCACACACCCCCACCCACCAATATCCACTCACTCATGCACACATCCCTCGCCCACACACACACACACACACACACACACACACACACACACACACACACATCCCCACCGATTCACATACATCCCCACTCAGACTCATTCGCATCCACACACATAAACTCCCACCCACCCACTCATCTCCCCACCCACCCACACACATACCGCCATCCACAATCCCATCCCACGCCCCGAACACAATCCTCACATCTAGACACATACATGATGCCTCACATAATCATTGAAGCTATTGTGAACAAACTCCCACACTTAACACACAGATATATACTGACCATTATCGTGAGCATTCTCACAAACATGTAGAAATTGGAGAACGAATTATGCACATACATTGTGTAATGTAAAAAATAGTGATGCGATTCAATAGGTTGATTCCTAAAATTGACATAAACATGATGGAATAAGCAGTGCACACATTTTTGTCAGTACACATTTTTGTCTTTCGTTGTCTCATCTTCCCACCCACACACACATCCTCTACCCACAAACACTTACCTAGCCACCCACATATCCGCCACCATCCACCCAAACACTCCCAACCATCCAGCCAATCACACAACTCCCACCCACACACACCCCACCACCCACATATAACCCCACATATAGCCCCCACCCACACACATCTTCCCACCCCAAACACCCAACCCTATGCCACCTACACAAACACCCCACACACATCCACACACACATTCCCACCCACCCACACCTACAAATCCCACTAGTAACCAACACCCACATACACCTACCCACCCACAAACTTACCCCCACCCACAGGTCCCCAACTAAAACACACATCGCCCACCCACACGTGCTTCGTCCGCACACACACATCCTCACCCACCCGCTAATCCCCCCACACACCCACATCCCCCACTCACATCCCCAACCCATTGCCCCGCTCACCCATATCCCACACACACACACACACACACACACACACACACACACACACACATCCCCAAATGGAAAAATTGTGAAAATGAAAACAATATGTTATTCATTGTGTAACGCAGAAAAGGTTATGCATATTATCACATATCTTCCACCATTCCACACGCAAGAAACACATCACAGATAAACATATTATCTCATTTCTCTCACCACTCCACAAACCAGAAACACATCACTGCCAAACATATTATCACATATCTTCCACCATTCCACACACCTGAAACACATTAGAGCCAAACATATTATCCCATCTCTACCACCATTCCACACAGCAGAAACACATCATAGACAAACATATTATAAATCTCTACCACCATTCTACACACCAGAAACACATCACAGACAAACATATTATACAATCTCTACCACCATTTCCACACAGCAGAAACACATTAGAGCTAAACATATTATTCCGTCTATACCACCATTCCACCAACCAGAAACACATCAGAGCCAAAGATGTTATCACGTCTATACCACCATTCCACCAACCAGAAACACATTGGAGCCAAACATGTTATTCTGTCTATACCACCATTCCACCAACCAGAAACACATTGGAGCCAAACATGTTATTCTGTCTATACCACCATTCCACCAACCAGAAACACATTAGAGCCAAACATGTTATCCCGTCTATACCACGATTCTACACACCAGAAACGCATCACAGACAAACATATTATACAATATCTACCGCCATTTCCACACAGCAGAAACAAATTAGAGCCAAACATGTTATCCCGTCTATACCACCGTTCTACACACCATAAACACATCACAGACAAACATATTATTCAATCTCTACCACCATTTCCACACAACAGAAACACATTAGAGCCAAACATGTTATCCCGTCATACCACCATTCCACCAATTAGAAACACATCAGAGCCAAACATGTTATCCCGTCTATACCACCATTCCACCAATCAGAAACACATTAGAACCAAACATGTTATCCCGTCTATACCACAATTCTACCAACCAGAAACACATTAGAGCCAAACATATTATCTCATCTCTCCCACCATTCTATACACATGAAACACATCACAGACAAACATATTATACAATCTCTAACACCTTCCCATTAAACAGAAACACATCACAGACAAATATATTATTCCATCTCTCCCACCATTCTACACACCAGAAACACATCACAGACAAACATATTATCCTATTTCTCTCACCATTCTATACATCAGAAACACACAGACAAACAAATTATCTAATCTCTCCCACCATTCTACACACCAGAATCACATCACAGACAAACATATTACCCCATCTCTTCCACCGTCCCATTAACCAGAAACAAATAACAATCAAACATTATCAGATCTAACTCATTGTTCACTACATTCTCTGTTGAATTTTTGTGGTTTCCTCCAGTGGGCCGGCAATATTGTTTCCCCATTATGGTGGGATGACGTTTGGCTGAACGAAGCATTCGCAAACTACTTTTCCTACGCACCAATGAAAACCGTGCTGCCTGAATGGATTTCGGTATGTCACATTCTTTTCAATAATGTTGCATATCAATTTACACCCATCCTAAAACAACCAGCTATCCCCATGGACATTAGGAAGAACATTATAAATGCAATGTTAATGCAACATTGTGCTGTCAATGCCAAACATGGTTACTAACAAACGAACACGAAATGAAACTCAGTACTTGTGAAATGAGATGACTGAGAAAAGTAGCCAACAAATACAGAAAGGAGCATATTAGAAACGAGGAGATGTATAAAACAGTTGGAGCAATATCAGTTGTTAAATTTATTGATAGAAGAAGACTTGACTGGTTCGCGAACCTAGTGAGAAAGAACCCAATGTCGCCAGCAGTAAGAGCATACAACGTGAAAATGAAAACACCAAGAGGCAGAGGAAGACTATGAAAAAGATGGTTCGACTGAGGCCTCAACACCTTAAAAACCCACAACATTTCACCATACCAAGCGACCGAGCGAGCCCTAGTTCGTAAACCAATAATCAAACAAGCCCGAGGCACCTAACGACACAGGGCAGTGCAGGACAAAAGAAAGAAGAACGAAATAAAGAAAGAAAACGAAAGAGCATCTCTTCACAAACATCATCGTTAGGAAGAAATAAGTTAGCTTGTGTGTACGTACATGTAGCATAGTATGTTTAGTCTGTTTGTACTGTCGCTACGTGTACTGATCACTTTAACTTGTAACAAACACAAGTAAATCATTTAACATATAGTAAACACAAGTAAAGGATTTAACATATAGTAAACACCAGTAAAGAACATGTCGTCGATACATGTATTGACCACTTTAACATATAGCAAACACCAGTTAAAGATTTAACATATAGTAGAGACCAGTAAAGGACTTAACATATAGTAAACATCAGTAAAGTATCATGTTCATGCGCCTGAGGTTGTATATCTTATGTGGCGCTAAAACCATATTTTCATAAAACAGTCAAGGGCGGATGTGGTCAATATCACGACCTTACTTTTCAAGATATTTCTCGATACCCATTTTATACTGCGTTTCCCTGCCATCATACACATACTCATGTCATGTCATTTATGGCTGTGAACAAAATCAACCAGTGTTGGTTGCCTTCATCGATCTCACAAAGGTATTTTATTCGCTCAGTCGTGAGTGTCTGTTCATGTATAAAGTTACCAGTCAGTTAGTCATGTTCTATGTGTTTCTAATGTATGCCAGCTGTCGTACATGCCACGCCACCACTCGCCTTGTCTATTTACGCGTTTACTTTTCACGTAACTCTTACTCTATCATTTAGACTGCGATATCCACCCTTCCTCTATGATGTTACTGTCTTTTTACGGAAACACAACATTATACTTTAAAATAATGTCAGTTACATATCCCAATCTTATCATTCTGAATACGTTTCAGTTTCGTAGGTCTGTTTCTATCAACAAGATTTTCCAATAATAGTAATGAGGTCTTTCTCGTGTTCATTTTATCACTATGGAACACTAGTATATAGTGCCCAATATTTACACATTCATAAAATACATATAATTGGGTAAAGAATATTTATAGAATATCTATCTTTTCTTAAATTGTGACATTACTTAATACGCACAGAAACCCTATTACACTTACAAGGCCCAATTACTATGAGGGGCGACTCAATGCCTTTCAGATGACACTCTGGATATTAATGAAATGGTCCTGTGACCGTCTCGGAGGGACCTGTCCAAATCTAAGTTCTCTCATCTTTCGGGGATACTTGCCCAAATTTATGGCAGAAACTATCCTAATCTATGTTCTTACATCCCCCAAGAAGACTGTTTCAAATATATGTTCTCACATCTGTGGGAAAGAATAGTCCAAACCTAAGTACTCACATTTGTCGGGCACTTTGTGGTTAATTGTGAAAGTCGTGTAAAATTACACGATGCCAACTTTTACAAAAGTAAATAAAACAAATACTTGTGTGTGTGTGTGTGTGTGTGTGTGTGTGTGCGTTCGCGCGTGCGTGTGTGTTTGTGTGTGTGTATGTGTGTGTGTGTGTGTGTGTGTGTGTGTGTGTGTATGTGTTTTCTCCAATACTATAACCATAGTCTTCTGTTTGATCATGTTTCAGTCTGAATACTTTACTTCTGAAATTACACACGCTGCCTTCGGCATCGATGATACAGTGGATTCAAATCCTATGCATCGCAGCGCGGAACAGCCACGTGACCTTGAACATATGTTGTCTGATATTATCCACAAGAAAGTAAGTATGTAATACCTGCAACTCACTACGACATTAAGCTGGCGAGATAATTTCACTTTTGCTGTCATGCGTCGTGAGAAGACATGGCTGTCGTTCCAGCGCCCGATGGGTGGCATTGCATTGTGTCAATCCCAGTGACTATAATTTGTCTTTGATGTCGTCAGTACATTTTCTTCATCTGTGACTTCTTGCTATCGTTTCAGATCTTCTTTGATATAGCGCCAGTGCTGATAGTTGATGGTGTTGCAGATGGCCGAACCAATTTTCTCTTGACTGTCAATAATTGTCTATCTGATAACATAATTTCTTACTCGGTCTCGGATAGTTAAGTTGGCGACTCTCCTAAGGCATCTTATCCCACAGCTGTTGATTTTCCCTAAGTGTGATTTGGATGTCCAGGTTTTACATTGGTATGATAGGGTGGCGTGAATCATTGGCACCTTGCCGTCTTGACAGACGATAGTTTGTGCTTTAAAAAGGCATAATAACTTTTACCTATGGCGGTAGCGAATGTGACTGATAAGGCCAATTTGCGCTGTAAATGTCCGTTCACAGTGGGTGCATGTGAACACGTGGTCATTTCCACCATCGTGCCCCATCTTACGTCTCAAACGCTCGGTGCGTGACTTATCTGCAATAATTTTCTCCTTTGTCTTTATTCCATTTCTGATATTTGCCCTCCATGCAACACGTTCAGCGGCGACTTGCTCCCAATGTGCATTATCAATGCCTGTATCAATCATGTCCCGCTTACACACATCTTTGTATCGTAGTAGAGGCCGACCCTGAGATCTCTTACCCATCTGTAATTCACCAAAAAAGATGTCCTTTGGTATTCTACCATCATCCATCCTCCTAAGATGTCCTATCCATCTAAGTCTACGAAGACTGAGCATGGAATAAACCGTCACACAACCTGATCTTTCCAATACTTCAGTATTTGTGATTTTGTATTGCCACTTAATACCAAGAAATCTTCGCAGACACCGCATATAAAAGCTGTTTACACGTTTATCTTGGTGTGAGTAAGTTGTCCAGGTTTCACTGCCATAAAGAAGAGTACTAAGGCAGCACAAATAGGGCATGTTGATGTAGATAGGCCACGGAAACGGTATCACATTGATCAGCAAATCACCACAGTCTTCTTCTTCTTGTTATTCTTGTTTTTCTTTTCTTCTTGTTCTTGTTCTTGTTCTTGTTCTTGTTCTTGTTCTTGTTCTTGTTCTTCTTCTTCTTCTTCTTCTTCTTCTTCTTCTTCTTCTTCTTCTTCTTTTTTTCTTTTTTCTTTTTCATCATCTTCTTCTTCCTCTCCTTAAAGCTGTAGTGATCGCACAATTCTCACTTTTGCTATTGAAATTGCAAACCTCTAGGCTTTGATCTGCTGAACAGCACCTATTGCCCCAGCTAGATAATTATTGTGTCGATAGATCATCCTCAGTGTATATAAGTGCTCGGATCCCCTCCTCATTAAATCCCGCAACATGTAGCGGCTAGCGACACCAGTTCTGTGTAGGTTTATTAATCTTCTTTGACTTCCCTCGTAGTGTTCTTGTTTGGCCACACTTCTTTTAATTTTCATTTCTCGCATCCTGACCATGGTTGTAGATTCACAGTCATCACTTGGTTCTCGCGAGCGACTTACTTCACGTAAAGCATTGAGAATATCAGTCTGGTCCATGGCTCGTTCGCCTTCCACAGTAGCCTTATCATCAATTTTGTCAGCCAACCCATTTCCTTGTACACGCGCAGTAGATGGCAATGAAATAAAACTAATCTTAGACAGCCGAGACCGCTTCAGAGAGAGCAACCACTCTCTTCGGATCCACCCCACCTCTATCTTCTTGAGCATGCTCATTGAGTCGCTAAGGAAACAAGCCCTAGTGAATGTCTGTGTCTCGAGCCATGTTATTGCTTTACTTATTGCCATGACTTCCATGGTCAGGCTACTTGTGGTCAGGCAAAAGTATCAGAATCTTCCTTCACAATTCTCCCTCCGGCCTGAGCACTAAAGGACCATGTACTTCTCAATCGTCGAACGACCGACCCATCTGTGTAAATGACAGCATCACCCTCTAAAACCCCAATCGGATGACAGCACCCGTGATCCCAGCCAATCATCCCCAATAGGATGACAGCACCCATAACCCCAGCCAATCATCCCCAATCGGATGACAGCACCCATAACCCCAGCCAATCATCCCCAATAGGATGACAGCACCCATAACCCAAGCCAATCATCCCCAATCGGATGACAGCACCCGTGATCCCAGCCAATCATCCCCAATAGGATGACAGCACCCATAACCCCAGCCAATCATCCCCAATCGGATGACAGCACCCATAACCCCAGCCAATCATCCCCAATAGGATGACAGCACCCATAACCCAAGCCAATCATCCCCAATAGGATGACAGCACCCGTGATCCCAGCCAATCATCCCCAATAGGATGACAGCACCCGTGATCCCAGCCAATCATCCCCAATAGGATGACAGCACCCGTGATCCCAGCCAATCATCCTCAATAGGATGACAGCACCCGTGATCCCAGCCAATCATCCCCAATAGGATGACAGCACCCGTGATCCCAGCCAATCATCCCCAATAGGATGACAGCACCCATAACCCAAGCCAATCATCCCCAATCGGATGATAGCACCCGTGATCCCAGCCAATCATCCCCAATAGGATGACAGCACCCATAACCCCAGCCAATCATCCCCAATCGGATGACAGCACCCATAACCCCAGCCAATCATCCCCAATAGGATGACAGCACCCATAACCCAAGCCAATCATCCCCAATAGGATGACAGCACCCGTGATCCCAGCCAATCATCCCCAATAGGATGACAGCACCCGTGATCCCAGCCAATCATCCCCAATAGGATGACAGCACCCGTGATCCCAGCCAATCATCCTCAATAGGATGACAGCACCCGTGATCCCAGCCAATCATCCCCAATAGGATGACAGCACCCGTGATCCCAGCCAATCATCCCCAATAGGATGACAGCACCCGTGATCCCAGCCAATCATCCCCAATAGGATGACAGCACCCGTGATCCCAGCCAATCATCCTCAATAGGATGACAGCACCCGTGATCCCAGCCAATCATCCCCGATTAACTAGTGAACATTAAGATTATTACAGGGAAGTAGATTATCGAACTATTAGTCAGAACTAGTGAACGATAAGATGTCACAGCAGAGTAGCTGTTCGAACTGTGAAAGTCAGAACTCATTAAACAAATCGTCTAGCGTGATATGAGCATAATATCACGACAAAGAATATAGTTGGGCATACAGCCATGTTTTTGTAACTCTTGTGTATGTGTGTATGTGCTAGAAAGAGCGTCCATGCCCAGTATCCACACTTCACCTAGAAGAATCAGATTCGCTGGGCTGGTCACTTGACTCGCATGCCAGATCACAGGCTCCCTAAACGAATTATTTACGGCGAGCAGCGTTGTGGTAAAAGCTCCCAAGTTGGCCAAAGGAAACGCTTCAAAAAACACTGACGATCTTACTAAAAGCTTTAGAAATTCATCACGACACATGGAAGACTGCTGGCAACGTCCGAAATTCATGGCGTATACCATTACGCAAGTGCATTCACTTGTGAAGAAAACGGAGCTTCAAGAGCTGTGAAAAAAAGGCTGATTAGAAAAACCACTGCAGATGGTCCGCCTCCTGGAACGTCAAGCATTCTCTGCCCACATTGTCAAAGCACATTTCGAGCTAAAATAGGCCTTGCCAGCCATCTTGGAAATCACGGCTCCATACTCTCAACACCGCTGCGTGAAGTGAATGGTCATTACCATTCTTGATGGACAGACAACCATGTGCATGTGTGTATGTATCTATGTGTGTATGTATGTGTTTGTCCATGTGTGTATGTGGGAATATATATATATATATATATATATATATATATATATATATATATATATATATATATATATATATATATATATCGACGACAGCCCACCACAGACAAGAGCCAAGACAGCTGAGAAGAAGGAGGAGAAAGACACGAGAATCGGACACATCGACACCAAAGACAGTCAGATGGGTTGTCAAACGTATTCAAGTCGAGCTGTCAGGCGAACAAATCATGAAGCAACTACAGGAAGAGAATTTCAACATCCGAATCTTGAAGGCGGAGCGGATTCTAACGTACTTAAAGATCCCTACGACGCTGGCGGTGGTGACGACTGAGGGCAGTGTGATACCACGCCAGGTATCGATAAACCAGATAATACAACAGCCTGAAGGATTCATACCCAGAATCACTCAATGTTCAAGATGTCAGATGGCTGGCCATAGCAGAACAACATGCCACAGTAAGACAGAGATCTGCCGATACTGCGCCGATCACCACGCTTTCAAGAAGTGTCCGCTGGACACGGACTTCCGAGCACCCAACAGCAAGAGAAAGTGCGCCAACTGCCTTGCCAAGCATGGAGCAAGATACTTGGACTGTCCGTACCCGCAAAGACACAGAGACGTCTTTAAGATTGTCATTAACACAAAGACACCATACGAGGAAGCAAGGCGAAGGTGCGAGACAGCCACATGTATATCACAAGCTGAAAGAAGTCAACTGCAAAGCCAGATAGACGAGCTGTAGAAGCAAGTCAAGGCAATGCTTACGCCGGCTCCAACAAGCGACAATGAAAAGTTGCTTGCTGAAATAAAGGAGATCCAGCAGAACATCAAACAAGAGGTGGAGCACATGGTGCAGACGACAAAGAAGGATTAAGAGATTCTACAAGACATCAAAGCAGAGAGAGAAATGTTAAAAACTTAAAGGGAGCCAACCCAAATCAAACCTGCAGAAGAAACGGCAAAGAACACAGAGAAACCGCAAGATGAAACCCAACAAGAGACCGAGCCGGAACCGCAAGATAAAGCCAGCAGCCCAACCACGACACCCAAGACATTCAAGGGGAAACCAATATCCCGCCAGACATCTGAAGAAAACCGAAATTAGTACCGCGACGACGGCACGGAGGACACCCCGGTCCCCCCCCCCCCCCCATTTTTTACCCCAAACGAGATCGCAGAAATGAACAGGAACGAAGAACTCAGTCGCCAGGAATACAAAAGGCACATGGTAGAAAAGGAAAAATAAGACGCGCAAGAAATTCAAAGGGAAACCAATGTACTACCGCAAACCATCGGAAGAATAACCAGACATACTCTATGATGACGAATACACCGAATACTCAGATGGGTACTATTATGATGACGGAGAGCTCATCCCGTGGTTGACCACAGAGGAAGAAATCGAAAGACAGCAGAAATTCAAACTCGAAGAAGAAAAAAGGCGCAATGAGGATAATGAAATTATCGAAAAGCTCCTACGAACACTACACAAAAGAGGAGGCAAAAAGACCAATTAAAATTCCTTATAAGGACTGCAATCAGTCAAGCCAGACGAGCCAGGAGCCTTCACTAACCAAATAAACCACAAGAGGAGACGGGCACAAAAAATAGCCGCCGACCAATCCCCCAGCTGACGTCACAGACGCTTTCATAACCAGTCCGAGATAAGACTCGTCGTAAGAGCGCACAAGACAAGAATTAGGGTAAATGAACCCACAAAAAACACCGACCTCAACAATAACCAAAGCTGAAAGAAGCAGGATGAACGAGGCCGAATTTGGAATTTTTGTTTTTGAACCAACCAACCAACCAACCAACCATGTGTGTGTGTGTGTGTGTGTGTGTGTGTGTGTGTGTGTGTGTGTGTGTGTGCGCGCGCGCGTGTGTATGTGTGAGTAAGTGAATTGTAATTTCATAACCTTTGATGAGTTATCACACTATGTGCTTCAAGAATAATTGTCTTTACACCAGGGGGCAGCAGTTGTCAGAATGTTGCACTTTGTCTTAGGAGATTCGACATTTCGCGACGGTTATAACGTAAGTTCATGTACCAGTTTCATTTGCTCAACCTGTAATGTACTCATGAAGCATACCATTTACTATTTAATTGTTTCTGTTCATTGCTGGAGATGCCGAGAGGTTCCCTATAGCACAGGGAAGTGTCCTACTCATCCCTTTATTCATTACTACACCAGAGGTGGGCAGCTCTGGTAGTGTAGTGGCTAGACACGCTCCCGCCCCGCTAGTATAGTGACTAGACACGCTCCTGCCCCGGTAGTGTAGTGACTAGACACTCTCCTTCCCCGGTAGTGTAGTGACTAGACACTCTCCTGCCCCGGTAGTTTATTGGCTAGACACTCTCCTGTCCCGGTAGTGTAGTGACGAGACACTCTCCTGCCCCGGTAGTTTATTGGCTAGACACTCTCCTGTCCCGGTAGTGTAGTGACGAGACACTCTCCTGCCCCGGTAGTGTAGTGGCTAGACACTCGCCTGCCCCTGTAGAGAAAACTAGAAACGGATTGCAATGAATACCGTTAGAGAATAGAGAGTCTTCAGTTGCAAGGAAAAGATGAAGATGAAGATTCAATTAAATCTGAACAATAATTGATGACTTCAAATGATGGTAACAACAATAAATTATTTTTTAAAAAGCAATACACTAGCATAAAGTAAATATATGTTAGACAGGTCAGAGGAGTACAGTTTTTCCGCTTATGGATATATAAGAAATAATCATAAAATACACCTCGACTCGAAGAGAAAGATAGGACCAATTTTAGACAAAGTGAGATCAACATTTCGGTCTGGAGGCAGGAAGGAACACCAGGATGTGGCGTTCAGCCGAGGAAACTAATCCAGGAATGAGCAGAAGCCATCGTCCGTAACTACTATGTACTCAGTGTGATGATCTCGAAAAGCGCTGTTTGGCCCAACACAAGGACGAGAACATTCAACTCACCTCTTCCACAGAAAGAAAATGTAAATGTCTGCACCAGCTAACGTCTGAAGAGACAGCTGATTGTGTTGCTGTTGTTGTTGTTGTTGTTGTTGTTGTTGTTGTTGTTGTTGTTGTTGTTGTTGTTGTTGTTGTTGTTGTTGTTGATTCTGCTGTGAATGTAGCGGAGACTTGACCCTCAGCTTCAGTGAAATTTCACAATGTCATACGTTGATGTGCTCCTGCCATGTTGTGTTCTTCCATAGCAAGTGATCATTTCATGTGTCTTTAATGGAAGCTACAAGGTCCTAATGTTTCCTTGAGCTGGACAATCACAACAGAGGAAGGGCGAATTAGTTAATTTAGTTAGTTAGGTAGTTAGTTAGTTAGGTAGTTAGTTAGTTAGTTAGTTAGTTAGGTAGTTAGTTAGTTAGTTAGTAGTTAGTTAGTTGGTTAGTTAGTTAGGTAGGTAGGTAGGTAGGTAGGTAGGTAGTTAGTTAGTTAGTTAGTTAGTTAGGTAGGTAGGTAGGTAGGTAGGTAGGTAGTTAGTTAGTTAGTTAGGTATGTAGGTAGGTAGGTAGGTAGGTAGTTAGTTAGTTAGTTAGTTAGTTAGTTAGTTAGTTAGTTAGGTAGTTAGTTAGTTAGTTAGTTAGTTAGGTAGTTAGTTAGTTAGTTAGTTAGTTAGTTAGTTAGTTAGTTAGTTAGTTAGGTAGTTAGTTAGTTAGTTAGTTAGTTAGGTAGGTAGGTAGGTAGGTAGGTAGGTAGTTAGTTAGTTAGTTAGTTAGTTAGTTAGTTAGTTAGTTAGTTAGGTAGGTAGGTAGGTAGGTAGTTAGGTAGGTAGGTAGGTAGGTAGTTAGGTAGGTAGGTAGGTAGGTAGGTAGGTAGGTAGTTAGTTAGTTAGTTAGTTAGTTAGGTAGTTAGTTAGTTAGTTAGTTAGTTAGTTAGTTAGGTAGTTAGTTAGTTAGTTAGTTAGTTAGTTAGTTAGTTAGTTAGGTAGTTAGTTAGTTAGTTAGTTAGTTAGTTAGGTAGGTAGGTAGGTAGGTAGGTAGGTAGTTAGTTAGTTAGTTAGGTAGGTAGGTAGGTAGGTAGGTAGTTAGGTAGGTAGGTAGGTAGTTAGTTAGGTAGGTAGGTAGGTAGGTAGGTAGGTAGGTAGGTAGGTAGGTGGTTAGTTAGTTAGTTAGTTAGTTAGTTAGGTAGGTAGTTAGTTAGTTAGTTAGTTAGTTAGTTAGTTAGTTAGTTAGTTAGGTAGGTAGGTAGGTAGTTAGTTAGTTAGTTAGTTAGTTAGTTAGTTAGGTAGTTAGTTAGTTAGTTAGTTAGTTAGTTAGTTAGTTAGGTAGTTAGTTAGTTAGTTAGTTAGTTAGTTAGTTAGTTAGTTAGATAGGTAGTTAGTTAGTTAGTTAGTTAGTTAGTTAGTTAGTTAGTTAGTTAGTTAGTTAGATAATGTATGTATGTTAGAGTATGTTCCTCTTCCCCCCCCTCCCTCCCCCCCCCCTATGTATGCATCAGCGTTCGGTGGCTAATAGTGCCAGTTCTGTGTTGATTGACGAGACCCCCTCTTTCTTCCTATATGTCTCTGGTGTCTGACCATGCCAGTTTTTACTCCAGAGTCGCTCATGCTGGACAACGATGTTGATTCACTAAAGTCCTCCACTCTTCACATCTGTGTAAGGGCATTAATAATATCAGCACGATCAATATACTAGCCTTCTCTAATAGATGCGGAACAAGCAAGTTTATCAGCTCATTCATCTCCCTCACCTCTTCCATGTCCCGGGATGAAGATGAGGGTAACCCTACAAATATTAGACCACGGGGATTCCCCTCACTGTGTGCTTAAGAACTCGCCTCAAACCGTTCGTTCATGCTCATTGAAATTACTCAGGACACAAATATGGTAGGAAAGCCCGTGTCACTGCCATGACCTACATGTCATGCTGCTACTGGTCATAGAATGAGCACCGATGGCTTCTTGAGTGGTTCGGCCAGTTGAGCGTGCCGTGAACGTCCAAACTCTTCTCTGCACGATAATTAAATGATGCAATGAATGGATGTGATCCTGCAACTTTGATCAAACTGCCAGGACATAAAGTCACACGGGGTCAAGCTAGACTAGAGCGCCATGCGGGAAGCCAATGAGGTATAGTCAACCAACACAGAACTGGACTCATCATCAGTCGCTACACGCTGAGGGAGATAATGCACTAGCAGTTGATGTGCTTGACTAATCAACTTGATAACAGTCAAGTGAAGCGATACCAACGTGTCATTTTCTGATGTTGAATATAAAAGCTGGATAAGTTACCTGTTATATGTACGTAATACTTTATTCTAAGGGGAAAATAAAGCATATAAAATTACCAAATGTCAGACAGCGATATGTCAGTTTTGAAAGTAGGCCTATAAATAATTGAAATCTAACCGTATTCTGTGAGATATATTGTTTGTTCCAATTTCAGAACTTTCTCAAAAATCATCTGTACAGCTCGGCATCCCGTGACGATCTGTATAGGGAAATGACGGAGGTTCATGTTACTGCTGTGTTACCAGTGGTTTTTCGTTGTGTGTTTTGTTTTTGTTTGTTGCGGTCAGATGAGCGGCTGGCCAAGTGGCTAGAATGCCAGATTCTCCTTCGGGAGACCCGGGTTCGAATCCTCGGTAGGTTTGAATATTTTTTTTATTCTGTCGGGGGCTAAAAGAAATCCTTAACCTGCACAGTTCGCGGCGACTGCACTAGCCAGGCGGCCTTTATTCCTCAGGCTTAAGACCGCCATGCCATACACCGCAAAGTACTATATTGGCGGTAAATGACAGTGAAAGTCAGTAACACAATTGTTATTATAATTACAGTTTGTATTGCTATGTGTGTTACAGTCAGCAACACAATGGTTATTATAGCTGCAATTTGTATTGCTAAGTGTTATGTGAGAGGCTTAACGATGTTGTCATTAAACTTCCCAGGTGTCAGCGGGGTAGTGTGGTAGTTTTATACACCTGTCAGTGAGACTAAAACGTTGACTTGTTCAGAAAGCAATGGCAAACTGCTGAAGTTAACATTGCCACTAATAAACCTGGAGTTGGGGTTGACGGCAACTTCCTGTAAAGGACATACAACAGTTAAAATAAAATAGTTCGGTTATCACTTTGTTATTGTTACATTATTTTGTTACGAAAAACAAAACCTGTCGAACAAAATGGTGGGTTGATGCAGGTGCCAATGATGTAGGCGGTTTCACAATGTTGGTGAAGGAAGAAAACAATTATTTCTAGAGGGGTAAAATACGGAGTTAGACGTAGAGAATCAACATTTTTTGGACTCGTTTTAAGAAGAAATACATTAACGGACTTGGTGACAATTGGCATGATTATAGGGAAACGAACAAGAGGAAGGCAGAGAAGTAAATATCAGGATGGCTTGGCTTCGTGGCATTGTCGAGACAAGAACTCTGAGCTGATCAACGACGTTGGTGATTGTGTGAGATGGCGACACATGACCGTCCACGCTTATCGACATAGCACATGATGATGATGATGAAAATAAGGAGGAGGTGAGTCTAGGCGATGAGACGCTATGTGTCTGCAGGTTAGTCATTCGTGGTCCCAGATTCATGGTCGAGAGGCGGAGTTCCTGCACGCATGCCGAGATCTCTAGCAAAACCTTGTACAGAAAGCAACAAACACAAACATTTCACTTAGAGATGACAGAAGCAGGCATACATTCACATGTTGGAGTCTGACACTTGCATGTTATCTCCAGCAAGCCACAACTGACTGCTTGGATATCAACGTGAAGGACTTCATGGACACCTGGGTGCTCCAGCGGAACTTCCCCCTGGTCACTGTCACACGAAACTGTCACAACATCAGTTCACTACAAGTCACACAAGCGCGGTATCTACAAGACCCTTCTACTGCTGGCAATAACACACAGACATCTCCATTTGGGTAAGCACCCCTTCTTCACCGTCACCAGTTTTATGAACCTACAATAAGCATTACATTAAAACATACCATTTCTATTGTTCTGTGTTTGTTATTTATTCCTGAGGCCAGTCAATCTGAAGACTGGTGTTGAAATCGTCTGATCATGTCTCTCCATTACACTAACGTATATT
Organism: Cepaea hortensis; assembly: GCA_963921405.1. Taxonomy (NCBI): domain Eukaryota; kingdom Metazoa; phylum Mollusca; class Gastropoda; order Stylommatophora; family Helicidae; genus Cepaea; species Cepaea hortensis. The sequence goes on along the minus strand of OY992888.1, from coordinate 7,046,273 downwards.
CACTGTTTATGTTCACAGGATACATTTTCCATTTTTTTTCTACGCGAATGTAACATACACAATATATAACTGGTGTGCTACAAATTATTGTCTGGAAGGGTCTAATGTACCATGGCACAATAGATAACTAATGTACTTAAAATGAGTTGTTGTAAGGACCGCATGTAACATGCACAAAACATAATTGATGTGCTAAAAATGAGTGGTTGGAAGAGCCAGTTGTAACATGCACATTAGGTAACTGATGTGCTAAAAATGAGTTATTGGAAGGGCTAGATGTAAGATCAGCCTGAGTGCCCTATTTGCGAACCTTTGAAAATAAAATGTGAATGCTCATTATTTCCTTGGTTCGTTAGTTCGTTTCTCTGTAACCTCTTAATGAACGTGATGTGTGAACGTTAAGAATTAGGACCACACTATTTGTGAAGGTATGAATGTACAGAGGAATAGGGGTTCAGTCGTTCTCTCATATAGCGAACCATGAAAGCACTTTCGTTTGGCACATATATGCTCCACAACATACTGGGGACCAGAAAAACACATACCATGCGAATTAGTAAACTTTAAAAAAATCTCAAAGACGATACAGTGGGGGAATTATGAGAAAGAATTAAATGAAATATATGTAAAACTACCTACAGAAAACAAAAACAGTGGAAGAAGAATGGGAGTTGTTCATATCAAGTATTCTAAACACTGCAATAATAACATGTGGAACAATTAAAAAACGCAAAACACGAATAAAGAAAATAACAATTTGGTGGAACGCCGAAATAAAGACAGCTGTAAAAGACAAAGAGGATAAGTATAAAAAGTGGGTGAAAAGCAAACAGGAACATGATTACATCGAATATAGAATAGCAAGAAGAAATGAGAACAGAATAAAACAAAAGAGAAAAACAAAGAGACTGGATGGAATATGAAGAAACCCTAAATAAAAACTACAAGGAGGCAACTAGAAACTTCTATAAAAAGATTAACCAGAGCAGAACCCTTTAACAGAACTGAAATAATTAACAGCGGAAAAGGAGAACCAGTAAGTGAACAAAAACAAATACTAAAAAGATGGAGGCAGTACTTCGAACAACTTCCCAATATTCCATCAGATGCCACAGGAATCCAAGAAACTGGCATAAATTTCTTCGAAGAACTAGAACTAGACATACTAAAAGAAGAAATTAGAGAAGTCACGAGATCAGCCCAGCTGAATAAATCACCCGGACAAGACGAAATACCAAATGAATTAATTAACGCAGCAAGAGAAGTGGGAACAGCATGGCTATATAGACTATTTAACAATGTTTGGATAAAACAACAGACACCACGAGACTGGGGAAACGCCATAATTATCCCAATTTGGAAACACACAGGCAGTAAAAGCGACTGTACGCAATACATGAGCATTCCCCTTTTGAGCCATACAGGGAAAATATTATGCAAACTTCTGGAGAAAAGGCTACGACCTATAATAGAACCCTAGCTAAACGAAACACAATTTGAATTAAGGAAAAACAAAGGATGCACGGATGCCCTCTTTGCTCTTAGACAACTAATAGAAAAATCAATCCAATTTAATAAGATACTCTGCTTAACCTTTGTCGACCAAGAAAAAGCATTTAATAGAGAGATAGAAACAAGCTATGGACAATCCTTAAAAGGTTGGAGTGAGTACACATATAACAAACTTTTGTAGAAGCTTATACACCAACAGTGAATGCACGATAAGAACAAATGGAGGATACTCAGACCCCTTCCCCATAAGATCATTCTGAAGTCTTGCTTCCCATCACCCACCTGGATGCATGCACCGGGGCACTCCATGTTAAAGTTAATAAACGCGCAGATCAGCTGGGAACTAATGCATCAATACTGACGGGAAGAAGCATGGACAGGGCTGATTTCATCAATTAGTAGGGATTCGGCTGGCGGATACTGATTAAACTCCTACTGTAGTCCGATTACATGAACCGGAGGTGAAGCCTGGTCAGGCAAGCAAATGCCGCCTTCCAGGTAGAGAGAGGAGATACCATACCCAACTCCTTAAAAGAACAGTGAGCAGAAGTGATTTGGGGTGGTTGCTGCATCGAAGGACTGAGAAGGCTTGGGAATGCCCAATTTTCAGTGACGTCGTTCGATGTAACATAAAATAACATGACATAAAATAACAAAACATACAACAACCGGCACTCACTGGGTGATGTGTTCAATGTAACATCAACCAATTGAATTTCTCTGGTAATTTCTGTGTACCCATTTTAGACTGAGTCGTCTAGGGGCTCCCATCTTAGGCTGTGTCGTCTAGGAGCCCAGGCCAATGAAAACAAACTCCGCTTCTGCGGGAATTTTAATACGTACCCACTGGGCCCTCAGGCAAGCTTGCTATCCACTGCGCCACCGCGAGAAAAATGTTTAAATCTAAACCGCATTTTAGATCATTATTGTCTTACCTTGTAATCACCCACTGTTCACTGAGACTTATTTGTGTCTCCAAATGTGAAGTTATCGATGGAATATACCGCTGACGTTTGCTTCCAGCAGTTACCCAGCATACAACCCTAGAGAACACGAGGTGTACTGGCTGCACAAAGAGGAGCAAAGTAGTAAGTGAATAAATGGGAAAGTCGTGTTAACAAGCAACATGCACTAGCTAATACATATAGCATAGCGGCAGTTGTTATGTGTGTGTGTGTGTGAGTTATCTTGAAATACGTTATTGTTGTAGTTTTAGACGCTTAAAAAACACTATGAGAACCGAGTTTTACTCTGTCTGTCTGTCTGTCTGTCTGTTTGTCTGTCTGTCTGTCTGTCTGTCTGTCTGCACCTTTCTTATTCTCTCTCTCTATCTAGAAAACCTTTCTCTTCTTCTTCTCTTCTTCTTCTTCTTCTTCTTCTTCTTCTTCTTCTTCTTCTTCTTCTTCTTCTTCTTCTTCTTCTTCTTCTTCTTCTCTTCTTCTTCTTCTTCTTCTTCATCTTCTTCTTCTTCCTTTTTTCTTATTCTTTTCTCTCTCTCTTCTCATTCGTTTCCTTTCTTCTTATATCTTTTTTTTTCTTTCTCTTTCTCTTCCTTCTTCTCTTTCTTCTCTTTCGGTTTCTGTCTGTCTGTCTGTTTGCTCTCTCTCTCTCTCTCTCTCTCTACAACACCTTCCTTCTCTTTAGTTGCCATGACATTCTGCTGACTCCTCCGTCTCATAACGTGATTATAACATTAAGGATTTCTGACTTCGTATAGTGATCACAGAACTCTGTAAACTGTCCTCATGGATGTAAAGGAAGGAAGAAGAAAGAAAAAGAAAGAAGTAGGAAGAGTCAAGAAGAACGAAGGAAGAAGAAGGTTGAAGATTGAAAAGATGGAAGAAAAAGGAAGAAGAGGGAAGAAGAATGCAAAAGATGAAAGAAGAAAAGAAGGAAGGAAGGTTGAAGAAAGAAGGAAGAAGAAAGGATGAGAAAAAATGAAAACATAAAAGAAGAAAACATAACAAATTGGGTAGAAGGAGAGAAAGAAGAATGGAAGAAGGAAGAAGGACGGAAGAGGAAAGAGGTAGAATGAAGAAGAAAGAAGTAATAAGTGGAAGGAAGAAGAAAAACATAGAAGGAAGAAAATAGACATAGACTGAAGAAGAAAAGAGTAGGACTCCAAGAGGAAAAAAGTAAAAGGAAGAAGAAAGAAGAAGGAAGAAGAAAGAAGTAGAAGGAAGAAGAAAGACGTAATATTGAGAAGAAAGAAATAGAATGAAGAAGAAAGAAGTAGAAGGAAGAAGAAAAAAGTAGAAGGAAGGAAGAAAGAATTAGAAGGAAGACGAAAGAAGAAGAAGAAAGAAGTAGAACGAACGAACGAACGAACGAACAAACTTTATTTTCAAAGGGTTAAGAATTGGGCACGCAGGCCCGTCTAACATTCTGCCCTTCTATCACTCTCTTTCATACATTATTTCATTTACACATCATTCAAGGCTAACAGAGAACAGCAACAATATAAAAGATATGTATTATAAAGGCATGGGCAAAATGCGACATCAAACTACACGACACAGTAAAATTAGATAATGGTATGACACTTGTTATTAGCCATGTGGAATATACTGGCCTACCAAAAGGGGACTGGCTGTTATACTAGGGTTTTGTTATTATTATTATTATTATTATTATTATTATCTCTATTATTAAGGGGGAAGATAATCCGTACTGAGATAGTGTTCGAGTAATTTGCGATTATATGAGTAGACGGAAGAAGAGAGAAGTAGAAGGAAGAAGAAACAAGTAGAAGGAAGAAGAAAGAAGTAGACGGAAGAAGAGAGAAGTAGAAGGAAGAAGAAACAAGTAGAATAAAGAAGAGAGAAATAGAAGGAAAAAGAAAGAAGTACAAGGAAGAAAAAGAAATTTGAAATGAGAAGAAAGAAGTAGAAGGAAGAAGAAAGAAGTAGACGGAAGAAGAGAGAAGTAGAAGGAAGAAAAGAGAAGTAGAAGAAAGAAGAAAGAAATATAAGGAAGAAGACAGAAGATTAAGAAAGAAGAAAGAAGTATATGGATGAAGAAAGAAGTAGATGGAAGAAGAAAGAAGTAGAAAGAAGAATAAAGAAGTTGAAGGAAGAAGAAAGAAGTAGAAGGGAGAAGAAAGAAGCAGAGGGAAGAAGAAAGAATTAGAAGGGAGAAGAAAGAAGTAGACGGAATAAGAAAGAAATAGAAGCAAGTAGAATGTAGAATAAAGAAGTAGAGGGAAGAAGAAAGAAGTAGAAGGAAGAAGAAAGAAGTAGAAAGAAGAAAAAAGAAGTTGAAGGAAGAAGAAAGATTTAAATGGAAAAAGAAATAAGTAGAAGGAAGAAGAAAGAAGTAGACGGAATAAGAAAGAAATAGAAGGAAGAAGAAAGAAGTTGTAATAAGAAGAAAGAGGTAGAAAGAAGAATAAAGAAATAGAAGGAAGACGAAAGAAGTAGAATGAAGAAGAAAAAAAAGTTGAAGGAAGAACGAACAAACGAACAGTCTTTATTTTCAAAGGGTAACAAATTGGGCACGCAGGCCCGTCTTACATTCGGCCCTTCCAATCAATCATCTTTCTTTCATCAACAGTGCATAGGAAAAAACATTGTCAAATTAATTTTGTAAACATAAACAATGCATATTACTATGTTATGAGACACATCCACCACCCACCCACACATCCCCACCCAACCACACACATAACCCACACACACATACATCCCCCACCCATCCACCACATCCCTAGACTTACACATCTCTCCACCTACACACACCTTTCACCCACCACACATCCCATCCACCCACACCCCAAGCACACAAACATCCCTCACCCACACACATCCACCCACCTACACACATCTCCCCACCCACTCACATGTCCTCTACCTGTCCCATTACCCACCAACAATCACTCACCCACATATCCTCCTCCACCCACACACCTCCAACCACCCAGCCAAACACACATTCTCAGCCAAACATCCCCCACGCACACACACACACACATCTCCCCGCCAACTCACATATCCCGCACCTACCCACACACAAATTCCGCACCCACCCACATAATCTCCCATCTCCCCCAGCCAACTCACAGATCCCGATCCCACCCGTACAAACATCCCCCACCACCTCCTAACCTACACACACTCAACCACCCACATATCCTCTACCCAACCACTCATCCTCTACATCCCCTAACCAAACATCCCTTAA